>BQKN01064244.1:149-36042 GCA_022839385.1 Asparagus kiusianus
CGAATCGAAAGGTTCAAACGACCCTAACTGTCGTAAGGTTTGGTCATCGAATTAAAAGTGGACCTCTCGTTCATTGGAGGAATCGAGAGGGGATTTTGGCTTTGGTCCTAACTGTAGTAAGGTTTGACCAAGTGGGGAGTGTGAGAATGATCATAACCGAAAGAAGGTTTGATCACTCGATTTGTGGACCTCTCGTTCTTTGGGCGAATCGAGAGGGGAATTTGGCTTTGGCCCTAACTGTCATAAGGTTTGACCAAACTGGAATGGCGTGGTGGAGACTATGAGTAGTCAGAAACCACTGAAAGTTCTGCGAGGGGAGAATCAATGATTTAGATCTCATCTCAGCAAAAGAGTGTTTGTGAGAGTTAAATTTTGACAAACAAGAATATTCGGAATTCGAATATTGATTTCTTGCTCATCAGCGACCGGGTTATCCCTAAGAATACCCCGATGTGGTATCCTTCCGGGAACTTCCCGGTACCTCAATTCTTCTGAGGATACTAAGGATAGTATCTCTTCAGAAATTTGCCATTTATTGGCATCATGAGTCGGTCACCATCTTTGGTGATTAGACGATAGGCGCCGTTCGAGTAAACTGTTTCTACTACGAACGGTCCCTCCCATTTGGGTTCGAATTTGCCTTTCTTCTTGGAGTTAAGGATCATAGGACGTTTCTCGGTTAAGACCAAGTCCCCTTCCTTAAAACTCCTTTGTCGAACCCTTTTGTCGAAGGCTCGAGAAATTCTGGCTTGGTAAAACTCGATGTGCTGTTGAGCTTCCAGGCGCTTTTCATCGAGCATCTCGAGTTCTTCGAGGCGCTTCTGATGCTGTTCTTCGGTCGTCATCTGAGTTGTGAGAGCGATCCGAAGAGATGGAATTTGAACTTCCAGAGGGAGAACGGCTTCACATCCATACACCAATGAGTATGGAGTTGCGCCGGTCGGTGTACGTACCGTGGTACGATAGGCCCATAGAGCCGCGCCGAGCTTTTCGTCCTAATCTCGCTTGTTATTTTTCACAAGCTTTGACAAGAGCTTTATGATGGTCTTGTTGAAGGCTTCAGCTAACCCGTTTGCTGTGGGGTTATAGGCTGTTGACGAGATGTCCTGAATTTTGAACTTCTCGCAGAACCTTATGAAGGCGTTGCTGACAAATTGAGGACCATTGTCGTGTATGATTCGTCTTGGAACACCATGCCGGTAGATGATATGGTGCTTGATGAATGCAATGACGTTGCTCGTCTTGACTTCTTTGAGTGGAACTGCTTCAGCCCATTTGGAGAAGTAGTCAGTGATCGCCAGGATGAACCGATCGCCTTTGACTGATGGGGGGTTTATAGGACCAACAATGTCCATTCCCCAAGTCTCGAACGGCCACGACGTAACCGAAGGATGTAGATGTTCCGGAGGCTGGTGCATATAATTCGCGTGTACCTGACACGCGTGACACTTCCGGGCGTATACAATTGCCTCATGCATCATGGAGGGCCAAAAGTATCCCATTCTCCTGATGCGATCATAGAGCTTAGGACCAGGTTGGTGCGCGCCGCACTCTCCTTCATGTGCCTCTTTAAGCACTTCTTCAGCTTCTTTGGTTGATAGACACCGTGCCAGCACGCCATCATACCCCCTGCGGTATAGCGTTCGATTCTCTGTATTATAGTAGAATCTCGGAGCTCTTCGTCTGATCGACTCTCTCTCCTTCACGTCTTCTGGCAAGATTCCATGCAAGACGTAGTCGATGATGGGGAAGCGCCAATCTCGAGGTTCGAACTCAGCCTGAGCTGTGTGCACCTCTTGGGCCTCTTCTTCCCTGCCATTTTCATCATAAAGCGGCACTAAAAGTTGGTGCGTTCTTACCGTAACAAATTGCTCTGTTCCGGGAGGCTGTGCCAAGGATACAGCTAAAGCTGCTAACGCATCTGCATAGGTGTTCTGTAGTCGCGGAACGTGCTCGATGAAGAACCCTTCAAACGATTCCGCTAGCTCCACCGCCATCTTGTGGTATGGTAGCAAATCCTGACTTCGGACTTCGTACTCCCCTTGGACTTGTTTGACTATCAGTTGAGAGTCACCGAAGGCTTCGAGATACTCAACCCCTAGCTCTTTGGCAAAGTTGAGTCCTATAATCAGTGCGTTATACTCTGCCACGTTATTCGAGCACGGCTCAGTTAATGAGTAGGCTCGAGGCATCACATGTTTTCCCGGGGAAACTAAGACCACTCCAACTCCGGAGGAGACTTTAGAACATCCAGGAGTACCTGCGGCATTAGCTGCTCGTGAAGCGCCGTCGAAGTACAAACGCCACACTTGTTGGTGCGAAGTTGCGTTGACTTCGTGGGTTTCATCAGGTAAATCGTCATATACCTCGGCGGCGTCCGTAGTTGGATTAGCTGCCAAAAGATCACAGATAGCTTGCCCTTTTACTGACTTCTGCTGCTTGAAGTGCAGATCGTATTGGGACAAGAGTAAAGCCCACTTTGCTAATCGCCAGCTCATGGAAGCCGGTTGAGTCATGAATACTCGGACCGGGTTAACTTTGGAGATGACGTAGATGGTCTGTCCAACCAAGTAATGCCGCATTTTCTGGATGGCGAACACTAAGGCTAGGCATTCCCTCTCAATCATGGGATATCGAGATTCTGCGCCTACCATGGTTCGGCTTAAATAATATACTGCTTGCTCGTGACCGTTATCGTCATCTTGTGCAAGCAATGCACTTAATGAGTGGCTCGTCGCCTTGACATAAATCAAGAACGGTTTGCCCGATTTCGGTGCGACGAGTACGGGAGGTTTCGAGAGATATTCTTTGATACTCTCGAACGCCTTTTGACAGGCTTCGTCCCATACGAATGACACGCCCTTCTTTGTGAGCCTGGAGAACGGTTGGCATTTCCCCGAAAGGTTTGAGATAAACCGACGGATATATGCTAATCGCCCTTGTAGTCCTCTGAGCTCCTTAAGGTTCCTCGGAGGTTGCAATTCATTGATCGCCTTTACTTTATCCGGATCAATATGAATACCTTTGGTGGTGACGACGAACCCCAGGAATTTTCCACTAGCCATTCCGAGGAAAGACTTGGTAGGGTTCATTTTCAACTGATGGGCCCGCATCAAATCGAACATGGTCTTCAAGTCTTTGATGTGATCTTTCTTATCACGACTTTTCACGACCAGATCGTCCACGTAGCATTCGACGGTCTTTCGGAGATGTTCCTGAAAGATCTTTGACATAGCTCGCTGATATGTAGCACCTGCATTCTTCAAGCCGAAGGGCATGACTGTGTAGCAGAATACGCCAAGAGGTGTTCTAAATGCGGTGTGCTTCTCATCATCTGGATGCATCTTTATCTGATTGTAACCAGAGAAACCATCCATGAAGGACATCCTCTCGAACCCACACGTGTTGTCGATGATAACATCCGTGATAGGGAGAGGAAAGTCATCTTTTGGGCAAGCAGCATTGAGGTCCCTGAAGTCAATGCATATCCGGATCTTCCCGTTCTTCTTTAGGACCGGGACAATGTTGGCAAGCCATTCGGGATGTTGTTCCTCTCGGATAAATCCCGAATCAACGAGCTTTTTGACTTCAGTTTCGATTGCTTCCATCATTTGCGGACGAAACCGTCGTTGTTGTTGTTTGACTGGTTTGACCTCTGGCTTAATGTTGAGACGATGCACTGCTACGTTTGGGTCGAGACCTGGCATGTCTTCATAATTCCAGGCGAACACGTCGATGTACTCCCGGATAAGAGAAATCAACTCCTCCTTCTCTTCAGGTAGGAGGCTATCGCTGATGAATATTGGCTTTGGATTCTCCTCGGTGCCCATATTCACCTGAACGACTGGGTCTTCGGTAGGAGGCTCTCTCTGCTCGAACCGGTCTCCATACTGCATGCTTAAGTGATGAACCCACGGGTCTTCCCATGTCGGCATCTCATCATCTTCTTCCATTGTCGTTGGATCAACCGTGACCATGTTCGACATTAGCTTCTTAAACACTTCGCCAAGACTAGTGTCGGAATCCCAACCCGAAGAGTCGGAGGAATATCCCTTCCTGGTCTTGTTAGCGATTTGGTCGATGATTTGCCAGCCACACTCATCATCTGACGAGACGTAGCCTAGCCCTCTTTTGTGGCGGTAGTAATTATCGGGTTTTCCCTTCGGTACATAGGCCATCCGGGGTGGAACCCGTGGACCTCGACCAAAGAAAAGACCCTCTCCGATCTTGAAGTCATAGCCATGCATTTCCATCATGTTACGCGCTTTCGCATCGTATTTGGATAGATGGCGGGCTGGTTTATCGTCGTCATCCTCCTTTTCCAAGAAATGGTTGGGTATCGGAGATGCTCTTCCTTTGCCGTAGACGACCTCCTTTCCACCCCCAATCCCTGCGGGGATGACGAGCGTTGTCCCGCAAGGGTCGTGTACCTGCTTCTTTGTCAAACAAAATGATTGAAGAGGCATATATAAATCAGGGTTAGCATAGAGTTCGTTGGTGATATCATCAAGATCCGTCGAGTACTCTAAATCATCGTTTATTGATAGTTCTTCGGCAAGTTGCCAATTACAACTATCTTCCGATGATTCATCATCGTCAAGATTGATTACAATGGGTACAATGTCGTTTAAAACAAAACCGCCATCGTAATCAAGCCCTGGTTCGGTATCAGCTTCATCTCCGCTGTCCGTTCCTTGGGCCGATGGTTCAGTATCGGATTCAGCGCCGTATAAAAGGGAATCGGTGAAGTAATTCTCCAATCCCTTGAACGGTTGCTTATCCGCGACCACCGTCTTGACTTCATTATCTGTGCCCACATATTTGAAGCACTGATGCAGCGTTGACGGGACTATAAGGTTACCGTGGATCCAAGGCCGACCCAACAGTAAATTATAGGACGTTTCCGCGTCAATCACATAGCATGTGACCTCCGACTTCAAATCCCCGATCTGGCACTTAACTCGGATCTTCCCCAAGGGCCTAGACCCGCTGGTGTTGAATCCGTAGATCGTCGTGCCAGTGGACGCTAATTTGCTAGTCGGGATTCCGAGATGATGCATCAATCGGAATGGCATGATGCTAACAGCGGAACCCGGATCAACTTGGATCCGGTTGACAACGCTGGAGCCGATATGCCCGGTGAAGTACAACGGCCTATCATGATTGGAGTTCCTTGTCTGCATGTCTTCTTTGGTGAAAGAGATGCAGGGGAAGTGATGTGCCGCCAGGTTGCAATGCTGAGCTGACGACTCCGGTTCTTCGGAAGATGGTTTGATCCGAGTCAAGAAGGCTTCGGAATCACTCAAGGCTTCTTGTAGTGCCTTCCGTGTATCCTTCGACAACCGCAGCAACTCGTATAGAGTTATCCTGGCCGGGATGTTGGCCAATTGCGCCATAATGTCGAAATGGGGCTGAGAGCTTGTATTCCCCGGTTTGTCTCGTCCAATTGGATTATTGAATCGAGACGGCCTCGGGTTCTGAGCTTCTTGACGTACGGGCTCTTTTCCCTTATCCTTCTGTGGGATCCTCTCCGTCGCCACTACAGGTGTTGGGGGAATTGCTGAAATTCCCAACTCTGCCAGCGTCTTGGAAGGCGGGGTTTTGGTACCCAATTGCTCAGTGGCATCTGGATACTTGAAATGGTACTCGTTCCCGCTTCTGGTTGCAAAGGCTTCTTGCTCGTCCTCAGAAAGTGGGAAGGTTGGAATTTTGTCATCATCCACCCCCGGTATGGCAGAAGCACCGTAGCATGATTTACCTTTTCTCTTCGACTTCTTTTTGTTCTTCGTGGAAGAGGTCCCGGCCCATTGTTCATCTGCGATCAGGTCCGGATGAACCCACAAGATTTCGCCATTTGGGGCTATGTGTGGCACAAGCCCTTTCTGGCGCTGCTGGTGTGGATCATCGTTCACTGTCTTCACCGCTGCTTTGATCACCGACTCGTGTTGGAACCAACTCGAGGGTACGGATCCAAAGCTAATGGACACGGTGTTTGCACCCACCTTCTTCTCCTTGGGCTGTTTCATGGTGATGACCCCAACGTCGATCAGGGCCTGAATCTTGTCTTTGAGAGCGTAGCACACCTTGGTAGGATGGTGCACCGCTCGGTGGAATGCACAGTATTTCGGATCGTTAACCCTCTTGGCATCTTCCTGATCCTGAATTGGCGGCAGTTTGATCTTGTTGTTCTCCACGAGGTATTTGAAAATACCGGGGATTTCATCTTCTTTGAACGAGTAAACCTTTGGGAACCTCGGCTCCCCAACCTTTTGCTTCTGGGGCTGCTGTTGCCACCTGGGTTGTTGAGGCTGTTGCAGCTGTGCTTGCACCTCAAAGACCTGATTTGCGACCACCGCATTTGCATGCGCCTTCCCTTTACCCTTGGGGGTAAAACTTGGTTGCGGGGCATTGTTGGGTATTTGTCCCCTCTCTGCCTTTTTCCTCTTGAGGAATCGTTCGGCTCGCTCTCCCCGCATTTTCAAATCCTTCCAGGTTTTAGATGGCGCCATTCCCATGGCTTCGAGGATGTCGAGCGTGAGGTTGTTGTGGCAAGTCTCGAGGATGAAATCCTCGCTGACCGGATCCCTGCAATTCATGGCTTTGTTGCGGAATCTCTTCACGAAGTTTTCAACCGTCTCGCCGTTCTTTTGTTTTTCATCGAACAGCGTGCCGATTGAAACCTCGGTGTCATCATCAAAGAAATTCGTTAGAAACATGTCCTCCATGTCATCCCAGCCGTTGATGCTTCCGGGCTTGAGACGGCGGTACCAATCGAAGGCAGCTCCGCGAAGAGTGCCGACGAATGACCGCACCATGAGGGGCTCATTTCCGGAAATGATTCCTAAATGAGACTTGAAGTATATTAAATGCTGGGTAGGGGAACCCTTCCCATCAAACGGCGTAAAGTTAATTAGATTAAACTTTGCCGGATATGGGATCGATTCCCACTCCCTCGGATATGGGCAGGGTATACCGGATCTTTTTACCTCCTGAGCATTCATCAATGCATTGATCTTGCTCTCCAGGTCTTTCATCTTCCTGTCCTCACTCGTCTCGGTCTTCGAGTGGCTTCTGGGAGAGGCGGCGTGGTCCTCTTTTGCATTTTCTTCTGCGGGACCACCCCCAGTGTTGGTATTGACGGGAGGAATGTTGACATTATCCGCCTCCCGTTCATGCTCCTCTGGATTGCGTTGACTCGGTTCTCCTTGGTGAACCGTCATCGCCGCGATCTGTTGATCGTGCATCTCCCTCATCCGCTGCATGGCCATCTCCATTTCAAATTTGAAGCTCTCCTTTTGCTTGGCTAGGGCTTCTTCAAGTATTTTCGACATTTGCTCAGCGCTGATCATGAGCGATTCATAAGATTGGCCCACACTCGAAGCCGTATCATCGGATGCGACGGCGGAGCAGGTATCAGAATCAGCATCGGATTCCTCCTCTTCTAGGGAAAGTCCCTTGTGTACTCTTGGGTAAGTGTTCCGTTTGATGGTTCCCGACCGTAACCATGTCATGCATCGGGATGCTTCGGCAAGCTGATCCACGTTGAGACGTGGTGTTGATCCCCCTCTGCCGGTCATGTTGACTGACACTTTTGAATATTCATCCTCTCGGCGGAGCGGTTTCTTCTTGTGGAAACGCTTCGGCTTGGAGAGTCTCTCGAACACCGAGATTCTTGTTGGGGTCTGATCACAGCAACACTCGGATAGCACTGCCTTGATAATGTTGGCACACGGGCAGTGGGATTCCATATCCTGCATGTACCTTTTTCGAGATTTTTCCGCACCCCCAGCCCTGTAGTACAGCTCATCAGCTTGATAGCTGGAGCAACCTACAGAGTGCTGGTGGATGTCCCTTGGTATAACACGCTCGTCCTCAGACGAGTGTGTTTCCCTTTGGGAATGTAAAAATTGGTTAGATTTTTCAAGAGTGGCCCGTTCAATTTTACGCTTTTGGGAGCGTAGAAATCGAACGGGCTCTTTCAGTTCGACTCGCAATTCAGTGCGGTCGGTGATAGGGGCTTTCCCTTTGTCAATATTCTTGGGGGGATTGATTCCACCCCCAGTCTGGATTTTAGTTTGGGGACCTTTCAATGGTCCCAGCCGTTCTTTGACGGGTATTCTGCCTCGGTTCTCCGGTAAGGGACCGAGACGACTCGTCAAAGGAAGCTGGGATCTTGAATGATCCCCTTTTTTACCTGGCCCTGTTGAGGGTGCCGGTACGGGAGAAGTAGGCTCTGATTTGGTTGAACTCTGGGCGATAATCTTGCCCTTCTTGGTTTGAGGTGTTGGGTTTGCCTTGGGCACCCACACCGATTTGCTCTTGGACGGCGTCTTGACCGCCGATTCTTGCTGCATCTCCTCTGCCTTCTTTAGGAGGAGCCGGGCATGTGCAAGCAGAGCACGGCGCTTCTTGATTCGCTCCTCGAGCGTGGAGCGGTTCCTCTTGACGCGGATCCACTCATTCGCTCCTGATTTGGAGGGGAAGTTGATTACCTGCCGCTGCTCTTGTCGCTGCCTCGACTTCAATTCCTCTGCATAGCGCACTCCATCCTTTGACTCCTTGGCCTTGGCGAGCTGTTGAGCGAGACGTTGGCGACGTCTTTGAAGCGCTCTCTTTGATGGAGTTGAAGCAGCATCACCTTTCGCCTTTGTAGCGGTTGGATCTACGTTCTTAACCACACTGATCGACGCAAGGCCGTTGTGTGGTGCAAGTGTAGTGGCAGCGACGGCGGGGTCTTGAATTGAGGAGTTGGAGATCCCGCGAGTCCTTTTTGGAGATGAATTCCTCCTGCGCCGGTGCGGAGAGGCAGATCTGGAGGAGGAGGAGGAGAGGTACTCTTCGAACTTCTTCTGATCGAATTCGTATTCGATCTCTTCATTCACCCGGATCTTGAAGGCCGGTTGCGTCACTCCGATCTCGGCAGCGAGGTCGGCGGCTCCCACTGTGGTCGCCAGCTTGTTTCCGGTAAAAGTTGCTGTTTTCATTGATGTTCTCTTTTTGAGATCTGTTACAACTTTGAGCGTTACAACAGGGTTTAAATGAAAACAAAAGATTACAACTTAAACGAAAATAAACACGAGAGCCCGGTTTGGTACGGTCTCGCTTGCGTGGGTTGTTGGCCTGTGACGGGGACGTCGATGTCCGTGGACCGCCGACTCTTCAAGATCCTTGCCGGTAAGATCCGGCAGAGTTTCGTCTATCCGCGTAGGATATAGAAACAGAACTTCGTCGATCCGCGTGAGATCTTAGAAGTTTAAAGCTTATGCCTCGGTTAAACGAGGCACTAGCTCTTCTTAGTAGTCACCGCTAATGGGCAATACTAAGGATCAGGGGGGGGTGAATGAACCTTGATGAATAACTCTGACTCCTCAATTCAGCAGGGCTTCGCCGCTTCAGACTCTGGTATTTCAGATCTCGAGGATAATCCCAAGACCGGAAATTCTTCTCCCAAAGCTAAACCAGAGCAAAATCAAGAGCCCTTCACAATGGAGGCCTAGGGGGCCTATTTATAGGAAACAAGGAGGGTAGGGGGCTCAAAAAATCACAAGGACACCCCCTGGGTGTCTCAGAAATTCCGAGACACCCCTTGGGTGTCTCGGATTTTCCGAGACACCCTTGGGGTGTCTCGGAATTTCCGAGACACCCTTGGGGTGTCTTGGATTTTCCGAGACACCCTTGGGGTGTCTTGGGTTTTCTGAGACACCCCCGGGGTGTTTCGTGTCATCCGAGATGTTCCGCAGTGTTCTTTGATTGACTTCGCTGTAGTGTCTTTATCCGGCCTTGGGTTTAACTGGTTCCGGTTGTGTTGGAAGCCCGTCGAGGAATTCTGTAGATCCCATCGGTTGGATTATCAGTGTGGTGATCGGGACACGGCATGCGTTGGCCCAATTGCGGTGGTCGCGGGGTTTTCGGTCAATCCGTATCCCCGTGATTCTGAGATTCTGTCGGCTCACGTAGTCCGTTGGTTCACTTCAGGCGTTTACCGACGTCGTTGGAATTCTTGTGAGCCGGGTAGTGACGTTCAATCGTCGCTCGTTGACATTGAGCTGTGTGCGGGGACTTATCGGCAATTTTCGATGCCTACACTTAAATCAAAGAGCACCAAGCTCTGATACCAATTGTTGGATCCTAGAGGGGGGTGATTAGGGTCTATTGCTAATCTAATCCGATTGTATGCCAATTAAAGCTTATTAACAAATTATCCTAGCAAGTATGAAATACAATAAGATATGTGAGCTAGGATAAGTGATATACACAAGGGTAAACAAAATAAACAAGATAGTGGATGATATAAATAATGAGCAATGGACAATGACGACAAGAAACATAAACATAAGAGTAAGTGCGCCAAAGCAAACTCAAACACACGATATGATCACGGAGTTCGGACCTTCCATCCTACGTCTCCGCTCTCCACTCCCGGGGAGAAATCCACTAACACAACTGGGTTTTCTATGCTCACTCGAATAACGTTTACACTACACAATATCAGTTTTTAACGGTCACCGATCAACGTTCACAATCTCACAATATGACTACACTCCACTCCTCACAATACGGTTTTCTAGCTAACCAAAAAATTTATAACACTCATAATGTAAAAAATTTATTCTCTATAATAGATAAGAACTCAATGTAGGCTCACTCTTAATTGTTACCCATAACCCAAATTATACTAAGTATGAAAATACAATAAGCTCAATGGTTGTGTGTAAACAAAGAGAAATAAAATCAAACTCAATTAAAGTCTAGCAAATATAAATATGAAAATGTAAATGTAAATAAGATAGATAATTGAGTTGAGAAAACTTCACTAGAATAAGAGAGATGGAGATGTGAAGTGGAAAGCTCAAACCAAAGATGATCTCCACTTCTTGTGAAACAATCTTAACAAACTTGAAACTTTTAATACACACTTAAACAAAACCTAAACTCTTATAAAAACTTATTTAAAACATTCCTTAGTAGTGAAAAATAGTTATGAAAAAGGGGTATATATAGGGTATAAGAAAACAACCCAAAAAACCCACTAAAAAACAAAAATCAGCAAGTTACCGTTACTGTGCAACGGTAACTTCGATGGTCGACCGTGGCGGTCGGCCATGAGAAATAAAACTGTAAAACTACTCTCTGGACTACAGAAGGTCGACCGTGGTGGTCGACTGCACTATAACACGGTCGACTGTAGCGGTCGACCTCACTGTTCACAGCCAGTTTCTGATTTTGACAGATTCTAGAATTTTGTGTATCTAACTTTATAAAAATAATTAAAAATAGTAAATCAACTCCAAAAATTATGAAATTTTTGTAGAGAAAGAATTTATAAAATATCACTTCTCAGTTGAGAGAAATAAATGTTTGAACATAGATATATAGTTTCTGAAAAAAAAACTGCTAAAAACTTGGTTTTGTAAATTCAATTGAAAACAACAAAACAACTCCAAATTAGTAAAACTTGGGGAAATATTTGTATATATGAATATAAACATGTAAACAAAGAAAATTTTCAAATCGCATTTCTCAATTGTGAAAACGTATCTGTTTTGCGAAAACATACACGAACATATGCACGAACATGAGCTTATTAAAAGCTTGATTTTGTAAATTCAAATAATCATAACAAATTAATTCTAAAATTGATAAAACTTTGGAAAACATTTATAAACATGAAATTGAATATGTTAGAAAAATAATTTCTCAAATTGAATTTCTCATTTGTGAAAAATCATGTATTTTGCAAGTGTGTCCAAAACATAAAAATATGATATACATGAAATTTGATGTTTTGACATAAACAATGTTTTGAAACCCTATGAAATGATTTTATAGACTTAATGAATTAATGTATACAATGATTGTTAAATCCATAAACCAAAACTTATGTATATATATAACTATATATATAAAAACCAAATATGTGTGTGTATATATGATTGAGGTTAAAGTACTAACACATATAATATAAAACCTAAACTAAATATACCCAAGCTTGATTGATCTTCAATGTAGCTCAACTTGATACACTTGTGGATGAAGCTAGAACTTGGATCTTCAATTTGAATTGCATAGGCTTCGCTTCACAATTCCGCCAACCTCCATTGGATATGATCGTGAATGCGTAATTCTATCCATCCTCCAACTTGTTATTTGTCTACAATAAATAAATAAACATAAATACTAGACAAACAATATTAGTGGTGAATTGTTTGTTAAACATCATCAAAACAAAGAGACCAACAGTGACATCCTTCGAATAGCTTCCTCTTTATGCTGAAGTTTGCTAAGCTCTGCTAGCCCTCCTCTGAAATTCGTGCTCCACTCTGATTTCAGATAATAATGTTCATTGTCTTCTCTCCATCTCGAACTGCATACGGGTAGGTAATTTTTGACGCATACAACCCCGATTATGAGGTTCTGTGTGCTGAGCTGAGGAAAATGGCGTCGATCAATGGCCGGACAGTGCTGCTATTTCGAGCGAGGTGCAAGTGCCCACTAGTAAAGTTAGAGGCTTAGGGGCCAAAGAAGGGGCTAAGGTTGAATTGGGGTCTAGGGTTAGGGTTTTAGTACTTCACTGTAGTTGGATGCAATATAGATATTTCATGAAATGCCGCACAAGAATGTTGTTGCTTGGAGCTCTGCTATACTATTAACCATTGAATTTATCAAAAGAAGCAGCTCAAATTACTATGATTTTTATTGTTTTATTATGCTGCTCGTTTATAGGATACAAGAGATATTATTGAGAGGATTAGTCTTTGTTTAAAATTTTATTATACATAGGTCATTTTGTTGGCTTGGAAATTATATGTAGTTTGTACTTGATGTGTTGGTAATTGAGAAATAAAAACATACATACATAAATGTTCATTTGAAATAATAGATGTATAAATATTTAGTAAATTAATTATTTAGTTTTACTTAACACATGTGAACTATAGCTAATTAACTGTTAATGTTTACATGTTCCATGTTAAATATAGTTGAGTAAGAGTTAACTTTTTTCTTTTAAATGTTAAGTTTAGTTGATTAACTATTAAGTTTTACCTAATACATGTGAACTATAGTTGATTAACTATAAGTGTTTAGCTATTCAATGTAAAGTATAATTGATTAACTGTTAACTTTATTCTTTTAAATGTTAAGTTTAGTATATTAACTATTATGTTTTACCTAATACATGTAAGCTATAGTTGATTGACTGTTAACATTTACATGTTTCTTAAAAGTATAATTGAGTAATTTTTAAATTTTGAATTATGAGAAACGTAGTGTAAAACCCTAAAATTTTAAATTTTTATTTTTATTTTATAATAAATAATAATAAATATGTTATATTATGATAAATGATATTTATCAATATTTGAGTATGCTAGGAATTGATTTGAGATCAATTCAATGTATATATGTGAATATAGAAGTGATATCATGCACACGTACACGGGCCTGAATCTGGGAAAAACCACCAGTTAAAAGCATATGCATTTTACATATAGATACAGTTGAAATTTGGAGAAATGTAAAAGAGTAAAGTTGTAGGTCTCTTCAAGAGCTTTCCAACAAATCTTAGATCACCTTATTCTGAGTTCGTATGAGAAAGTTACAGCCAAAATATCGTAGACTGACGGGATGTTTCCAGATTCTAATAGGTTTCGGGTTTGGGCTTTTTGAATCGGGTTTGTTTCTATATTAAAACATGTTGGTGCACGAAAAAAGATCTATCTTCATCAGAATACCAAACCCTAGCAGCCCCTACCCTCCTCTCTAAAACCCTAGCTTTAAATCTTGTGTTTTTTGGGAGAGTTCGTGAGGCGAACATCGAAGGAAATGTGAGATCTGTGGTGTTTGGCGGTAAGCGGTCGTTTCATATCATCTTCAGAGGCTTGCACACGTCTTTAAGGCAAGATTATCTCCTACCCAAACCTTCCCAGTAATTAGTTAAAATTTTAACAAGTTAAAAAGGATTTATATTGAGAAAGATATAGTCTTTTTAGTAACGACATGTCATGCAGATAACTGCAACCCGTGTGATCAACTTCAACTGAAATCTGGTTTTGATTTTGAACTCCAAATTGAACATAACTGGTGTCATATGAAAGATATGTGAATCTAGTTTTTAAAACAGAAAGAAAATCTTAAAAAGGATTTATATTGAGAAAAATATAGTCTTTTTAGTAACGATATGTCATGCAGAAAACTGTAACCCGTGTGATCAACTTCAACTGAAACCTGGTTTTGATTTTGAACTTCAAATTGAATAAAACTGGTGTCATATGAAAGATATGTGAATCTAGTTTCTAAAACAGAAAGAAAATCTATAAAATGATTTGTATAGAGAAAGATATACGCTTTTTACCAACAACATGTCTTGCAGGAAAACTGCTGCACATATATGATGATTAACTGGATATTTGAGATAACAAATTAATTCCAAATTCAACCAAACTAGTTCCATTTGAAAGATGTGTGAATCTAGTTTTCAAAACAGAAAACTATTTTTAAAAATAGTTTTCCTACCAAATGATATGCTTATTTTACTAACAGTAGCGCAGACCATTTCCTGGGCAGTTTGCCTCAGTTTCTTGTTCTCTGAAGTTTGTTTGCGTTGTTTTGAGATGTGTTTGCGGAGTTTGAGCCGCTCGATTGTTACACTTATAGTCATAAGTATGTTATAATACGCATATGTGTATCCCAATGGGATTATGATCTGATTTGGTCTATTGACATATTGTGTTAGTTTTGTTGTGATAAACGGTAAACTAGAGTTGCATATATTTGTATGAATATCTTTGATGAACTACGGGAGGCTTGATCCCTTGAAAAAGAGGGTACGTAGGCAGCCAGATTGGTGCAGCCAAATTATTTGTTGGAATTATTTGTGTGAAAGTTGTGAAGTTTATCTTTTCGCATATCGCTTAGATATTGGCATAGTTTGTTCAGTCCTCGTGTTGGACTATAATCCATTGAAGTCCTCGTGTTGGACTATAATTCATTAAAGTCCTCGTGTTGGACTATAATCCATTAAAGTCCTCGTGTTGGACTATAATCCATTTCAGTTCTCGTGTTGGACTATAATCCATTGAAGTCCTCGTGTTGGACTATAATTCATTAAAGTCCTCGTGTTGGACTATAATCCATTAAAGTCCTCGTGTTGGACTATAATCCATTTCAGTCCTCGTGTTGGATATTTACCTTTTAGTCTATGTGTTGGACATTTACTTTTCAGTCCATGTGTTGGACACTCACTTTTTCGTCCATGTGTTGGACGTTTACTTTCAGTCCATGTGTTGGACAACCACCTTTCAGTCTATGTGTTGGACATCCACTACTTTTGATTTTAGTCCATGTGTTGGACATCAATTTAGACCTTGATTTTAACATTTATACTGTATATGCTGTACATGACATGTACATGAGTTGTGACATGAGATAGTATATGAGTTCGGAGTTTGGGTGTGTGATTCTTCCTATTATTATTATTGTTCCTGTTCTAGCTCTTGGGTTTGATATTTAAGGGTTTGCAACTTGAGATAACGAGGTATATATATGAGGGTTTCCTTGTTTGGATTATTTCGCTCGACGTACCTATGCTCGTGTTGTAAATTTCTAAATATTAAAGCCCTCTTTGTTAGGACTAATGATTTTGTATCTATTATATATTATCTGTATTTTCTGTATACAACGAGCCCTCTCCCTTGGGGTTGGTTGTGATGTTACCCGCTATAGAGCTTTGACGCTCGTTGTTTCCCCACTTTCAAGTAACGAGCCAGGTGCACGGAGAGCCGTAGGTTGATGGATTTGCTCTAGCAGTTATTCATAGATATTATTAGTATATGTTTGAACTCCACAATAAATTTTGTTTATGAACAATTGAGAGTTTATTCTAGTTTTTGTAAAGGCGAGGTTCCTAAATGTTATTTCTCCCTGTGTCGAGACATTTGTATTCAGCTCAGATATTGTTTCTTCTCAGAGATTTATTTACTCATATCAGTGATGACTATTTTTCTTCAGATCACCTATTGTTTATTACTGTTCCATTATATTTTCTTTTGCCTGTTTTGTACCTACACCTGTTGTTGATTCCACTAGATGGATACTTATTGTGATGGTGAAACGTATTATTGCACGGTGTAGTGCATGACAGGTTTGACATTCTTGATTTCACCTTGGACTGCAGCCTTGTGTGAACCCAGGGGCGTCACACGTAGTGTACCAAAAGATGAGATCGTGATAATGCCACCAAAAAGTGCTAAAAGGAAGAGGAGAAAGAGAACAAGACTATATAATGCAAAATATCAAGTAATTGTTAATATATGTCTATTAAAATTCATGAAGTACTTATTAAAGGTTGCTTAACTCTTAAATTGTTAAAATTTAACTTTGTTTGTTTAATTTTTTAGTTCTAACAAACTTGTAGTGTATATTTTACTAATTTTGATTTAAATTTTTTCAAATATAGTTGCGTAACCTCTAATGTTGCAAGAATTTGAGAGGAATCATGATATAAGGGGGCTGTAAAAATTAGAGGAAATTAAAACTAATTCATGTATAGTTAACAGTACCATTGGATGACCAACATTTGGATAATCATGTTTTCATGACTATTGTTAACCTGTATTGAATATATTAAACCGATACATGATATAGTTAACAATTACTTGATAATAAATGGGAATAAATAAAGTTTAACAGGTATATAATATATTTAACATGATATTGGATATAGTCAACATATACTTGATATATAGATACTAGATATAGTTAACGACCATTGTTTAAAAATTAACAACTAGTGTTTAAAAATCAACATGCATTGTGCAAATTTAGCAACTAAGCTATAAACCTACGTACAATGACTAAATTAACATATAACAGAGTCAAACACAAGCAGAAACTATTATCAATTGATAAGGCTCAAACAAAGCTCAGTTCAAAGTTCAATAACAATAGCCCCTTCAACTTAGCAACAAATTCAAGTTCATCCTCTAAGAAGAACATCAACTAGATAAAACATCTCCAATTAGAGAAAGACAAGGACAAATAACAATAAATGTAAAGATAAAAATGGTGAAATATCTTTCTTTATAAAGGAAATCCTAGCTCTAAAGAACCCATATAGCCTTTCTCAAGAAACTTTTGAATGATCGGGTTATTTAAGATCCAATTACGAGCGAGTCAATCCCTTAAGATATGATTGATCAAAGAGCCCATTAACATCGAAAGAGATTAGCGGCCTTTGCTCTTACAATATTCTTGCTCATTAACCACAATCATAGTGTTCCATAAAATGAAAGTATTGTGAGTCATTTCATCAAACAAGTAGTGAGCATCTATCACGGACCATGAATACGTCGCTATCATAGTTGGTCTCTGCCATCATGCAGGATAGTTTAGAGGTAGGGATGCTGTGGTCAAGGGAGGAGAAAATGGTGGCAGTGTCGGAGGAGGAGATCTTGCCATCCCCATTGGAGTCAAACTTGTAGATGACACACTTGAGGTTAGTGGTGGTGGATGGACAAGAGGGGATCAAAGGAGGAGATATTGACGATATTGGAGGTGTGTGTAGGTTTAGATCCGGGTGAGAATTTGAATCGGGTACAGCGGTGATGGATGAAAGTTGAGATCTTACCCATTGGAGGAGGGGTGAGGGACTATATTTGTAGGAATATTAGGGTTAGAGTTAGAATTAGGAGAGAATAGGAGAAGTGGGAGAAGCAACTATGAAGGTTCGGGTTAGGAGAGAGGAGAGAGGAGCAATAAAATCAGTAACAGTGTCGGCGATAAAAGTGGGGATAAGGATTTAAGGAGAAAGTTGAGTTATAAGGAGAATGAGAGAGGAGAAATCTCACCATGGCTGTGATCTCTATGGGGGAATGGTATTTTTGGGTTTTTAGATTCTTTCCTCTCTATTCTTAGTTGGCAAAAGAATAAGGGCATTGACACAATATTGCTTTGTATTAAAAGCTTAAGCACATAGGTAAAAGTAGGAGGGGCTGAAGCACATGAAGTTCGCAAAATTGGGGCCTTGATACAATTTTTCTAAGTGTAATAGAAAATAGTAAATTATTATATAAATTAGAATATTCTATATAATAAAATATATTAGAATATTCTATATAATGAAATATATTATCATATTAAATATATTACAATATAATTAATATATTATTATATTAAATGTATAAACATTAAATTATAATACAATACTTCATATCATAAAAATACTACAATAACATTTTTATTCTAACTAATAAAGTACGTATTACATAATATAAAGTAATATTATAAAAATATAATACTAATATTATAATATGTAAAATATTATTAACTAATACGTAATAATGATATATAACAAGGTTATATTAGATAATATTATATAATATTTTATTAATTAACTTACGTTATAGCAGACTCTTATAATATAATATAATTAAGATATATTATATATTATAATATAATTAGCATATATTATTTATTTAATAAATTAATGCTTCAAAATTATCTCACTTTCCTCATGATTATCCCAAAGCTAATAATAAGGTAAGTTTTAGAGGCTGGAACAAAAAGTCTACGTAGAAGTATGATAATCTTGGGAAAAGTGGCGATAATTGTTCCAATCTAATTAACCCAATTAATAACACTTCAAAGTAAAATCTCAATCTCATTATCCCAATGAATAACACCATAAATTAAAATCCTAAAAATTATCTCACTTATTCCAAATTTACACCAACCACTAACCCCCATAAATGAGATCTTTTCGAAATACTACGACTAGTTTGAGAGGCTTATTTCAAATTTGATTTTTTGGATAAGTCCTATTTCAAAATATTGATAATTAGAAAGATGATTTTGAGAAAAAAATTTAAAAAGATTTATGTTGTTTGCTTCTAACTTATTTGATAAATTAAGCTTTGCTCCTCAGAACTGTTTATTTTTTACTTTAGCAAATCTGAAATGACACCAGAGTATGAGAATACTAATTAAATTCACTATCTGTTAGGGATGCACAACCCCCCTGATGCGATTTGGAAATAGAGAAGAGAGAGAAAGAGAACAATTACAATCAAAAACACACAAGATTTACGTGGTTCGTTCCTCAATGTGAGAAACTACGTCCACGGCTGCCGCAGGAGAAAATTTTATTATTTTCATCTCTATTACATCATTCCCTAATTAACCCTTTTATAGACATAAGGGTTTTACAAACATGAATAAGAAACAGATCAAAAAACATAACTGGGCTAAAACCCGACTCGCGGTCGACCGCCACGTCATGTGCGATCGATCGTGAAGCTGCTCGCAATCAAGAATAGTTTCTGAAATTTTGGTGGTCGACCGTCGTGCCACACGCGGTCAACCGCGACAAAGCTTCCTGCTGATGAAAGTCTCTGGACTTTTGGCGGTCGACCGTCGCACCACTCGCAGTCGATCGCGACGAAGACAGAAATCTGGGAAAGTCTCTGGACTTTTGACGGTTGACCACCGTGCCACTCGCGGTCGACCGCGACGAGCTCCTGACCAAAGTGTCTATTCTGTGCACGTCGGCGATCGACCATCGCGCCATGCGCGATCGACCGCGACCCAGTCAAAAATGCATTCTCCGTCGTTTTTCTTGAACTTCGTCGTTGTCAATCCCATTCCTCATGTTCCTCCTTGTTTCCTCTTTGTTCTGAAGTATAGGGCAGGTCTGATAGTTAGGCTTCACATATCCTAACAATCTCCCACTTGAAGACTAACTATCAATCTCTATCAGCTCTCTCTGCGGCGACGGCCTCCGTATCATCAAGTAATGAGGCCAACTGAAGTTGAACACAACTTCAGTTTCTCCATAATAACAACCTTGGTAAGCATATCAGCCGGGTTCTTGCTTCCTTGAATCTTCACAAGTTCCAACATGTCCTCATCCAACGCTGATCTTATGAAGTGGTAGCGGACCTGTATGTGTTTAGTCCTTGCATGAAAAACTAGGTTCTTTGCCAAATGAATTGCGCTCTGGCTATCACAATGTAAGACACTCTTCTCACTTTTCTATCCCAACTCCTCCAAGAAACCCTGCAACCAAATCATCTCCTTGCTTGCCTCTGTCACATCAACATATTCAGCCTTTATCGTTGATAAAATAACGATCTTCTGTAATTGAGAAACCCAACTAATAGCTGTAGAGTCCAAAGTGAACATGTATCCTGTAGTGCTCCTTCTTTGATCTATCTCACCAGCATAGTCTGCATCAACAAAACCCTGCAGAGCTAACTTGCCTCTCTTGAAGCATAAACAATCTTCTATTGTACCTTATAGGTACCTCAGAATCCACTTTACTACTTCTCAGTGCTGCTCTCCTGGATTTGACATGAATCTGCTCACAGCTCTCACTGCATGGGCAATGTCAGGTCTCGTGTATACCATGGCATACATGAGGCTTCCAATGGCTGAAGCATATGGAACCTTAGTCATGTAGCCCTTTTCTTCATCGGTCTCAAGACACTGCCCTTTAGTCAATTTGAAATGACTAGCTAACGGTGTGCTAACGGCCTTAGCACCACTCATCCCGAATCTCTCAAGCACCCGCCTAATGTACTCGGCCTGAGATAGCCACAGTATGCCCAAGAGCTTGTCTCTACTGATCTTCATCCCTAATATCTGCTTTGCTACGCCTAAATCCTTCATGTCGAACTCACTCGATAGCTGCTTCTTCAGCTTCTTGATTTCTCTCATGTCTGAACCGGCTACTAGCATGTCATCGACATATAAAAGTAGGATAATGTAACTATTATCAAATTCCTTGACGAAGCAACAATGATCAGCATTGCACCGGGAGTAGTCGTTCCTGTACATAAATCCATCGAACGTTTTGTACCATTGCCTTGGAGCTTGTTACAGGCCATACAAGCTCTTCTTCAATCTGCACACCATCTTCTCTTTGCCCTTCTGAGTGAACCCCTCTGGCTGCTGTATATATATCTCTTCCTCTAGGTCACCGTGAAGGAAAGCTGTCTTTATATCTAGCTGTTTGAGATGTAGATCTTCAGCTGCAACAATACTCAGGACTGTTCTGATTGTAGTCAGTTTGACTACAGGAGAGAAGATCACCATATAATTAACTCCTTCTCTCTGCTAAAATCCTTTGACCACCAATCTAGCATTGTATCTCTTAGAACCATCATGTTCCTCCTTGATTCTGTACACCCATTTGTTGCTCAAGGCCTTCTTCCCCGCTGGTAGCTTCGCAAGTTCCCATGTCTTGTTGGTGTTCAAGGATTTTATTTCATCTTTCATAGCAAGCTCCCACTTGCTCGCATCATCTACTCAAAGTGCCTCATCATAATTTTCTAGTTCTTCACCGTCACTTAATAATAGGTAGTTGAGATGAGCTCTGGGCTGTAGTGATGGATACTTCGGATTAGGCTTGGGGACTCTTGTTGACCGCCTTAACTCTCTAACCGACGAAACAGGCTCTCCATCTTCATTTGTCCCCTCTGAGGTAGTCTCATTTGTCTCCTGAGGCCACGTTCGCTTCAGTCATGTTCTCCTTGTCCTTCTTGGGTTCTCGGCACTGATTCTCATAATAGCCAAACTTGCCACAATTCCAGCAGTCAATCTTCTTCTTGCTCTTGCGGTTTCTGGACTTTGATCTGTCGTTCCTCGAATTAGGTCTTCCACGGCTATTCCCTCTATTTTTGTTTCTGTTTCTGCCTTTGCTTTCAAAATTCAACGCCGACCCTGAATTAGAAATTCTTTCCTCTTGTCTTCTAATCTCCTCAGTCATAATCATGTCCACCACCTTTGAAAACTTTAGTTTTGATTTCACATGATCCACTAATAGAAATAATGGTACCCTTCCAACTGTCGGGTAATTGACCAAGTATCAAAAGGGCTTGAATTTCATCATCAAATTGAATATTGACCGAGTTTAATTGATCTGTGATCTCATTGAACTCGTTCAGGTGTTCCTTGAATTTCTGGCTCTTGGACATCCTCAAATTAAATAGCTTTTTAATGAGATGTACCTTATTCGTCGCAGAGGGCTGCTCATACATACTAGACAAAACGCCGCCATGAGATCTGTTATCGTATTCTGATTCTTGATGTTGAAAGCTACTAATTTTGACAAGGTCAACCTGATCGCTCCAAGGGCCTTTCAATCCAATAACTTCCACTCCGCATCATTCATATCCGTCGGCTTCTCTCCCAATGGTAGGTATAGATCCTTCTGATAGAGGTAATCTTCCGTCTGCATCTTCCAGAACCCGAAGTTCGTTTCATCAAACTTCTCAATCTTGGATGTTTCCTTCTCAGATCCCATGTCTCTGACCTCAAATCGCCCCCGCCGAACCGGGTCGCTTTGATACCACTTGTTGGGGATGCACAATGCCCCTGATGCGATTTGGAAATAGAGAAGAGAGAGAAAGAGAACAATCACAATCACAAACACACAAGATTTACGTGGTTCGTTTCTTAATGTGAGAAACTACGTCCATGGCCGCCGCAGGAGAAAATTTCACTATTTTCGTCTCTATTACATCATGGCCTAATAAACCCTTTTATAGACATAAGGGTTTTACAAACAGGAATAGGAAACAGATCAAAAAACGTAATTGGGCCAAAACCCGACTCGCGGTCGACCGCTGCGTCATGTGCGATCGACCGCGAAGCTGCTCGCAATCCAGAATAGTTTTTGGAATTTTGGCGGTCGACCGCCACGCCACATGCGGTCGATCACGACAAAGCCTCCTGCTGATGAAAGTCTCTCGATTTTTGGCGGTTGACCGCTGTGCCACTCGCGGTCGACCGCGACGAAGATAGAAATCTGGAAAAGTCTCTGGACTTTTGACGGTCGACTACTGCGCCACTCGCGGTCGACCGTGACGAGCTCCTGACCAAAGTGTCTGTTCTGTGCATGTCGGCGGTCGACCGCCACGCCATGCGCGGTCCACTGCGGCCTAGTCAAAAATGCATTCTTCGTTATTTTTCTTGAACTTCGTCATCGACAATCATGTTCCTCCTATTCCTCCTTGTTTCCTCTTCGTTCTGAAGTATAGGGCAAGTCTGATAGTTAGGCTTCACATATCCTAACACTATCCCTCCTGTTAAAATTACTAAACCTCCCTATATAATCTCCACCTTCACTTTTTTCTCAAATGAAACATTGATAAGCACATGTTGAGCGGGAATGATTCCTATAGTGAGAAATGTTGATGACTTCGTTCCTTTATTATTACTAGTTGAGTTGCACGTGCAAATGCACGTGATTGAATATCATGATTATTTAAATTAATAAAAATAGAGTAAAAATTAAAAAAGAAAACAAAGTTTTTTGTGGAATTGATTATCAACTCAATTATAAGTCCTTTTTATCTTTCCTCTTTATCTAATTATTCACACTTTTCTAATATCCTTTTTTGCTAATCACTCAATTGACTATATTTAGTTTTTATAATATCAGAGGGGTAGAATATTCTCTTATATTTAAAAAGTGTTGACATGGTTTTCTTAAAAAATATATACACATAGTTGTAATAGTATATACTTTAGTTCAACTCAAACATTGGCTTGAAGCCATTTAGAGTGAAATTCTTTCTATGCTAGAATGGTGATATAGTGATTATACAGTCTAAAAGTCAAAGAAAATATTTCTACAAAGAAAAAGTAATTTAATATGTCAAATTAAAAACTAATTTATAAAATATGCATGGGCAGAGCAGATAGCTATAGAAAGTAAGATATATATCTTTATAAAAATTTCATAGTGGGTGATCAACTATAATCATCCTAATTTAAGCATAAATAATTACTATTTTAGTTACTAATTTAATATGTGTAACTATGGAATAAATTTCTAGCAAAAAATAGGAATTGAGATTGTATTATGCAGTACGTAAATAAATAAATATTATTAGAGCTCCTCTTTATATTAAATTTAAAAGTAATAATTTAAATTATTAAGCACCAAATATTAGCTTATGTGAGAAAGTAAAGTAATATATGGTCTATATGTGTATATAGTCAATCAATCAAACGTATTAAATTATGATGACTACAGTCAAAATTAAATGGTGGGTTCACATTAAATATAATTTATAAAAAATGGTACTTTAAATTTGAAATCTTTTTAACGATTATATACACTATCTAATTTTCTTTGCATATATAAACTGTACTGCCTATGTCACGCCCCGCTTCCCAAAATACAGGAAAACTAGGACGCGAGTAAGCCCGCGACGTATTAGGTTGAGTAGAAATAGATAAATAAAATCTTTCTACTCAATCTAATATGCTAAGCGTCAAAAATATAATATACGAAGTCACAGGTCCCCGATCACACATAGCAAGAATATAATGACAATCCAGAATAAGAAATAGACATATCATCAATGGTAAATCATCCCAGACATAAAAATATGGGTCAAACACGCCCTCATTACAAAACGGTCCAACTAAAATATAAAATACATAGTCCAACAAAAATAAAAGGAAGGTACTACTAAAACAACTAAATCCAACACCAGACTAAAGTAAGATTCTGTAGAAAAGATTAGCGCTCATCAACTACTACAGAAAGAAAAAGTCTAAGCTTCATATTGTTCTTCTGATCCATCTGGAAGACCTCACTGCTGCAAATCCTCTGGCTCCTGTACTATCTCGAACTGAGGCTGTTCATCTCCTAAATCTAACGTACACCAGAGAAAAACAGGTGTACGTCAGGGTGCATGGCATACGGCAAGATCCCACAATGGAGAAATAGGAACAGTCGAACGACCAAAGCAAAAACAGTGATAATAATAATAATAGCTTGCAAAAAAAATTACTAATAATCTAAATGCAATCTATCGCTGAAATAAAATCATCATAAGAAACTAAGAAAACCATCCAAGTGTCAAGATCATGCAGCTAGTCAACAGGGTAATCATCCAAGTATCCAAATCACACAGCTAGATGGAATTAATACTTAAATACCTATAACTTGAGACGTAGTACGTCGAGCGAAATAATCCAAACAAGAAAACCCTCATGTATATACCTTATGTCTCAAATTGTAGGCAATTAATTATTAATCCCGATCTATGTATGAACAGAAATACAACTAGTCTACATCTCATAAAACCAACAAAGTCCACCATAAAACACGCAAGCATATTATTCTTGTTTTACACATTATTTGAATTGGGGAAGAATATTTTCATATATATAATCGGGTCCTTGTAAAGTCATCCGGGGCCGCCCTCAAGTCAAGTTTGGCTCTCCGGCCCAAGTATATATATAACTCACAATATTAAGAAAGCGCATATGCCCGTTTATATAAATGTTATATTCTTCGTCCAATTCCCCTTTATATCCCCATATTTGTCAGTTTAATTAAGTAACTGTACATGAAATATCGTGCACTAGCCATGGAGTTACCGTGGAACGACTTCTACAAAACTATAAAAATAACCGTGACCCATAACACGTCCGTTCAAGAGTGCATCATCTAGTCAATGATATAATAGTAATAGTCAAGGAAACCTCATACCGGGATATCGATATCAAGGGTACAGCCATGCTTTGAAAGCATGCTTATAAATCATACTTTTAACTAGAGTCGTCTTCATGTACAGTCTCTTCTATTGGATAACAACTAGGTGATAAAAACAACAAGCTTCTACATAGCCATTCATATCCAACAATCCCACGCAGGTAATTCAAAATATACTACAGCTAATCATATCACAGCCTAATCTACGCAATCAACTATTAACGGATATAAATAATGGAATAACAAGCCAAGGGAAAATGGGATCTTGCCTACGATGTAGAGGGGCTGTTTCGCGGCGTCACTGACAGCGGAACTCAGGGCGGTGCGATCGTCGCTGCTGGGTTCGGGCGGAGGTGAAGGCAGCGGCAAGAGGGTGGTCGGAGTCGGAGGAGATCGAGGAGATGGCGGCTCAGGCGGGTCGAATCTGACGAACAGAGGAGGGGCTAGGTTCGTGGACGCTTAGGGAGAAGAAGAAGGTGAAGATGGAGGCGGCGGTCTTGGCTAGAGCTCGAGCGGCGGAGGGAGCGGAGCAGGCGGTGGAGCGGCTGGGATGGCGAGGCGGTTGCTGCGGCTAGGGGTGGCCGCGCGGGTAGTGGGGGCGCTCGGCGGGCTGGGAGCGGTCGGGTCAGAGGAGAGGAGGCCGACGAGGAGGTCGGAGCGGCGGCTTGGAGGCGCGGGGCGACGGACGCTCGTGGTGGTGCGGCGTCGGAAGAGGGTCACAGGGGAGAGCGGCGGGGAAAAAAGAGAGGAGAGAGAGAGAGAGAGACAGGCGGCTGATATGAACAGTAAAAAATAAAAAATTAAAGTGTATATATATAGGGTATATTAGGGTTAGGGCTAATGATTAAAATAATTAAAATAAATAATTTTGTGTGCTTAAAAATTAAAATTATTATATAATAATTATCTACAATTAAAAACGTACATGTTGTGCTAATACAATAGTTAATACGAAATAGTCGAAACATACCCATATTGTACAATTAAACGAGAATAATTAATAAATAAAATATATTTACTTATATTTAAAATTAAATAATTATGGGATAAATATCTACAAATCAAAACGTACTAGTTGTGCTAATACGACAGCTGATACACGATAATTAAAACAATACAATAATTTACACAAATAATACGTAATTAATAATTCAACATAATACACGGAATAATACGTAATAGTAATAATACAACGTATTATTTAAAATAGTATGTAATAGTATCGACAATACAACAGATTAATTCTATAAATTTTTACTGCACTAAACAAATTTTATAAGTATCAAAACCATTTAATTAAATATAAAACTTAGACTTTAAATCATAGAAAGTTCTAAAAAATCAAAAAATACAATACTCTTTTTAAAAATTATAATTAAATATTTTAAAATACTAAAAAAATTATTTTAACCAGTATTAAAATTCTCGATCATTACATCCTACCCCTCTTAAAATAAATTCAGTCCTCGAAAATAAAATAAAATAAAAATAATGCAGAAAGAATCCAAGGACAGAGATATGGAACGATATCCATAAACAGATGAGAATGTAAAATAAAAACGACACAAGGTAAGATACAAGATGTGACAGCTAAGATATCGCTATCGCATTTCAGACTCGCAGCAAATCCAAGCAAATACTATGATACAAACATATTTAACTGTGTAAACTTGTTATACAGTACTTGTAAATATACAACAATCTAATCAGTATAACGTATAAGGTAAGCAATAATATAGAATCAAAACAAACAGGTACAATATAAATAAACAATCATATAGAGTGAATCATACAAATAATATACAAGCATCCATAAGAACAAAGCAGAAACATATTAAGTAAGAATAAAAGTCAAGTAAGAAATAATAAATCTAAAGCAAACACAAAAATAAGTCAAATACAATAGAAACAGACAGAAACATAAACAACATAATAAGAAAAGTCAAAAAAATCTAAGATACATAACAGTTTAAACAAAACATAATAGCAGGGTATAACAATGGTTAATCACAAATAAAAAAAAATTTAATTATGAAAAACACAATCAATACAGGTTCAAACTAAAGATATTAAAAACACCATGTAAGATACAAAATCAATAAAAAAACGAGTAAACGAGCGAAAAACGAACATCAACAAGATCATATAACAAAATAGAATGATATAATAATAAGTATAAATAAAAGATCATAGGAAAAGCAATCATAAAGCAATTAGAATAATAATACATACAAAATAAACACAAATAAAAGAAAACATATTTAATTGATGGAATGATGAAAAGTAGTCTGAAACATAGAAAAGATACAAAGACAGTCAAGTATAAATAGCTAAACACAATCATTAAAACAATTATATAATCAATTAATCATGTAAAGCAGTATACAACATTTAGCAGATAAATAATTTATTACACAAATATTAGGAATTTACAAATTATAAACACAGAAATTAGAATGCCAAACAATATAATTATGTAAAAATAAGCAGCACAATGCAAGTGAAATATTAGAAGGTAATTGAACATAAACCAAAAAGATATGATGTACAAAACAATACAAAGCAGATAATCATGGAAGGACGGTGTGATATGAGACAACAACATATAAGAGAATGAATTATATGTAGTATATCATATCAAAAACAAAATAAATAATTATAGCCGTATATCACAGTAATAATTATCAAAAACACACACTTTATATAAATATTATGACTGAATAAATGAAGTAGACTAACATGAACAAAGAACAAAATAAAAAAGTAAGTATTAGAATGAAAAAGAAACTGTATATAGAAAATAAGTAAGCAAAACATAAATAAAACTAAGAAGGATGAAATGATTGATAAATTAAATCAAACAATGATGATACATGTAATTGGAAGTAAAGTATGAAATAAAATATACTAAATGAAGCTACTTTATACGTAATAAAACAAGCTAGCAAGTTAATAATGCACTTATATTATAATATACAATAGTAGACAATGATAATGTAAAATGACTAAAATATACTAAACACGAGAATGATGTAATATTACTAGAAAGGCACAAGACATAAAACAAGAATACAGAACAATCAGGCATAAAGACAATAAAGATTATAATAAGGTATACAGAACATACATAATCACAATTAAAAATAACATTAAGAAATAAACATAGATAGAAACACATCAATACATATAGACAAACAAACTTAGGCAAATCATAATAATAATCAATAGTAGAATGAAACGATACACAATAATTATTAGCATACAAACAGTTATATAAAACAAGACAATTAATACAAAATCATAGTTAGGCTCAAAGAAACACAAATAAAATCAAAGTATAAAAATAAAAGATATAAAAGCAAAAGGGATAAACAAGATTCAATCACTATATAAAATCAATTTAGACATAACAATATATTGTGAAATAGTCAAAAATCACATAAATACAATCAGCGTAATATACATAAATAAAATGTATAATGCATAAAACATGAACTATGGAAGATAAGATAGATTTATAAACAAATAAAAACATACAATACAACATTGTATGTGATACATAAAATATATAATAAATAATACAAAATTAATATAATCAAATAATATATAAGTCAAATCAAAGAAATATAGTCGTAAAAATAATAACACATAAAAAAATGACCGGCACGAGGAAAGAGAGGTTGTACAAAGAGAGGGTAATTGCGAAGCGATGGGACAAGAACCATGGAAACTCCGGAGTCAAAGAATGAAAAGATAGAGACGAAATAAAATCTATCAAGAAAATAGAATAAGGGCTCAAGAATAGTCTCACGGATGAAATCATGATATGTATCTAAATTATCCATTATATTCTTACTAGCGAGTACTCGGGACCGTGACCTGCATGGGCCACCAAAAAAACCTGTCATGCCCCGCTTCCCAAAATACAGGGAAACCGGGATGCGAGCAAGCCCGCGACGTATTAGGTTGAGTAGAAATAGATAAATAAACTCTTTCTACTCAATCTAATACGCTAAGCGTCAAAAATATAATATACGAAGTCACAGGTCCCCGATCATACATAGCAAGAATATAATAATAACCCAAAATAAGAAATAGACATATCATCAATGGTAAATCATCCTAGACATAAAAATATGGGTCAAACACGCCCTCATTTCAAAACGGTCCAACTAAAATATAAAATACATAGTCCAACAGAAATAAAAGGAAGGTACTACTAAAACAACTAAATCTAACACCAGACTAAAGTAAGATTCTGTAGAAAAGATCTAGCGCTCATCAACTGCTACTAAAAGAAAAAGTCTAAGCTTCAGATTGTTCTTCTGATCCATCTGGAAGACCTCACTTTTGCAAATTCTCTGGCTCCTGTACTATCCCAAACTGAGACTGTTCATCTCCTAAATTTGACGTACACCAGAGAAAAACAGGTGTACGTTAGGGTGCATGGTATACGGTAAGATCCCACAATGGAGAAATAGGAACAGTTGAACGACCAAAGCAAAAACAGTGATAATAATAATAATAGCTTACAAAAGAAATTACTAATAATCTAAATACAATCTATCACTGAAATAAAATCATCAGAAGAAACTAAGAAAACCATCCAAGTGTCAAGATCACGCAGCTAGTCAACATGGTAATCATCCAAATATCCAAATCACACAGCTAGATGGAATATACTTAAATACCTATAACTTGAGACGTAGTACGTCGAGCAAAATAATCTAAACAAGAAAACCCTCATGTATAAACCTTATGTCTTAAATTGTAGGTAATTAATTATTAATCCCGATCTATGTATGAACAGAAATACAACTAGTCTACATCTCATAAAACCAACAAAGTCCACCATAAAACACGCAAGCATATTACTCTTGTTTTACACGTTATTTGAATTGGGGAAGAATATTTTCATATATATAATCGGGTCCCCGTAAAGTCGTCCGGGGGCCGCCTTCAAGTTAAGTTTGGCTCTCTGGCCCAAGTATATATATAACTCGCAATATTAAGAAAGCGCATATGCCCGTTTATATAAATGTTATATTCTTCGTCCAATTCCCCTTTATATCCTCATATCTGTCAGTTTAATTAAGTAACTGTACATGAAATATTGTGCACTAGCCACGGAGTTACCGTGGAACGACTTCTGCAAAACTATGAAAATAACCGTGACCCATAACACGTCCGATCAAGAGTGCATCGTCTAGTCGATGCTATAATAGTAATAGTCAAGGAAACCTCATACCGTGATATCGATATCAAGGATACAGCCATGCTTTGAAAGCACGCTTATAAATCATACTTTTAATAGGAGTCGTCTTCATGTACAGTCTCTTCTATTGGATAACAACTAGGTGATAAAACAACAAGCTTCCACATAGCCATTCATATCCAACAATCCCACGCAGGTAATTCAAAATATACTACAACTAATCATATCATAGCCTAATCTACGCAATCTAACAAGCCAAGGGAAAACGGGATCTTGCCTACGATGTAGAGGGGCTGTTTCGCGGCGTCACTGACAGCGGAACTCAGGGCGGCGCGATCGTCGCTGCCGGGTTCGGGCGGAGGTGAAGGCAGCGACAAGAGGGTGGTCGGAGGCGGAGGAGATCAGGGAGATGGCGGCTCAGGCGGGTCGAATCTAACGAACAGAGGAGGGGGCTAGGTTCGTCGACGCTCAGGGAGAAGTAGAGGGTGAAGATGGAGGCAGCGGTCGTGGCTGGAGCTCGAGCGGCTGAGGGATCAGAGCAGGCAGTGGAGCGGATGGGATGGCGAGGCGGCTGCTGCGGCTAGGGGTGGCCGCACGGGTAGTCTGGGCGCTTGGCGGGCTGGGAGCGGTCGGGTCAGAGGAGAGGAGGCCGACGAGGAGGTCGGAGCGGCGGCTTGGAGGCGCGGGGCGACGGACGCTCGTGGTGGTGCGGCGTCGGAAGAGGGTCGCGGGGGAGAGCGGCGGGGAAAAGAGAGAGGAGAGAGAGAGAGAGAGAGAGAGAGAGAGAGAGAGAGAGAGAGAGGCGGCTGATATGAACAGGAAAAAAACGAAAAATTATAGTGTATATATATATAGGGTATATTAGGGTTAGGGCTAATGATTAATATAATTAAAATAAATAATTTTGGGTGCTTAAAAATTAAACCAATTACATAATAATTATCTACAATTAAAAACGTACATATTGTGCTAATACGACAGTTAATACGAAATAGTCGAAACATACCCATGTTGTACAATTAAACGAGAATAATTAATAAATAAATATATTTACTTATATTTAAAATCAAATAATTATGGGATAAATATCTACAAATCAAAACGTACTAGTTGTGCTAATACGACAGCTGATACACGATAATAAAAACAATACAACAATTTACACAAATAATACGTATTTAATAATTCAACATAATACACTGAATAATACGTAATAGTAATAATAATACAACGTATTATTTAAAATAGTATGTAATAGTATCGACAATACAACAGATTAATTCTATAAATTTTTACTGCACTAAACAAATTTTATAAGTATCAAAACCATTTAATTAAATATAAAAATTGGACTTTAAATCATAAAAAATTCTAGAAAATCGAAAAATATCAATACTCTTTTTAAAAATTATAATTAAATATTTAAAATACTAAAAAAATTATTTTAACCAGTATTAAAATTCTCGGTCATTACATCCTACCCCCTTAAAAACAAATTCCGTCCTCAGAATTAAAATAAAAATAAAAATAATGCAGAAAGAATCCAAAGACAGAGATATGGAACGATATCCATAAACAGAGGAGAATGTAAAATAAAAACGACACAAGAATTTGAGTGTTTTATATCATAAAAATCATTTACGTGTTTTTATGGCGATCACACACGTTGGTTACTTTCCTTTTTGCTTCATATCAAAACCGTTTGCATACGGCATGTGGTTCTGAGTCGCAAACAAGGGGCAGACTTGCAAGACTGCCCCCCTATTTTCACAAAAAAAAAAGGTTCAAAATCATCCACTTTCATGCATGTGAGTTTGATAAGGATACTTACTCGTTACCTTACCTTGGTATGTGATTTAAATTGAGCATGTGAATGTATGTTTGGCAACTCAACTAGAACGGACCAAGTTTTATTGTTAAGCCGTGGTCGGAACCAAATTTGTTTTGGAGCAAGTCCTTGCCGGTTCACAACTAAGCCAATTTAGAGATTAACCCCAAGATTGACCTAAACAAAATGGGCTGAAAATGATCTCTAAAATTTTCTGCCGGTCAAAGAACACTATCTAATTAGACCGTACGTACGCTAAAATCTCGCTCATTTTCAAAGAGTTGACAAACTCACCTCGTGCCTCTTATCTTTTCCCTCTCAACAACTCTCGTAGCTAAAAGCGAGCATGCGACGTTAAGGAGGGGAGGGAGTCCCCAAAAGAACTTGGCAGTCTCCCCTACTCCTCTGGCCTCTCTCCAATCCAAGTCTTTTATATTTTCCCTTCTGACGTTGTAATCTCCATCAATCCCACTTCCTTTCTTACCTCAGAAAGTGCAATTTCCTTCCTCAATCGCATCATCTTTGGTGTAGTCACTTCTTTCTTGTACAACATACAGACCACCATCGGTCATGAGTCATTAACAAAGTTTTTCCGTCCATCGAGCATCTTGCAGTGCAGGCCTATTCTCCTTCTACTGTGTTCGGATCCTCGTCTGCTGTGATCTTAATTGCCCTTATTACATCATATGTATCAAACTGACCAGAGAGGATTTGGTACCTGGATGTGTAAAAAGTTGTGAAAAATTACTATAGAGGGCCTACATTGGGAATTACATAGGCTATGGGTCCTTACATTATTGAACTTGCAAATAGGTTCCTCATATCATTGGAACTGTGGATTGGTCCTCGGATCACAAGGGTTATTGCAATTTGTTCCATCTTTTACGTTTTGGCTGAATTTGTAAACCGTGGTTGGGTTAGTTCTTAACCAGAGGTGACAAATTTTACTAAAACACCTCATTTATTGTTTATGAGAGAAGAAGAGCGTTTAGGGAAGATTAAAAAACAAAAAGTTTACGGGCATTTTTTATTACTGTCGGAGAAGATGATGAATGTAAGTTTGAATTTTTAGTTGACAAAATTAATTTGGGTTTAAACCGGTTAAAGAAATGGATGGTTAATTAATAAAAAACAGGTGTGTACTTGTTGAATCTTTCGTTAAAAAAAAGTGTAAATATTTGAAAATTAACCCCTCTTCATTTTAGACAATTATTAGATAATCTCTATTAACTTTCAAAATTTCCAGAAAACCTCCCTTAACTATAGAAATTATCACAAACCCTCCCTTTAGTTTTTATATTTTATTAGAAATTTCCCTTTAACTTTGAGATTTTATTGAAAAAGTTTTTTTTAATTAGAGGAATTTTCTGATAAAATCTCAAAGATAAAGGGGGTATGTTTTCTGATAACCTCTAAACTTAAAAGTGATTTTCTCATATTTTGAAAGTTTAGGGGGTTTTTGATGACTCCTAAATTAAAGGGGGGTTTTCTCATGCTTTGAAAGTTAACGGGTGTTCTCTGGTGATCATCAAAAGTTAACGCGGGATTTTATGATATTTAGCCAAAAAAATTAAATGGGAAGGAAAATTATGTTCAGTGGATTTTTTTTTTTTTGGTAAAACTCGAGCGAAATTGATGGCTGATGCTGACATTAAGTGAGCAAAAGTGGCGAAAGGAATTTTGATCCAGATGGCAACGGGGCGCTACAGTGCTGCTAGAAACAGCCTCTTGGATTTCGGGAGGCAGGAGTAACTTTGGTTCTGGTGAATTTACTGCTCAGCTCTTGGGGACCTGACCTGCTGACCATAGCCCAATTAAATGATCCTTGGATGATTGTCGTTAGGAAACCTAGATAGTAATGGAAAATGATAGGGACACATTCTCAACCACACCTCCTCTCTCATTTGTTACAGTGCACCGGGCCTCACATGGGATTTTAAAAATTTAAAATCCCATGTGAGCCCCAGTGCATTGTAGTTAATGAGAGAGGAGGTGTGGTTGGAGGTATGGTTGGGAGTGTGCCCCTAGTGTCACCCGATAGTAATTTAGGATTAGCGCTATGCGGTCTTGAAGGATCGTTTTAAAGCTTTTGCATACATTTTAACATTTTAAACTTTTAATACCCCAGAGTTCCATTTCCATTTTCATTTCACTTTTTTCAAATAATCCTCCTACTCCATCACAATTCTGAAGTTAAAGTAAGCGTTCAGAGTTATAATTTTATACTCTAACATGCTCTCATCACATGCTGAGTTTCCTTTTCATTAACTCCGGCATGCAATGCAGTCAATATTTTAGAATATGTTTTATGTCAGCAATCGGAAACTGAATCTTTATTGCTGTGGCACTATCTTAAGATTCATGTCACCATACATAAACTCCATATAAGGATTTGATTGAGACTTATACTTTACAAATTCTAAAAACATTGATATTCTTGCTCAAATTTTCTTCAATTTTGGGTTTCATTTTACCGATTTACCAGATAAAAAACTCGTAAATCTACTATCAAAATGGTAACATAAATTGGGGAAAAAATGTGTCCAGGCCCCAAAAGTTGGAACTTCGTGTGACTAGCCCCCTTGTACTTTGCCCCATGTGGAATAGCCCCAAAAAATAAGCTTTAATGTTTTAAGCCCCCTCCACGTCAGCTTTATACTAAAAGCAGATCGTATTTTACAAAAAACCCAAAACTGCCCTTCTCTTTCTTCCCCAGACGAGTCCTGGTCCCGAACAACAGAAGTCACTTCTCATTAATGCGATATGATAGGGAAAATGGAGGGAAATTTTCCCCTTTTTTTTACTCCATCATGAGCAATAACTAGTTAGTTCTCCATTACTCCTCCTCCTCAGACCAAAATTCTCTCCATAACTCTCTCCATTACTCTTACTATCCCTTCAAAATGGCTGAAAAGGACATCATCTGCATTGTCTCTTCGCAGTATAAAACGGTATTCTTAAAGATTAATTCTTCAACCACCATCTTGGATCTCAAGTTTGATGCGGCAGAGAGGTTAGATCTTCCATACGAGTCATTAATTTTGGCATACGAAGATGAAACAGTTGGAAGCTTAAAATTTCTCATTGAGAACGATGGTGATCTGACGTCTATGGAGGAGCATTGCCACAATCTTGGACTGAAAGAGGTTCACGTGCAAGCTTTTAAAGAAGGAGATGATTCTTCGAATAAACGGGAAAACAAGCAAGTCCGACAAGACATGTAGGTTAACTGTAAAATCAATTAACTTAAGTTCTAATCGGTTTCTTGTTAGTTCTATACTAGGTTTAACTACACTTCAGTTCTAATGTTTTATTTGTCATTAAGCAGTTCTTTGTTATG
>BQKN01064244.1:69913-84029 GCA_022839385.1 Asparagus kiusianus
CTAACTTGATATAAATTAGAACTAACTTGGTATAAATTAGAACTAACATGGTATAAAATAGAACTAACTTGGTATAAAATAGAACTAACGTGGTATAAGTTAGAACCAACTTGGTATAAATTAGAACTAACATGGTATAAAATAGATAAATTAGAACTAACTTGTTATAAATTAGAACTAACGTGGTATAAATTAAAACTAACTTGGTATAAAATAGAACTAACGTGGTATTTCAGTGACAAGGGAAAAAAAGAGAAATATTATGGATGATGTTGGCAGCTTCTTACAACAGAAGGCAAAATTCGTAAGCCAGCTTGATTTCAACTAGCAAAACTATGGCAAATATTAAAGAGCATATTTCAACCAGTAAAAGAAACTTTGCTCCCCAGAGGGGACTGAAATAAACTTATAATTCTTTTCAACATAATATATTAGCACTCAGAATGGTTCATTGATGACTTAGCTTTCATTTCAAAGCCCGTGAAAGGAACCAAAACCAACAAACATAGAACTAATAAATCTGCATATATCAAATTTGAAATCCGCTCGTGATGTAAATGCATTGATGACATTTAGTTCTAATACACTGGAGTTGGAGCAGGTGGTCTCTGCAGACCATCATGATCGGAGCGGCGACGATCGCGGGCTAGGCGGGTGGCGAGCTCCAGCTGCAAGCTCGGGTGGAGGAGAGGGAAATGCTGAACTTAAGGCGGAGAGTGGCAGCGACGAACTCCGGCGTAGTCGAGGGTGAGGCGGGGAGCAGCGGCGAGCTATGGCGAGGAGGGCGGGCAGAGGAGAGGAGGGGAGGCGGCGGCGAACTCGAGGGGAGGCTTGGGGCCCTAGGCGGAGGCGACGACGGCGAGGAGGGCGAGGGCTAGGGTGACAGACTTCAGAAAGTCCTTGGTTTTAGAGAGAGAGAGAGAGAGAGAGAGAGAGAGAGAGAGAGAGAGAGAGAGAGAGAGAGAGATGAGAGAGAGAGGCATGGTTCTTGAATAGGAAGGGGGCGCAGTAAACGAGTACAGTCCCATCAAAGGAGTAAGTTCATAACTTCCCATGGGCTTTTTTTAAAAAGTGATACTTTAGGGCCTCGTCACAAATACTGTAGGTATTTGGGGCTTATCCACATGGGGGAAAATACAAGGGGGCTGGTCACATGAAGTTTTTGCTTTTGGGGCCTTGACACATTTTTCCCAAAATAAAAAGATAAGTCAATTTTTATTTCTTTATTGTCATCAGTATATACCTTATCCAAAGAAGCTCACCATAGTTGTAGACACGCCCATGCATAATCAGTATCTACGGTACATGTTTTGTATAATATATGATATATCCTAGTTCTTGTATTGTGCCACAAGTATGGATCAAAGACATTAATAATGCTCCCACCAAGGAATCATCCATGTATGAGTAAATTTTGGTGACTGCTTTGTAAACAATTTTGATTATGATGGGTTGAGCTTAGTTTAATAGGTTGGAGTTATCATAAAACTAAGCTCAACCCATCATAATCAAGTTGTTTCTATCAAAGTTTATGCATGATGATGATGTTCCCTTGTTGGGAGCATTAATATCTTTAGCCTACACGGTTCTAATGCAAGCGGCTAGCTTTGCTGTGTTTATAAGGTGAAAGTGTCCTTATTGTTCTCTTTGGATTCCATTTCTTTTCCATTTTATTATGAGTCACAATCAAATGTGATGCCAGGATGCAGGGAGTGATGTTCAGATTGACAAATACTTGCTCGACTTAGGGTTTGTAAACTTAGGGGTAAGTGGCAGTTCATCATGTTATGGCTACAAATAAATAGAGAAATTAGGTGACAATAGGCAATCTGTCGAGTCTAGATTGAGAATGTCTACAACTAGTTATATGAAATAATACTACCTGCTTATCATAGTAGACCCATAAACTAAAGTTTTTTTTTTTGTATAATTTATGTCAATAATATCAATTCACAACGTCCATTAAATGAAGACATTATTGGTGAGCACTCTTATAAATAGCGGTAAATAGCGTCGCAATTATATATGGCACCAATAGCGTTAGTTGCAATAGCCCAGATAAAAAAACATATATATATATATATATATATATATATATATATATATATATATATAAGACGGAAGTTTACCAGCTTGAGTTGTCCTGTTTACAGCCCTTGGAGAGTCGTTGGCTTCTTTTTATAGGAAGCTAGGGACGGTTCAAATGAGGTGTTCATTTGTTATTAAGCCATGAAAACACAACACTATGAAATCGTATCAGCTCAGAACCCATCCGTCATCCTTCTCTCTCAACTCATCTCCTCATTTCCACATCGTAAACCAAGCAAGTAGGAGAACGGAGGAATAGGAGAGGAAAAGAAGAAAAATTGATCAACAACCCAAGTCCAAAATCAATTAAGGTATAACACAATCCTCATAATTATCTGAAATTTCTTGAATTAGAAGGAGTAAAATTGTTATAGAGATCTAATAAGATTGATGTTTTGATATTTTGCTAAAGGATTGTGTAATTACTTTTGTAAATAAATGTAATAATAATAATAATAAAGAAAAATACTAACCCTAGTTTCGATGAGGATGTGACCGCCGGCGATCCCCTGCCGCAGTCCTGGTGCTTTGGCGAGACAGGGGGGAGAGAGAGAGAGAGAGAGAGAGAGAGAGAGAGAGAGAGAGAGAGAGATGTCTATGAGGTTGAACCAAAAAAGAGAGAAGAAGAAAGGAAAGAACGGATGAAGAAGGAAGATGATAAGGTGAAATTAATATAAAGGGAGGAAATTTTATAAAAACCCACTTAGTTATTTTTAGCTTTGTTAATAAACCCTCTTGGGTGGAGGATAATTCATTCTAAGTCCCTAAAAGCCACAAAGATTATAAATAAACACAAACAGAAAAATCTAGGATCATATATGAACAGAATAATTATATATAGACCCCTATCAATTACTCTATTTGTAAACAAGTCTAATTTGAAGAATAAAGATAACTATGGGCTTGATTAATTCCCTATAACCCCTTGTCTTATCATAAATTATTAGGAAGTCCAGAAGCTAGTATACGATAGTTATAAAATTTTGATGAATTGTTAAAGATAGCAATAAGCTCATATGTAATGTTGAATTTAATTATTATTGATTATATTTGAAATTATTAGGCTCTAGATTATGAATTGATTTACCTATAATATATGTTTGTCCTGAATTAATAATTAGTTCTATATCTTATATTATAGGATCTGGTTGATATTGAGGAGGATAATATTTTGGAAAAGTCGTGTCCATTTAAGGTGAGTTTATTTCTCACTAGTATTTTATAATATGAAATTGCATGAATATTATATTTGATTTATCTTGTAATCAAAAAATAATATATCTTTTTCATGTATATAAAGATTTGATCTACCTTTGTTGTGGCATGTGATATTGTTTCGTACAAGATATGAAAAAATTTAATTTATTTTTATACGAACTATGAAAAGTGAATTTGGCTCTTGTGTAGTTTCAGCTAATTATAGGCATTGGTTTATCTAAAAGTTTTTGATGAAGTATTTTATACGTATTTCAACGGTTTAACGGATTCAAAGATTTTCTGTGACTTAGTATCTGATAGAAAATAAAGAAAAATGAAAATTCGTAAACTATTTTAACTAGGATAAGAAGTTTTACCTTGTTAACTTCATTTGAAAATATCTGTAAATTCTGATATGCAAAGTATTACTCATTTGACATGTGATATTAATGTTTTCAAACCCTTAAATAGTCCACTATGGATTATTTCTATCTGCTATATGGTGAATGCACATTTATTTAGCCCTTCTGTATTGGTCGTTCTGTATTAGCCCTTCTGAAATTTGTTCTGGCCCCTCTGTATTTGGCCAGTAACCTATGGCAGTGTTAGGTGCATTCGATTCCCAGGAATTATCTGACATGTGATGCGTTTTACGCATTCCTTTACTACTGGGCTATAATTATAGCATTAGTGTGACCTATGATGTGACTTTTACATTCATGAATAACTCATCAAGAATTAAGATTTTGATAATTTGACTGTGAAATTGAGGAAACAATGATTCTCTGGTTTGTACAAATTTGTAGTTCTTTTCCGTCTTAATATTTACCTTGATTCAAAAAGGGTTTGATTCCAAGAAACTTCATAATATATTCTATTGCACATAAGAAAGAAAATATAATTATTGCATTCTTTCTTAAAGATGACAATATTATGATATTTGGATCGTATTTTGCTATCTTTGAATTTCTCATGCAAAACTTGTAATTCGTTATTTCTGAGAATTATTCTTATTACTATTTTGTTAGTTATCTAGGAACTCTAGTGAAAAATATTCTCACTGAGCGCTAGCTCACCCCGTTATTTTTAAAAAAAATTCAGATCCGACGTAGCTTTATACTAACCGAACTTTTGGTTTGAGCTTTTGGTTGAGAGACGTTATATGGAGAGCCTCTTCTTTTTTATGTTACCTTCAGCACAATTTGTTTTGTTTTGTAAAAAATGTTTAGAACGGTGAGCTTGTGGGCTGTAAGTACCGATTATATACGTATATAGCTGCTCTGACTTCTATCATCAGCAGGTTTATGAATATTTTATGATAAAGTATGTTATATGAAGTGCCAGGCTTGACCCGTGCATAAGAATTATCTCAGGCACGGGTCGCTGCTGTCGTACACCCTGTATTTTATGAATTTTTGCTGTAGTTTTGGAGCGTGACTGTAAGATGGTATCAGAGCCTAGGTTTCGACGATAGAAGCCTTGTAGGGCACGTTAGCATAGTGTATATGCGCTAGATGAGTGTTATCATATATGTGATATATATGCATGTATCCATATGTATATACATGTATGCATATAAATATTTTATAGTAAAACCTTTTAGGCTCGTTAAGGAGTGTTTAGATAGTTATTTTGTTTTACTTTGTCCTTTTACTTCAGTGAGCTGATGGATGGTTCCCCTTTTTGTAGGACGGCGGGGACCAATTCATCTTCCAGTTCATTATCTACCCCGTCCAGCTCTATGATTTCTGTAGATAGCTCCTGGGAACCCAGCTTAAGAGACTGGGGATACACTTCTTATGAAACTGACCTAAGCTTGATAGTAGCTAACCATATGACCCCAGACTCATAGGAGATCGAGCCAGTAGAAGTTATTATGATAGATTCATCAGAGTCTGTGGTTGATCATGCTGAGGCCAAGGATATAACCATAGAAGTTATTCCAGTTGATTCATCACCTTCAGAAATCATTATAATTTCATCCGACCCCTCTGATATGGAGTCCCTTGTAGCACAGATTCCTAGTAATGACCAAGGACTTGCCCCCTTTGAGAGTGAGTCGAATACCTTTGGGATTGGTCCATACCTTGATCTGGAAGGATGGGGGACTTCTGGCAATGATCCTGACCCCATGTCAGACTCCGACCATAGCCAGGACATAGAAGAGACTGAGCCGACCGAGGAGTCTAGTTCCAACAGCTCCTCTTCTTCGATGAAATATAGTATAACTATTAGGATAATTTTGTAATATCAGTATATGAGTTTTCATTGTCACTCTTTTGGTGTATGTAGGGCATTTTGGTAGAAAATATGTATATATATGTTAACCCATATACTCAGATATGTGTATGAACTAAAAAGTTAAATATAAAAATATATACTTTTGATTTGTAAATACTAATTTATGATATTATGTTGAGCAATGATTGAGTTCCTAATTACTTAATTTGCATATATGTAACTGACTTAGAAATTATTTCTTGTATAATAGTTGACTAAAATATTTTATCATTTATAGAAAGCTATGGCTACAGGTAATGAGCAAACCCCTCCTAACAGAGATAATGATCTAAATCAGATAATAGGTGAAATGATGAGATCAAGAATTGCGTGTGCATCCACCTTAGGAAACTCAATAGACAATAATGCATTGATAGATCTGCTGCAAGCGATGACATCTATAGTCACCAGACAACAAGATCAACTTGATCCAGACAAATGGTCAAAACGAGGAGCACTCTAAATTAAGAAGTAGCATGGGAGAATTCAAGAAACTATCTCCATCCAGTTTTAAGGGAACAACCAATCCTATGATTGCTGAGTATTGGATCACAGGAATGGAAAAGGTCTTCACATACATGAGATGCCCTGAAGAGGAAAAGGTTGATTATGTGGTGTACATGTTAAAAGACCGTGCTTACTGGTGGTGGAAAATGCAGGTCAGGACGTTAGGTGAGAATGCATACAAGATATCATGGGAGAAATTTAAAAAGATTTTTTATGAAAAATATTTTTCCTCAACTGTTCGCAAGCAAAAAGAACAAGAGTTTTGAAAATTGGAGCAATGTGATAAGACAGTAGCTGAATATGAAGAAGAGTTTACTTATTTATCAAAATTTTCCACTCACTTGTTAGGTAGGGAGGAGGATAGAGCTCGTCACTTTGAAGGGCTTCGACCAGAAATTCGGAAGGTGGTCAGTGTATTTGAACTTCCTACATATGGAGAAGTGTTAAAGAAGGCCTTATTAATTGAGAAAAATAAGATTGATAGAAAACCAAAAAATGAGACGAGCAGCTCCTACCCAAAGAAGCGGTTCTGGCAAAATAATCGTGATGGAAGAAATAAAAATTGGAGAAATAAAAAGCAGAATTTTGGACGTAGAGAGGAGTAATTTTCTAACTAGAAAACTTTGAGATGTGATGTTTATCATAAATTGGGGCATGAAGCAAAAAACTGTTGGAGAAATACTAAAACTTGCTTAAGATGTGGTCAGAAAGATCATAAAATAGCAAATTGTCCCCTACAGCAATCATCTCGGAATGCCTTCCAGCCTGACCAGTCTAGTGGTGGGAATAAGAATCCTCAAGCCAAGGCCCGAGTTTATTCTCTGACTGAGAAGGAAGTAGAAGCAAACAAAGATGTGGCGACAGGTACGCTAATTTTTCCATCGATTCATGCTCCGGTACTATTTGATTCTGGTGCATCGCATTCCATTATTACTGCATAGTTTGTTAAGAGAAACAAAATACCATGTGATATCCTACAACAAGAATTACTTGTTACTATACCTGGGAGAAGCATATTAGTATCAAATCAAGGTTTTAGGGGTAAAATTTATATTCTCGATAAGGAACTCCCCGTAGAAATAATGATGCTAGAAATGCATGATTTCGATGTCATATTAGGGATGGATTGGTTATCCTTAAATCATGCTTCTATTTTATATTGAGAAAAGAAAGTAGTATTTAAATTTCCTGGCCAACCAGAATTTTTTTGAGGACGTTAAGTCTCAAGAACCCTTAAAAATCATCTCAGCCCTTAAAGCACATCGAGCGTTGAGAAGTTGATGCATGAGTTATTTGGCTTCAGTTGAGATGCTTAATGATGGAAAACCAAGCTTAGAAGAAATACCAATTGTTCGAGAATTTTCAAAGGTATTTGTTTAGGGAGAAAATTATTTTCATTGCTGAATTCATTACAACTTCGGGCGTTATAATAAATTCAAAACAAATATAGCCTTTTTATAAGACTTTCAATACAATGAAAATAAATTACAACTCTCTTTCAAACAACACGTAACAAGTGTTTATCGCCTATTGCTTGCGTGGGGTCTTTACCTGTACCGGGGATGTTGATATCCGTGGACCGCCAAGGATCAGATCCGGTTGATTAAAAATTTGACAGAGCTCCTACTTCACCACGGAAGTATTCGCTTGAAGCTCTAAAATCAACCAAGCGAAATCAGTAGCTCTTCTTGAGATTAAGACCAAACCTAATCTAGAGGAACGGACGGACGGGGTTTCAGATCTCTCGAACTCTCCCTATTTATGCTGAAGAACTTCGTCGAGATTAGTTAGCCTCCTCTAAAATTCATGCCCCCTTACTCTCCAACTCGGCAGCACCTCCTTCTCTTGATAATAAATCACGCCCTTTGTGAAATAAGCCCCTAGGCCAGTATTTATAGGCTTCGATCGGGGGTATTTGGATAAGAATGAGTGAATTGGCTTTATCTTTAGTCAATAACGGCCTAACCACGTTTGTGGATGATATCAAGTCAGTTGGGAACCCCTGGAATGGATAAATCCTGCAAAAACAGCTTAAAACCTATCAGAAAAGAGTTTGGGGATAAAATCTCTACGATGGGCACTGGTGACCCGCGGGGAGCGTGGGTCGGCCGTGACTAATTCACAGGAGGCGCGGGTCGGCTGCGTCCGACCCGCGCGGGCACGGGTCAATTGCGACCGACCCGCGCTTGCGCGGGGAATTTGGCCTTGTAGGCTGTCTAAAAATCATAACAGATAGCTGATCCCCATCAAACACTAATGATGGAAGTTATAATTTGACAGCTTCCAAAATACTATAATTTAAAGACTTTCACGTAGATCGATGAAGGTTATAATCTGACGACCTTCGCAATAACTGATGAAAGTTCTTCAACATCCTTCACAATCAACATCGGGAGTTACAATCTGACTACTCTCACATTTTTAAGGAGCCAAGATGAAGGTTACAATATGATGATCTTTGCAACACTCTAACAAAAGAGACTACAAATTGACGGTCTCTTCATATTAAAACGCAGATATCTCTCAAACCGGAAGGAATTTGGCTAAACGAAGGAAGCAAACCGATTTTTATATATAATTCGTCTCATTCCGACTTACGGTTTGAAAGTTATGACCTGTTCTTCGCAGCAAGTTATGTTCTGAAGTCCGTCCGTGAGACTATACTTCGCCTAAACATTGGACTTAGCCTGAAGCTCGCCGAGCCCGCCTGAGGCTCATCTCTGCATCCAAGACTCAAAACGCGGAGGTCATGCCCGCGTTCTAAACTCAAAACGCAGAGGTCGTGACCGCATTTGAGATTCAAAACGCATAGGTCGTGGCTGCGTTCCAAACTCAAAACGCAGAGTTCATGCAGAGCTCAACTCTGCGTCCCAGGTCCAAAACACAGAGTTCATTTCTACGTCTTAGATTCCAAAACGCAAAATTCATCTCTGCGTCTCAGATGTCAAAACGCAGAGTTCATCTTTGCGTCTCAACTCTGTATTTCAGATTTACAACGCAGCGCGACCTGTGCATTCAACCACCAAAATAGGCCCAACTCTGTGTTTTTAGTCTAAAAACGCAGAGTTCGGGCCCTGAATGCTATTTTTCAGTGTTTGACTTGTTCAAAGCACGAATTGAATGGTTTCTAAACCGTTTTCCCCATGATTTGGGGAGTTATTTAAGGGAACAGTTGCACCCCACTCAGCCCCACTTAGGAGCGAATTAAGGGGGCGGTTACACCCGTTAATCTCCTATAAATAGGGGTAAACTCAACCGAGTTAAGGGCTGGCTTTTTGGATCGTAGACTTGGCAGCGAAGAGGAGATCTTCGGCTTGGCAGCAAGGGGAAGATCGACGTTCATCCTTCAGCAACGTTCAACAACAGAGAGCTTTCATCCTTGGCTTATAAACCGATTTTGGTTAAATCAACTCTTTCATAGAGTTTCAAACTCATTCAGAGTTATCAACTCGATCAGAGTTCAAAACTTGCTCTACAAGTTCTTCTAAAACTCGCTCTGAGTTATTAACTCGTTAAGAGTTATTTTCAAACTTGCCACACAAGTTCTCCCCAATGTCAAATCGTGAGGAGAAGACCACGTTCCAGTAAAACAAGATGTTCGGATCGTCAACGGAGAGCAAACTCGACGCGAGCATTCGAGGGAGGCACTCCATCGCCACCGTGAAGAATCCAGACCTAAACAAATGGAAGAATTTAGATCAATTCTCCTCTCTTTTGTAATCAGGAAATCCAATTGTAACTGAGATTAAAGGACTATAAATCAATTTTCCTTCATTTCTTTTTCCTACAAATTTTCCACAAACAGGCCTTGGCTAAACTTTTTGGTGTTTTTCGATTTTCCGGGACTTGTATTTTCTGTCGATTTGCGTATTTCATCTTGTTGATTTGCACGCATTATTAACTCCCTTCATACATTCGTTAGCTTCTTTATGGCACTTGGAACTGACCGACAAGCGCGTCGGGCGCTTTGGATCTGACCGAAAAATGCGTTGGACACTTTGGATCTGACCTACAAGCATGGTGGGTACTTTGGATCTGACCGACAAGCACGGTGGGTACTTTGGATCTGACCGACGTGTGCGAGCTGACTGGCGAGCGTGTTCGGTCACTTAGAGCTGACCGACATGCGCGAGCTGACTAACGAGCACGTTCGGTCACTTGGAGCTGACTGACACGCGCGAGCTGACTAACAAGCGTGTTCGGTCACTTGGAGCTGACTGACACGCACGAGCTGACTAACGAGCGCGTTCGATCACTTGGAGCTTACTAACGTGTGTGAGCTGACTAACGAGCGTGATGGCTAATTGGAGGTAGCCGGTGAGCGCACGAGAGATAGTTAGTTCGTCATTCCGGTTCATGCACTTGTCGGCATCAGATAATCCCCTTAGACCCGAATAACGATGTTCATCATCTTCTCTTCGTCTTAAGCTGTGTGCGAACACCTATAGGTATTTTTAGACACCTACAATATTCCCAAATGAACTTCTAGGATTGCCCCTAGATAGAGAGATTTAATTTTCAATTGACCTAGTACCTGGTATGAGTCCCATTTCTAAGGCTCATTATCGAATGGCACCTGTTGAATTGAGAGAACTCAAGGTACAACTACAAGAACTTTTAGATAAAGGCTTCATTCGGCCTAGTGTGTTACCCTGGGGGGCACTAGTTTTATTTGTGAAGAAGAAAGATGGAAGTATGAGATTGTGTATTGACTTCCGTGAATTGAATAAGATAACCATTCAGAACAAGTATCCATTACCAAGAATTGACGATCTATTTGATCAACTACAAGAAGCTCAAGTACTTTCGAAGATTGATCTTCGTTCTGGTTACTATCAATTAAAAATCAAGCCAGAAGATGTGCCAAAAACCACATTTCGAACCCGTTATGGTCATTATGAATTTTTAGTTTTACCATTCGGGCTCACAAATATACCTGCAGCATTTATGGATCTTATGAATAGGGTATTTAAACCTTTCTTGGATCAGTTTGTTGTGATATTTATTGACGATATTCTAATATTCTCAAGAAGTAAGGAAGAACATGAAGAACACTTGAGACAGGTGCTGCATACATTAAAGAGAGAACAACAGTTTGTGAAACTTAAGAAATATGAATTCTGGTTGAAGAAAGTGGCATTTCTTGGGCATGTCATCTCTAAGGGAGGGATTTCTGTGGACCCTAAAAAGTAAAAACTATTGTTAAATGGGACAGACCCACTATTATAACGGAGATCCGTAGTTTTCTTGGTATGGCTGGCTACTATAGAAAATTTGTGGAATGATTCTCCCGTATTGTTTCACCTCTAACTCGTCTTACTCAGAAGGGAGTTAAATTTATTTGGTTACAAGAATGTGAGAAAAGCTTTCAAGAGTTAAAAGTCGATTAGTGTCTGCTCCAATACTTGCATTACCCAATGGAGACACAGGCTTTGCTATCTATAGTGATGCCTCTAGAAGAGGATTGGGATGTGTACTTATGCAAAATAGAAAAGTCATAGCATATGCCTCAAGGCAGTTAAAGTCTTATGAACAAAACTATCCCACTCATGATCTTGAGTTAGCGGAAGTAGTGTTTGCTATCAAAATTTAGAGACATTATTTATATGGAGTACATTATGAAATATATACTGACCACAAGAGTTTGAAATATATATTTACCCAGAAGGAGTTGAATCTACGGCAAAGAAGATGGTTAGAGCTTCTGAAAGATTATGATATAACCACCAATTATCATCCAGGCAAGGCAAATATGGATGATGATGATGCCTTGAGCCACAAGAATTCATACAATTTAGCTTGTCTAATTACTTCTCAAAGAAAAATATTGGAGGACTTGGATCGTACTGGAATTGAAATTAGAGTCCACCAAATTAGAGTCAAATTAGCAAATATGGTAATACAACCTTCTTTTCTAGATGAAATTAAAGCAAACCAGTAGAATAATGCTCAACTTTTGAATACAAAGAAAGATGTGGAAGAAGGCACTCGAAGAGAATTTAAGATACATAAAGATGGATCATTGAGGTTGGAACTAGAGTTTGTGTGCCTAACATACCATAGATAAGATAAAGATTCTAAAGGATACACATCACTCTCTATATACTATGCATCTTGGATCAACAAAAATATATAAAGACCCAAAAGAAATATATTGGTGGAATAATATGAAGAAGGAAATTGCCACCTATGTTGTAGAATGTTTCACTTGCCAGCAAGTAAAGGCTGAGCACCAATGACCAACTGGATTAGTCCATAACTTGGACATACCAATGTGGAAATGGGAAAAAATCACCATGGATTTTGTCATTGGCCTTCTGAAATCTTTGAGAAAGAATGATGCAATATGGGTGATTGTTGACTGATTGACAAAGTCAGCATACTTTTTACCAATCAATATAAAAATTTTATTAGAAAAGCTGACTAAGATGTACATTAATGAGATAGTGAGATTACATGGTGTAGCAATATTAATAGTTTCTGACCAAGATCCTCGGTTCACATCAGAATACTAGAAAAATGTGCATAGAGCTCTGCAGACTAAACTAAATTTTAGCCCAGCTTACCATCTACAGACAGATAGCTAATCAGAACGGATAATTAAAACACTGGAAGATATGTTGAGATGTTGTGTACTAGAAATGAAAGGGTCGTGGGAAGATTATCTGCCTTTGGCCGAGTTTGCATACAATAACAGTTACCAAGCAAGCATTCGGATGGAACCATATGAACTTCTTTATAGAAAGAAGTGCAGGTCTCCTATTCATTAGGATGATGTTGGAGAAAGGATACTTCTTCAACCAGAATTGGTACAACAAGCAATTGATAAAATTCAATTAGTTTGAGAACGTCTTCACATAGCACAAAGTCGTCAGAAGAGTTATGCTGACCAAAGAAGAAGAGAATTGGAATTCCAGGTGAGCAATCATGTTTTCTTGAAGGTTTCGCCTATCCGAGAAGTGAAAAGATTCGGAATTCAAGGGAAGTTAAGCCCGAGATTTATTAGTCCTTTTGAAATTCTGGAACGTATTGGTCTAGTGGCGTACAGATTAGCATTACCACCATCCCTATCTGGAGTACAGGATATATTTCACATACCGATGCTTCGGAAGTTCATCCCAGATCCAAATGAGATCGTTGAGTTATCTCCAGTGGGGCTTAAGCCATACTTGACCTATGAGGAAAGACCAGAATATATTGTGGATTATAAGGAACAGGTGCTTAGACGTCGAATAATCAAATATGAGAAAGTTTGGTGGAGGAATCACTCTGAAAGAGAAGCTACTTGGGAGATGGAAGATTCTATACGAGAAAGATATCCAAAACTCTTTCGAGATGTAGGTATGTTAAGTTTCAAGGACGAAACTTTTTTTAGGTGGGGAGAGTGTAATAGCCCAGATAAAAAAAAACATATATAAAAAAATATATAGGTATATATATATTAAAAAAGACAGAAGTTTACCAGCTTGAGCTATCCTGTTTACAGCCCTTGGAGAGTCATTGGCTTCTTCTCATTGGAAGCTAGGGACGATTCAAATGAGGTGTTCATTTGCTGTTAACCCTTAAAAACACAACCCCATGAAATCCTATCAGCTCAGAACCCATCCGTCCTCCTTCTCTCTCAACTCATCTCCTCATTTCAACATCGTAAACCAAGCAAGTAGGAGAACGGAGGAATAGGAGAGGAAAAGAAGAAAAATTGATCAACAACCCAAGTCCAAAATCAATTAAGGTATAACACAATTCTCATAATTATCTTAAATTTCTTGATTTAGAAGGAGTAAAATTGTTATAGAGATCTAATAAGATTGATGTTTTGATATTTTGCTAAAGGATTGTGTAATTACTTTTGTAAATAAAGGTAATAATAATAATAAGAAAGAAACATACTAACCCTAGTTTTAACGAGGATGTGACCGCCAGCCACTCCTGGTCGCCGGCGATCTCTGCCGCAGTCCTGGTGCTTTGGTGAGATAGGGAGGGGGGGAGAGAGAGAGAGAGAGAGAGAGAGAGAGAGAGAGAGAGAGAGAGAGAGAGAGAGAGA
>BQKN01064244.1:90824-143392 GCA_022839385.1 Asparagus kiusianus
ACGCGTTGCCGGTTTAGTCTTTCACCGATTGAAAAAGACACCAGAATTTTAGTCTGGGGACTTTTATCCCGAAGCCTAAGTAGGGATAAGTCAGTGTCTAACACACGTTGCCGGGTAGCCTATTCCCGTAAGAAATGGCGAAGTCTATGTATTCAAAATCATAGCACCAAGTCTAGGAGAATTAACTCTCTTATCGTAACGTTATATGTGAAACGGGTTGTAATAATTCACATGCAAGCCCGACTCAAACGGTAGTCGGTAAAGGCTCATCAAACCCGTTGAAGGCTGGGGGTTTGCCAAAAATCCTAAGTCTACGTCTAACACGCGTCGCCGGTTTAGTCTTTCACCGAGTGAAAAAGACACCAGAGTCTAAGTCTGGGGAATTTTATCCCGAAGCCTAAGAAGGGGTAAGTCAACGCCTAGCACGCGTTTTCGGGTGCCATATTTCCGTAAGAAATGGCGAAGTCTATGTATTCAAAGTCATAGCATTAAGTCTAAGTGAATTAATTCTCTTAGCGCAACGTTATGTGCGGAACGGATCCAAAATAATCCGCACACTAGCCCGATTCAAACGGTAATCGGTAAAGGCTCATCAAACCCGTTGAAGGCTGGGGGTTTGCCAAAAATCCCACAAGTATTACGGTTGATTATTCCATACGGAGTAAGACATCATAATAAAGGAGACATAACGAATGAAAAAGACATATCTTCTATTAATAAAATTGAGTTTGCAGGTACAAGAGTTACAATCAATCTACATGAAGTTTGTGACTATGGACTTGCTGTTCAAGTTTAGTCAATTCCTCTGTATAAGTTCGCTCAACCTCACACTGCAATGCAACCTTGAAGGATTCCTCGTGAGGACGGCCTCCATTTGATCCACCCGACTTTGTTGCGTTTGAATCTCAAGTCCAGCAGAAGCCCGAGTGTCGCGCCATGCTTGTAGACGAAATTCCATCCGGATGGCTATGAACGTTGAAGTACCGGCAGTCTTCAACTCTTGTAGCCGTCGGAATTCGCGCTCCAGCCGGTCCAAATCGTCGACATAGCTAATCTGCAATGAAGATCAACAGCTTAGTCAGATCAAGAATCGAGATACATGAATTGAAAGACTAAAAGGGAAATTACGAATCTTTAATTGAAATTCTACAAAATGGAATTTTCCAATTAAAGGTCTAATTAAACCTATAGACATTCTCGGTTCAAGTTAAAGGAAGATCAAATATATAAGCGAAGCAAATCAAGCGTTTCCTACATAGCTCGCGTGTGCAATTGAGCATGAAAATCCAAGGGAAAATCAAGCTAAGTGTCACAGAGTTAAATATGAGGCCTCGATCATGTCAACATGTGGATTTACAAGCTCAATCATATACAAGAATAGCTCGAATTCAAGGCATATAAGGTTCTTGAGTCATACACGGATTAGGATTCAAGGCATACATGAGTTCAACCATACACGAGGGTGCGACCATATATAAGTTTGAATTCAAATCAATTCTCGGCTTTACATATGTTCAAATTCAAGGCATACATGAGTTCAACCATACACGAGGGTGCGACCATCTATAAGTTTGAATTCAAATCAATTCTCAACCTCACACATGTACAAATTCAAGGCGTATAAGGTTCTCGACCACATACGAGGTCGGACTCAAGCCATGCACAAATTCGATTATATACAAGAGCTTGGCTATATACAAAGTTTGAGTTCAATCAGCTACATATGAATCCAATTATATACAAGAGCTTGGCTATATACAAAGTTTGAGTTCAATCATATACATGAGTTCAATTATATACGAGTTCGAACTATATACAAAGTTCAAGCACATAAACGAATTCAGCCATGAATAGCTCAAAGACCTCAACAAAGCCTTTCGGCCATGTACAGGTCCAGTCAAGTTTTTCTTTTTAGCCATGGACAGTAAGATTTTTGGCCATGAACAGTAAAAAAAGAGAGAAAAAAAATTTCGGCCAACAAAGAGTTTTGCCATCAAATTCGGTTCTTTGCACAAATTCAAGAATAGAGCTCAAGGAATTTCGGCCACAATCAACACTAAAACCCCAATTTTCGGGTTCTCCCTAAGATCAAAGAAGGTGGGACTGCAATAGCAAATCACAAACACAACCAAAGCCAAATTTCGGCCAATACCCAAGGTTCAACCAAATTTCAGTTCTTTTCTCCAAATTTCAAGAATTAGGGCTTCAACCATCAAAACCCTTGGGTTCAAAATCAAGAATTCAAAACTGAAATCAAAGCAATGAGGAGAAGCTTACCTGAGCTTGAAGAAGTTTGAAGCTTGAAGAAGAGGAAAATCCCAAATTGCCAAGCCCTAGCTTATGAAGAGGCAAAAATTCGGCCAAAGCTCAGGAACTTCTCCAAAGCCTTTTGATCTTAGCAAAGTTGAAGAGTTTGAGAGTTCTTAAAGGAGAGGAATTTCTGGTATGGAGGAGTTCTTGGGTGCTTAGAACTCAAAGAAGAAGAAAACCAAAAATTTTGAGGAGTTAGAACCGAACTTGAGGAAGAAGAAGATAAGATGGGGATTTTAATCCCCTGCAGCTCTCCCCGACCCGCGTTCCGCAGGTCGGAACTGTGTCCGACTCGCTTGCACGCGGGTCGGATTAATCCGACCCGCGTGCATGCGGGTCGGATCCATCTGACCCGCGTGAACGCGGGTCAGACCTTTATTGGACCCATTTTGCTATATTTCGCCTGATTTTGTCCGTTTTCGAAATTTTCAGAGTCCAACCTCGTTTCCCGGATAATTTCGCGGCACTTTCTCTCATGTTTGGAACGTTCAGAGTTCAACCTCGTTTTCCAGATAATTTCGCGGCATTTTTGCTCATATTGAAAATGTTCAGAATTCAATTTCACCTCCCGGATGATTTGACGGCATTTTCACTCAGATTTGGAATTTTCGGAGTTCAATTCCGTCTCCCAAATAATTTTGCGATATTTTCGCCTCTCTTCAGAATGTTCGAGACCCAATTTTATACTTTGGGTGATTTCGTGATTTTTCGCCTATTTTCAAAATATTCGGGATCAATTTTATATTTTGGGTGATTTCGCGACATTTTCGCCTATTATCCGAATATTCGAAATCCAAACTCCAATTGGCGACCACGAGTCTAAACTGTTTCCCACTTTTGACGGGAAGTTCCTGGAGAATATTACGTATAATAATTCTTAAGGATAACCTGGCAACCTCCGACGGGTACATGAGGTTAAACTGATTCCCGAAACTCCCAGGAGTACACGAGTATAAACTGGTTCTCCTCAGGTTAATGCGAAACCCTCAGGTTAACGTCGGTCGACGCGTAGCCCTAGGTCAACGCCGGTCAACGCGTTGCAATGAGAGTCAACGCCGATCGATTCAAAACCCTAAGGTCAACACTGGTCAACGCGTAGCCCTAGGTCAACGCCGGTCAGCGCGTTGCAACAAAATTCAACGCCAGTCAACGCGTTGCGATGAGAGTCAACGCCGATCGATTCAAAACCCTAAGGTCAACGCTGGTCAACGCGTAGCCCTAGGTCAACGCCGGTCAGCACGTTGCGATGCAGATAATTAATTCAGAAGTTAATTCAATAACGCGAGTCAAAGTCTACTCACCAATTTTGGTTCAAGGCTTAAATAACGGTCAGACGATAAACGCAGCACCGGGAAAATCTTAGCTATTCGACAGAACACGGAATATGCTAAAATATGGAGAATTCAAGAATCGAAATCATATGTAGGTCCCTTAACACTGACTGAAGGTGGGGATCCATCATATCCAAAGCATTTCAGACTCCTCTATAAAAGAATGAGGCTGAAACACTTTGGAGGGGGTATCTGTAGGCGTCTAAAATTGCCTATGAGAGCCCGCACGAAACTCGAAGCAATGAATTGGCGAGTCAAGGAGATTCACCTATGCAACTCGTGCGCGCCGGTCAACGCGCGTACGTCAAATCAGCTCGTGCGCGCCGGTCAACGCGCGCACATCAAATCATCTCGTGCGCGTCGGTCAAACGCGTGCACGTCAACCAGCTCGTGCGCGTCGATCAAAGCGTGCACGCCAATTAGTCCGCACGCATCGATCAACACGCGTATATTAACTAAAGCGCGTTCGACGATCGGTCTTGCGGCGAAGCATACAGGTCAACAAATCGGCCAAACACGCGAAAAGAGCAAATCTCGGAAGAAAGGGAACATAAAAGAATAAGTCGGCAAAACTGCGCGAGCGCAGGACAGAATAAACCGACCAGCGCAAGCGCGGGTCGGATCAATCCGACCTGCACAAGTGCGGGTCGGATCAATCTGACCTGCACGAGTGCAGGTCGGATCTTATCCGACTGCGCAAGCGCAGGTCGGATCTGATCCGACTGCGCAAGCGCAAGTCGGATCTGATCCGACCCGCACAAATGCAGGTCGGATCTGATCCGACCCGCGCAAGCGCAGGTCGGATCTGATCCGACTGCGCAAACGCAGGTCGGACTGATCCGACCTGCACAAGTGCAGGTCAGATCTGATCCGACTGCGCAAGTGCAGGTCGAACTGATCCGACCCGCAGCGCGCAGTCCAGAACCTGAAACGTGTTTTGACGGTTTTAAAGCTGTTTTTACAGGATTTATCTGTTCCAGGGGTTCCTAACTGACTTGATATCATCCCCAAACGTGATTAGGCTGTTGTTAACTGAAGATAGAGCCAAATCACTTGTTCTCATCCAAATAACCGTATCCGGGGCCTATAAATACGAGCCAAAGGCCTCCATTTTCGAGGGCGGATTAATTATCAAAACGAGGAGGTGCTGCCGGATTGAGGAGGCAAAGGAGCACGAATTTCAGCGAGGGTGGACAGATCTTGGCGAGTTCTTCAGCATAAAGAAGGAGAGTTCGAGAGATCCGAAGCCCGTTCGCGTCCGTTCCTTGAGATCAGGCTTGGTCTTGATCTCGAGAAGAGTTCTGATTTTGCTTGGTCGATTTCAGCGCTTCAAATCAAACATTCCCCCGGTGAAGGCAAAGCTCTGCCCAATTTTCCATCAACCGGATCCAGATCTAAGGCGGTCCACGGATAAACCCCGGCACAGGCAAAGATCCCACGCAAACAGAAGACCGATAAACGATCTCTGTGTTTGTTTGATAAAGTTGTAAACTTGTTTTATTTTCATTGTGTAAGGAGATCTTATAAAAAGATCAACTTTTTATTTTATTCGAGTTTATTGTAATGACTAAAGTTGTAATAGATTCGATAGCAATGAAAACAGCAACTTTCGACGCAAACATGAATAACTCATCAAGAATTAAGATTTTGATAATTTGACTGTGAAATTGAGGAAACAATGATTCTCTGGTTTGTACAAATTTGTAGTTCTTTTCTGTCTTGATATTTACCTTGATTCAAAAAGGATTTGATTCCAAGAAACTTCATAGTATATTCTGTTGCACATAAGAAAGAAAATATAATTGTTGCATTCTTTCTTAAAGACGATAATATTATGATATTTGGATCGTATTTTGCTATCTTTGAATTTCTCATGCAAAACTTGTAATTCGTTATTTCTGAGAATTATTCTTATTACTATTTTGTTAGTTATCTAGTAACTCTAGTGAAAAATTTTCTCATTGAGCGCTAGCTCACCCTGTTGTTTTAAAAAATAAAAATTTAGATCCGGCGTAGCTTCATACTAGCCGAACTTTTGGTTTGAGCTTTTGGTTAAGAGGCGTTATATGGAGAGCCTCTTCTTTTTTATGTTACCTTAAGCACAATTTGTTTTGTTTTGTAAAAATGTTTAGAACGATGAGCTTGTAGGCTGTAAGTACCGATTATATACATATATAGTTACTCTGACTTTTATCATCAGCAGGTTTATGAATATTTTGTGATAAACTATGTGATATGAAGTGTCGGGTTTGACTCGTGTATAAGAATTGTTGCGGGCACGGGTCGCTACTGTCGCGCACCCCGTATTTTATGAATTTCCGCTGCAGTCTTAGGGTGTGACATTAGTGGTCCCTTCCTGCTACGCTATCGCTTAGTAGCGGTGACATACTACGAAATATGCGCTTTCCGCTCATAAAAGCATCCAATAATGCGTCATAGCGGGGAATAGCGGGCGTTTGCGGGTAAAATCCACTTTTGACTAATATTTAAAAGTGGTTTGAGGTTTAGTTTTTTAAAATTAAACCCGACCCGCAACCATTGCATCCCACCGCCTCTCGCGATTTCAAGGGTATTCCCGCTGCGTCCCACAGCCTCAGCACCTCTCTCAGCACTTCCTCTCACCTTTTCTCGCCATAAGCTCCTCGTGCTGCAGTCCTCTCACGGCTCATCTCATCTTCTCGAAGATGATGACTCTTTGACTCCTCCTCTAGCTGTCTTCGTATTATATGATAGTTACATGTCTATTTCATGTTTAGGATCTTTTTAAATCATCAATTAGCACTTTTAGATTTTCTAGATTTTTCCATAATTTTTCTTATTTTTTGAATAATTATGCATATTTAAATTAGACCGCTATTTCACTTTGTGTTTTTTGTCGCTATTTTACCGTAATAACCCCAAATAGCCTTAGCCATATCTCATCGCTATGCGACGCTATCTGCTATCAATAACCTTATTGGTGAGTTACAAAAATTCTCGGGGGGTCTCCCCCCACCAATATTTATGAGTTTAATATAAATTTTGTTGTGGGTCCAGATCAATTCACGCCTACATTTTTTTTATGTTGGGTCGGTTGAATCCGTTTTAGAATTTTTTAGACCTATTTCTCATAGGAAAGACTTAGAGGACCTAGAGAAAATATTCCTTTGTTAAGGGAATTTTGTACACGTGATTACCAACACACTGTAGTTGATTTTATTTTAAGAACTGCGAACAGAAACCGAGATCAATATTATTCTCGGGTGCGGACTTCAAGACACGCGGAGAGAGAAAAATAAAAGAGAGAAAAAAGAAAAATGATAAGGGCACACCCTCAACCACATCCCAAACCACACCCCCTCTCTCATATGCTACAGTACACCGGGCCCATATAAAAGAGGGGGTGTGGTTTGGGATGTGGTTGAGGGTGTGCCCCTAGTGCCACCCGAGAAAAAATAACTTTGGAGTGGTAGTCCGATTGTAGTGATTCATACGTTATTTTTTTTAAAATGATGACATCCTCAACGATACAGTGTTAAGTTCTCCACGATAAAAGAGAGAATTGTACTTGATTCAGAGAAAAATGTTTCTCTTTTGATTGCCCCGATGGACATAGGCATGATTTGCCGAATTATGTTAAATATTAATATTTTTTTGTGTATGATATTTTCGTTGGTGCTGTTATTTATTTCTTATGTTTAATTCTGCAAATTAAATTCCATAAAAATACTAACAAATTTCAGAGAGTGTTGTAGATGAACATGTTGTATCACAAGTTAAACTTGGATAAATTGAGCAGAACAATTCAGTTAATCAATTAGATAAATCAAGCAAATCATACCCAGTTAGTTTTCAGTAAATTTATGGCTTATAATCTCATATTCTACGTGTTCTCATGAGTTGAGTGCCTTTTTATAGCTCTTAACCTAAACTCACACATTAGTATTATTTTTTGGTCAACATATGGACTCATTCATAAATGTTAATTTTTTAAATCCATATTGAATTTGTGGATTTGAATCCTAGTTTTCTTTGTTACTATTTTGAAGTCATTGTTTGTGGAAATTTGATGTAAAAAGACAATGAAAGAAAATTTGACTTGTATTCTCTCAAGATCAATTACAATTTGGATTCCGATTACAAAAGAGAGGAGAATGAATTTGATTCTCCCCTTTGTTTAATTCTGGGTTCTTCACGGTGGCGATGGAGTGCCTCCCTTGAATGCTCGCATCGAGTTTGCTCTCCGTTGACGATCCGAACGTCTTGATTCACTGGAACGATGTCGTCTCCTCACGATTTGACGCTGTAGAGAACTTGCGTGGCAAGTCTTAAAACTCTGACCGAGTTTAGAAGAACTTACAGGGCAAGTTTGAAACTCTGACCGAGTTTAGAAGAACTTGCAAAGCAAGTTTTAAAACTCTGGACGAGTTGATAACTCAGATCGAGTTTGAAACTCTATGAAAGAGTTGATTTAAACCGAAAGTTCGGTTAATAAGCCAAGGCCGAATAATCTCAAAGGCTTCAATAAAAGCCTTCCAAAATGATTCAAGAGCTCCTTCAAGTCGCTGATCTCCAAAGCTCCTTGTTGCTGCAGAAAGCGGCAAGATGCCCGATCAAGGATCCCCCAAAAAGTCAGCCAAAAAAAGAGGATCCGAACTCAGTTGAGTTTTGAGGTATTTATAGGGGATTAAGGGTGTAACCGCCCCCTTAAATATCTCCTTAATAAGGGTTTAATGGGGTGTAACTGCCCCCCATCAATCTCTCCATGATAGGGTAGTGATCCCTTAAAATCTTGGGGAGAAAACGGTTCTAGAACCGCTCAAATCGTGCTTGAACGAGTCAAAACGCTGAAAACAGTGTTCTGGGCCCGAACTGTGCGTTTCTGGAGCTGAAACGCAAAGTTGGGCCAGAAAACGCACAGTTGGGCCTGTAAACGCACAGTTGGCCTGAAAACGCACAGTTGAGCCTGTAAACGCACAGTTGGCCTGAAAACGCACAGTTGGGACATTTTAGGCTGAAAACGCACAGTTGAGCCTGTAAACGCACAGTTGGCCTGTTTCAGGCTGAAAACGCACAGTTGAACCTGTAAACGCACAGTTGGCCTGTTTCAAGCTGAAAACGCACAGTTGAGCCTGAAAATGCACAGTTGGGACATTTTAGGCTGAAAACGCACAGTTGAGCCTGTAAACGCACAGTTGGTCTGTTTCAGGCTGAAAACGCACAGTTGAGCCTGTAAACGCACAGTTGGCCTGAAAACGCACAGTTGGGCCGTTTTAAAGATTAACTCTGCGTTTTGATGTTGAAAACGCAGAGTTGAGCCTATTTTAGGCTGAAAACGCACAGTTAGGCCGTTTTAGAGATTAACTCTGCGTTTTGATGTTGAAAACGCAGAGTTGAGCCTGTTTTAGGCTGAAAACGCACAGTTCGTGCTGTTTTAGAGATTAACTCTGCGTTTTGAGGTTATAACGCTGGTTCGCCCTGTGCGTTTTGGCTCTGTAATGCAGAGGCGAACCTTAGGCGGGCTTGGCGAGCTTCAGGTTGAGTCCAATGTTCTGACGAAGTCCAGTCTTGCAGACGGACTTCAGGACATAACTTACTGTGAAGAACAGGTCCTAACTTTTAAACCGTAAGTCGGAATTGGACGAATTATATATGAAAATCGGCTATCTTGACGAGACGGAGCCGACCAAACCCACCCCATAGGGTTCGGTTTGCTCTGTCAATTTTACCAAATTCCTTACGGTTTAAGAGATATCTGCATTTTTAGTATGAAGAGACCGTTGATTTGTAGTCTCTTTTGCTAGGGCGCCGCAAAGATCGTCATCTTGTAACCTTCGTCTTGGCTCCTTGAAAATATGAGAGTCGTCAGATTGTAACTCCCGATGTTGATTATGAAGGTTGTTGAATTGGGGCTTTCATTAGTTGTTGTGAAGGTCGTCAGATTGTAACCTTCTACGTGGAAATCCTCAAATTGTAGCCTTCTGGAAGTCGTCAGATTGTAACTTCCATCATCGGTGTTTGATGGGGAATCAACTATCTATTGTGATTTTTAGACAGCCTACAGTCCTGTTACTACAACAAACTCGTAACTTGAGTTGAGTTTTGTGAATTTATAATTGTGCACGGTACAACTTCAATAAGACACTGAAAACACAAATTTATAGCAAAAACCTTTTATCTCTTAGGCTAAAATTACAAAAAAAATTAAAGGCCCACGTCTTACCATAATCCTCCTAAATTTGTAAATTGCGTTGTGCAGTATCTTTAGAAGGCATTAGTTTTATTATATTTCGTAATGAATCTATTTGTTTGCATGAAAGTAATTATGAAGTAGCAGAAATAAAGAAAGTAGATGCTAGTTCGGTTACAACCATGCAAAAAAAACATATTTATTTCTTTTAAAAAATCCACTTCAAATACTTCCTTAAATGCTGATATGACTCGCCTATGTGTTATCTGCACTTCCTAAATATGTTTCACCCCTCAAGGTTGGGAAGTAATCCAAAAGTAGGTGAAATGTGCATTAATTAGAAAATAAATAATTTTCTTATTAATACTTCATCTATTAGTTACTTCCTAATAACTTCTTTTTGCTATCCAAACAAAAAAGGGAATAAATAATAAGAAGTATTATTTCTACTAGTTCAAAAAATATGAAAAAAAACCTTCACTATTTTCTACTACATAATTTTAGGAGTTACTTCTTTGAACTATTTTTCACTTTGGGTACTTCTGTCAAATCAGATGGGCATCAGTAGTATTCACAAAGTATCCAATTCTGATTGGATTAATTACTTTGCAGATCAAGTCTATTCCCAAATAAGTAGTCTTACACAAAGCACATGTTTGGCAACTGGGAAGTATATGGAAGGTAGATCCAAAATTGAAAAGTATCTCCACTTTTTAATTTTTTTTTTCTCATTTGGCATTTGAAAATTGAATGGAAAGTGAAGTTTGTCACATTTGCATTTAGCCTATTTTATTTTCTCTAAAAATCGGAGAAAATAGATGGAAAGTGAAGAGAGGGGAGAGAGAGAATATATTTTTTGATTTTTCATACATTATTTTAATTGGGCATGTCCTACTTTTCTTAATAACTAAACAGAACAAGAAGAAAGTAAGTGACACATCATTTACCACCTAGCTTTCTCTCTTTATGCATTCTATCATCCAAATAAAAAATTATAAAATAGAAAGTAATAAGAAAGTACATTCTTAAAAAAAAATTCTCTTTTTTTAACTTTCTATTTACTTTTAGTTTGTGATACGTTACCTGCAAAAGAGAGATCTCTCTTAATACAATCACAAGTGAATGGTAGTACTCTTCGTTAAAAAAAAGTAGGAATATCGTTGAATTTATCTTCCACGTAGACAAAGTAAATGTCCGATTAATTTTCAACTATGCAAGAGATAAATTAATTTTTTATGGAAATTTCTTCAGGACTCGGAGATCCTTCACCGGCAAGTTCGCTTTGAATCTAAAATTAATGCCCTGCTTGGTCCAAACATTTTGGAGTACCAAATTTTGGTCATCTATAGTTAACTAATATGAGGTCATGGCTTTGCGCTATTAATATGAGACTTATGTTGGGTGCAGAATAGATCACGTCAAACCAAGACGTCAATTAATTCTTTCTACACAAAGTCAATTTATAACTTAAAGGTTTGAGTATTACTAAACAGCTGTTTAGTGTTTACTATAATGATAAACTTCGAAAGAAGTCAACTCTTAAAACAAAAGGAAGAAGAATATGTCGCAAACAAAAGAAGAATACACGGAAGCGTGCACACAAAGAGTCGGGAAGAAGAGAACCACGTAAGTACAATCCAAACGAAATATGACAAAAATCAAATCACAAACACAGAGATATACGTGGTTCGACAACTTGCCTACGTTCACGGGAAGAGAATGGGGAGATTTCACTAAATCAAGGAGAGTACAAAGGGTTATAATCACACAAGATCACTCAATCTAACCCTCAACCAAATCTATAACCTTGCTCACAATATCTCCCTCACACAATGCTCAAAAGACTCCTTAATCTCTGATAAAAACCCTAAAGAAAATGTGTTTTGATTATATATCAAAACCCAATCCCAAAGCGAACAGGAAACAAAGCCCAAAGCCCAGCAGCTCTCGCGGTCGACCGAAACCCCTCGACAGAAACTTAAATTCCTACAGGGGTTTGGGTGGTCGACTGCGGCGGTCGACCGCGCCAAGCCCAGATGCACACCCAGCCTTCGTGCATGTTTCCGGTCAACCGCGTCTGTCTCGCGGTCGACCGCTGGGTGACCAAAACTGTTTTCCTGCTGTTTTTCTCCTGTTTTGTTGTTTTCTCTTCAATTCTCCATATCGGTGAAGTTTTTCTAAAACTGAGCCTACACCACACAAAGAGCACCAATGTGTCGTCTCTCTAAATACGGCTGCACCAACAAGGTTGCCCACGTACCCCCTCTTCCAAGGGATAAAGCCACCTGTAGTTCATCCAAATGGCGGCCAACGGCCTCAACAATCATAAATATACAACAAGTTTTTGCAGTAATCAAACTTGTTACTCGGAACCACCTTAGTGAGCATATCCGTCAGATTATCCTTCGTATGGACCTTCACAATCTCCACATCGCCTTCTTTAAGAACGTCTCAAACGAAGTGATAACGAATGAATGTGCTTCGTCCTCGCATGAAAAACCTGATTCTTCGCCAAATAGATAGCACTCATGCTATCACAATGAATGGTGACGGACCACTATGATATACCAAGTTCCTCTAAAAGTCCTCGAAGCCAAATAGCCTCCTTCATAGCCTCTGTGATCGCTATATACTCTGCCTCCATCGTAGACAAAGCCACCATCGACTGTAAGGTGCATCTACAACACACAGGCGCATGGGTCAAAGTGAACACATACCCCATCGTAGACCGGCGCTTATCCAAATCTCCGGCATAATACGAATCCACATAGCCAATGCATAGCTGCCCACCTGTAGTGTCCTGCTCATAAACCAAACCAATATTGAGCGTACCTCGAATGTACCTCAAAATCCATCTCACGGCATTCCAATGACCCACTCCTGGATCATGCATGTATCTCAAAACCATGCTCACCGCCTGTGACAAATCCGGCCTCGTACATACCATCACGTACATCAAGCTCCTAACTACGCTCGCATATGAAGTCTATGATATCAACTCATAATCTTCAACTGACTTCGGTGAAAGATCAGCTGAAAGCTTCAAATGGGCTCCCAAAGGTACACCAACTGACTTCGTATCCATGCTAACATGGAATCACTTATAGAACCTTCTTCAAATAAGCCACCCGTGTCAAACAAATTTTACCCTTCTTCTTGTCTTTGCCAATCTCCATCCCTAAAATACGCTTCGCCTCGCCCAAGTCCTTCATCTCAAAGTCATTTGAAAGCTAAACTTTTAACTCATCTATAGCCGACCTGGAAGTAGAGGCAACCAACATGTCATCGATATAAAGAAATAAATAAATGTATGCACTTCCTCTTAACTTACGAAAATACACGTAAGGATCAAACTGGCTCCGAGTGTATGAATGACCAAGCCTAAAACCATCAAATCGCCTATACCACTGTCGAGAAGACTGCTTCAAACCGTATAGCGATTTCTTTAACCTGCAAACCAATTTATCTTTCCCTGTAGCTTGGAATCCCAATGGCTGAGTCATATGTATTTCTTCATCAAGATCACCATGAAGAAATACCATCTTCACATCCAACTGATCTAACTTCAAACTATACTGTGCCACCAAAGCTAGTAAAATCCGAATCGAAGAATACTTTACCATCGGAGAGAAAACCTCATTGTAATCAATACCTTCCTCCTGTGCATAGCCCTTTGTAACCAACCTAGCCTTGAACCTCACTGGAGTGCCTTCAATGCCCTTCTTCTTCGTGTATACCCACTTGCAACCAATCATCTTCCGCCCCTTTGGAAGCTCAACAAGCTTCCCATGTATCGTTCTTATGAAGAGACTCCATCTCCTCCTGCATAGCTACCTGCCACGAATCAGCCTCTAAACTCTGCTCGGCCTCTCTAAAAGTAGTAGGTATCAACTCATCGATACTCTCCACCGGAAGTGTATACGTAACTGTGTCAGCATACCGTGCTGGCACCCGTATATCTCTCCTCTGTCTCCGAACCGTAATAGATTCCTGAACCTGAGTCATCGGTCCCTGATCCTGCACATGAGTACCCGTATCCTCCGTACTACTGTCATGCTCGCCTGGCGTCACCTCAATCGGCACTCTAATGGATACTGCACCATCTGGACACTGTAGAGCTGTATCGATCTTCACCACCTACGATATCTCCTCTGTCGGGTCGCTCTCCACCTGATGAGCGCTGGGAATCTTCAAGATAGAAGCCTCATCGAATGTGACGTTCCTACTCAGTACAATCTTCTTATCAACTAGATCCCAAAGCTTGTATTCCTTGACACCACGCTTGAATTCTACAAATATGACTTTCCTAGCTCAAGGTTCTAACTTATCAGTTCTAACATGATAATATGCAGGGCAACCAAATACCTTGAGCTGGTCATAGTTATGTGTTGTCTCTCCCGACCATATCTCCATAGGGGTCTTCCCCTTAATCGCAGATGAAGGCAGCTTATTAATGAGGTGGCTCACATATGAAAGTGCCTCAGCCTAAAAGATCTTCTCCAAACCACTATGCGCCAATAAACATCGAATCTTTTCCAGCAAAGACCGATTTAACCTCTCTGTCACCCCATTCTGCTGCGGTGTATGACTAACTGTGAAGTACCTCTCTATGCCCTCGTCTCGACATAGCTGCTGAAAGGGATCTAAAGTATACTCACCGTCATTGTCGGATCGCAACGTCTTGATCTTTCTTCCAATCTGCAGTTCTAATCTCTTCTTTCACTCCACAAATATATCTAGGACTTTACTTTTCTTCGTCATGGTGTACACCCAACAACGTCTAGAATAGTTATCAACAAACGTGACGAACTAATATCGGTCATCAAGTGATGCTGTCTTGGTGGGACCTTAAACATCTGTATGTACATAATCCAGGATGCCCTTCGTCCTATGAATGATTGTCCTAAACTTCACCTTTGTATTCTTGCCAAGAACACAGTGCTCACAGAAATCCATTTTTTCACTCTTGGCTTCCCTCAATAACCCCACCTTGCACAAAGCCTGCAGTGATTTCTCTCCTGTATGTCCTAACCTGTAATGCCAAAGCCTACTCATGTCCGCCTCTGAAATAGCCGAAGCAACCTGGCCAACCTCGGTGCTCCCCTTCAGATAATACAAGTTTCGACTGCGGACTCCCTTCATCACCACTAAAGATCCCTTAGTAACCTTTGCTACAATGTCCTAAAAGGTCACCTTGAATCCCTTCACCTCCAAAGCTCTAACTGAGATAAGGTTCTTCTTCAGTTGAGGAACGAATCTCACCTTCTTCAATTCGCGGACTACTCCGTCGTGCATCCGAATCCGTACGGTACCTATCCCACAAATACCACAGGATTGATCATTTTCCATGACAACAACACCCCCATCGAGTCTCTCAAACGATGCAAACCAATCTTGCCTAGGGGTCACATGATAAGTAGCGCCAGAATCAAGTATCCAATCTGACGCATCCAAATGGTTCACCTCTGGAGTAATCAAAAGAGAAAAACTCGAATCATCGGAATCATCGCCTTTCGTAACGTTCACCTCATTGGCCTTCGGGCCCTTTTTCTTGCTATTCTCCTTCTCCTTGACCTTTGGGCAATCTCTCTTCTAATGTCCTAGTTCCTTGCAAAAAGCACACTGGTTCTTAGCTAGCTAGTAATGACCTTTTGACATTGACCTTCCTCTATTACCATATTTCGGATATGGGCTTCTACCTCTCGTCGACAAGGCCTCTCCTGAAGTATTAATGCAGGAAGTCTCCTTATCTTTCCTCCTCAAATCGTAGTTCGTCAATGCATTAGTTACTTCACTATGAGTGATAGAAGATCTCTAATTCAGCAAAGTAAGCATGAAGGTATCATACTCCTCATCCGGTAAGGAGCCCAAAAGAATAACAGCCTTGTACTCATCCGTGATCTTCTCATCCTCATTCGCCAAGTCCGATAACAACTTAGTGTAGTTATTCACATGAGCCGCAAGTGAGGTGCCTCAGGACATCTGGAATCTGAATAACCTACGCAGCAAATGCAACATATTCTCAACACTCTTCGTAAGTTACTTATTGTTGAGAATTTCCCACATCTTCATCGCAAATGTCACCCCAATTACATCATATTTTAACTCATGTTCCAAACAGGACCTGATCACCCCACAAGCGTTTTTATTTATCTTTTCCCATATCGCCTCTTCATATTTAGGTGGTCTTACATCGACCATGATAGTCTCCTCCAAATTTTGAGCATTGAGCACGTCCTGTACGTTGCTCATCCACAAACCAAAATTGATTTTACTGTCATATTTTACTACACTAATCTTAGTGTTCTGAAACCCAACTTAAACTGTACCAGTCATCTTACTGCTTTCACCAACTTTTTTGCCCATAATCATAAACTCTAAATTGCAAGAAAAAATTCAAACTTTATAGAATTTAGAAGTTACCCACTTGAACCCTAGATTGGATTCCAAATAGAACTCCTAACCATAAGAGGAAAGCGAGATCTTCCACGGTAACTTCAAACCCTAACTCCACCGAAGCCTAGAACTCCGAGAACCAAGCTTCAAACTGAATTTTCCTCCACCTAATCCAAAACCCTAGATCTGGAAACTGAGCTCCGATACCATTTGTCGCGCTCCTATGCGGAAGCGTGCACACAAAGAGTCGGGAAGAAGAGAACCACACAAGTACAATCCAAACCAAATATGACAAATCAAATTACAAACACAGCGATATACGTGGTTTGGCAACTTGCCTACGTCCACGGGGAGAGGATGGAGAGATTTCACTAAATCAAGGAGAGTACAAAGGGTTACAATCACACAAAATCACTCAATCTAACCCTCAACCAAAGCTCTAACCTTGCTCACAATATCTCTCACACAATTCTCAAAAGACTCCTTAATCTCTGATAAAAACCCTAAAAAAACGTGTTTTGATTATATATCAAAACCCAATCCCAAAGCGAACAGGAAACAAAGCCCAAAGCCTAGCAGCTCTCGCGGTTGACCGCGTCGACCGCGACACGCGGTCGACCGTGACGGTTGACCGAAACCCCTCGACAAAAACTTAAATTCCTACAGGGGTTTGGGCGGTCGACCGCGCCTGTCTCGCGGTCGACCGCTGGGTGACCAAAACTGTTTTCCTGCTGTTTTCCTCCTGTTTTGTTGTTTTCTCTTCAGAATAGTTTGTTGCTTGGTGATGAAAATATATTCTTCTATTAATAATAGGAGGACCCAAGAATCACTATTCATACTACAGTAAATAATACAATAATTTACTATAGCATTAGACGGAATATTATAGCATTTATTTAAAAAATTACTATATCATTTGGAAAAAATGAATATACTGTAGCGGTGTGGGATACTGCAGCATTTTTAAAAAATATCACTGTAGCGATTAAAAATTTGCTGTAACATTTAAAAACTATATTGTAGCAATTAAAAAACGGGATTACTGTAGCATTTGAAAATGTATATACTGTAGCAGAGGTAAGATACTGTGGCATTTTAAAAAATATTATTGTATCATTTTAAAAAATTACTGTAACATCTAAACAATATATTGTAGCAATAAAAAACAGGATTATTGTAACAATAAAAAAAGGGAAGACCGTGCTTGGCAGGGCGCACACTAGTGAATATCTAAAGGACTACACATTTATCTTAACTTTGTTATAGCTTTTCTAATAATTTCATGAAATATATTGACAATTATGTCATAAAACTATATATTTAGATGATCGAAATTTTTAAATCGTAGCTGATGTCTTGAATATGTAACATTTCAATGACAAACCCATCATACTAGCTCGTTTGCTCCTTATAATTAGTGAAAGCAGATTTTACTACTAAATTAATTATTTATTATTAAAATTTTTTAATTAAATTTAATGTTGAACTTGTCAAAGAAAGAGAAGAAGAAGAAAAAGAAGAAGAAGAAAAAGAAGAAAACGCTGATGCTATTTCAAATAGCTGGTCATGCGACGGTGTAGGTTAATACCTAAAGACTAAAAGTCAAGAGACCATGCCAATTATATTAATACAGCTTTTCTAAGGATTAAAGAAGATTATAGGAGCATATATCAGCAAGTACATCATTAGAAGAGTATTGAGAGCTTAATTTATGATTAGATGACGTCAGTGCGTATGTATTAATGGCTTTGCCTCCCTAGTTGTCCAACTGCCTTGCTCCCTAATTGTAAATGACGAATCAGACCCTCGAACGGGGCGGAAGGAGCGCGTGCAAAAATATGCATTCGGCAGTCTCCCAGTCAAATCAGCATGCGCGGGTACAGTGCGCTTACCGTTGACGGGCATCAGTTTGCAAGATTATACAAAGTAGGGGGTTAATCTAAATTCTGCCACCACTTTCATGTTTTGGTACTTTTTTTCTTCCTTCCAAAACTTTGAATGCACGCCTGTGTAACTTATCGATGAAGGATGAATACATAATCAATGTTTGAATTTTCACATTGGAATGCATTAGAAAAAATAAAAAATTATAATGTAAAATTGAGATCAATATTTTGAATTAATTTATCCCTAAATACTCGTGTCAAAGATGGATATAAGACCATTTTTGTTTGTTCTATACATATACAATTTTTCTTGTCTCTTCTCCCAAGATTAGACCATTTTTGTTTGTTCTATACATATACAATTTTTCTTGTCTCTTCTCCCAAGATTAGACCATTTTTATAGAAAGTTAATCTCAGTCATGGTTTAGTTAACTATATTTTATTATAGGAGATGCATTTTCAAATCTAGTGCTAATGGTTAATTAGAAAAGTGGTTGGATCTTTTTTCTTTCAGAAATGTAATTCCATTATATATTAATCAGTATTTGTAAATGTGCAGTTGTAAAAGACCTATATTTTTTAAGTTGGAATCCACTTTCTTAAAACAAGTAATTAGTTAGTGTTTGACCTTCGTTTAAATGAAAAAGGAAAGGGGAAGGGCGGGCTACTGATGGCACATTTTAGTTCGGCAATCTGGCGGCTAACTTGCGCCCCCGCTTGGATTTTCATGGCGAGGAAGAAGAAGGAAAGTGGAAAGAAGATTCTAAACATTGGATTGAGATCTTCAAGCTCAAGTTCACTAGATCCTGAGGATCAATCTGATACTTTCCTTGCGGGAGATGAAGGCGATTACAGTGTAATGGGTTCTACAGGTCCAAAAGGCGATAAGTTGAAGAAATCAATTGAGGAAATTCTCAAATCCTCTGATTTCTTTGTCAATTCGCATCAGTTTTCTGGTTCTCCTCGATTGAATGGATTTCAAACTCGTCTGCTCAATTCTTGTGATGGTGATAATGTTTCTCGTAGGGTTTCATGGGCTGATGAAGTTGATCAAGAGGTAATCTCTTCTGATTTCCCTTTACTCCAGAGTTCTCCTTCAAATTCATCAAGAGTTCTTGGCTCAGATTCAAAGATTATAGAATCGATATCAGATAAGGTTATTGTTTCATTGAAAACTGATACGAAGAATGATGCTGTGGATAGTTATGAGAATTCAAATAATAATAATCCAGTTGTTAATGAGGATAATTCTGAGAATCCTCTTCCTGTATCTGCTTCAAACTTGGGAGCTGATGAGAATAATCAAATTAAAGGGCAAGAAAATGGGGAAATCCTGGAGGAAAAACGATCTAAATCTTTTGACAGTCTTGTAGGCGTCAAAAAGTACCTATAGGTCCCCGAATACAGCTCAAGACAAAGAGAAGACGATAAACGTCATTATCCGAGTCGAAGAGGATTATCCGACGCCGACAAGCGCATGAAACAAATCGGCGAACTGTTGATGACAGACAACGAACCACCACAACGGCAAACGCCAAGTGGCCCGCACGCATCAATCAACTCAAAGCGTCCAAACGCGCCCAACAGTCAGTTAGCACGCGCGTATTATACAACTCGTGCGCGTCAATCAGTTCGCGTGCGTCGTTCAACACGCGCCCATCATTCAGCTCGCGCGCGTCGGTCAATACACGCACGCCAATCAGCACGCAGGCGTCAATCAACGTGCATCAATCAACTTGCGCGGAGCATACAAGTCAACACGATAGGCGAGTAAACAAAACGGGAGAAACTACAAGTTCCAAAAAGTCGCAAATACAAAAGAGTTCAGCAAAACTGGATTTTCCGCGCTCGCGCGGGTCAGACGAATCTGACCCGCTCCCGAGCGGGTCGGGTCAGTCCGACCCACGCAAGCATGGGTCGGATCCGTCCGACCCGCGCAAGCGCGGATCAGATTCGCCCTGCGTGCGGTTTCGACCTCCAGACGTGTTTTTGCTATTTTCGATCGGTTTTTCTCGGGATTTGTTGGTTCCTGAGCATCCTAACTAATTTGATATCATCCCCAAACATAGTTAACCAATTATTAACTGAAGATAAGAAGGAATCATCCGTTCTTATTCGAAAACTCCCCAACCGAAGCCTATAAATACAGGCCTAGGGGATCATTTTAGGGGGGGATTAATTATCAAGAGGAGGAGGTGCTGCCGGATTAAGGAGTCAAAGGAGCACGAATTTCAGCCAGGTTTGACAGATCTTGGCGAGTTCTTCAGCATAAAGAAGGAGAGTTCGAGAGATCTGATGCCCATTTCCCCTATTTCCTTGAGATCAGGCTTGGTCTTAATCTTGAGAAGAGCTACTGATTTTGCTTGGTCGATCTCAGCACTTCAAATCAAATACTTTCTCGGTGAAGGCGGAGCTCTGCCGAATTTTTAACAACCGGATCTGATCGACGGTCGTCCACGGATAAACCCTTGCACAGGCAAAGATCCCACACAAAGCAGCGGGTGATAAACGTCCTCTGCGTTTTGTTTGAACGAGAATTGTATCTTTTATTTTCATTGTGTAAAGGTCTTATAAAAAGACCGATCTTTTTGAACTTATTGTAACGATCGAAGTTGTAATGAGTTATACAATAAAGAAAACGATTTTCGACGCAAACAAGCTGGCGACCACAGTGGGAGTCAACGGTCTTGCTACCAAGGCTGTCGTGTCGCAACGGATGATTAAGATCCCGGTTGACGGAATCCGTTACTAGGCGGATCTGAAAATTAGCACAAGCGCGATAAATACCCTCTCCACCAAATCACCAACAAGTGAATGGGTACAAGTCAAAAGGACCCGTTCAACGTCTTGCGCGCCAACTCGCTAGGGCTTTGGAGCTACTTGACGGAATCCGTTACTAGGCGGATCTGAAAATTAGGCAACGCCAAGCATCACAACAGCGGATAAATACCCTCTCCTCCAAATCACCAACAAGTGAATGGGTACAAGTCAAAAGGACCCGTTCAACTCTTGAAGAGCGGATCAAAAAGCGTCACGCACTGCTTGCACAAGCGCGAATTCTTGCGCAAGAGGCCAAAAGGTTGCAGAGGGAAGAAGTGGAAAAGAAGCCATAAAAACTGCACAAAGTTTGGAGGCAAAAGTCCAAGACGGCGGCCGAAAAGATCAAAAAACACGGGTCACTCAAATCCGACACACCGAAACATGGGTCACTCGAATCCGACCCGCCAATTCGCGGGTCACTCAAATTCGACCCGCCAAAACGTGGGTCACTCGAATCCGACCCGCCAATTCGTAGGTCACTCGAATCCAACCCGCCAATTCGCAGGTTACCCAGATCCGACCCTCCAAGCTGCGGGTCACCCAAATCTTACCCTCCAAGCCGCGGGTCACCCAAATCCGACCCTCCGACCCGCGGGTCACCCAAATCTGACCCGCGCCAGAGTCAAGGCAGAAGATGTTCTGCACCTGTTTTGTCGATCCCTTTGAGATCCGCATCTCTGGTGGAGCCCCGCGACAGCGTAGACTTGTCTTGTTTCAAGATGAGGATGGCGGATCGTCTGGGTCCTTTGCATAAGGATCAAGACAAGGTTGCAATCAAAGAACGTTTGGGTGTGGTGACTAAACCCAGAGCAATTACTCGAGCTGGGGGTCGCACACGAAAAACTCCTGTAATTGACTGCTTCGGACGTCGAATTGGAGTCCAAGAGCCCGTCACGAGTTTACGCTTACTAATGCATGACTCTAAACGCGTGACTCTTGAGAACGCCAACAAGACGGCAAATCCCCTGAAAGAAACGTATTCATCTGACGATGATAATATTATACCAGGGAAGTCGTGCCAACACACGATAGGTTGCTCCGGTCATCTAACTGATGAGTTGTACTATCAGGCTAGAGGTACGAACAAGTCTTGGAAGGGATGTACCCACGAATTGGAGTCTTACTGCTCGTACGCCAAGCTAATCAGGACAGTATTATCAGCGTGTAGCTACCCCAAGACCGCTTCGCAGAGGGTCTCGGTATTTGAGAGGATCTCTAACGGAGCGACTAAGTCTAAGCCAAGATGTTTCCGCAAGAAACAATCGGCCGTTCAAGGTGACGAACTTCCGGAAGTCATAATAAATATGGCTGATAAGGGAAAGTCAATTCGACCTTCTAGCTCTAACCCGCTTATATCGCATCGTCTAACCCGGTTACGATCGGGAACTATTAGACAAAGAGATTATCAGAGAATGCAGAGGGGATTACCCTATGATGATGAAGCATCAGATACCAACTCTGCAGTCGCTTCTGACAAAACGTTGTTCAGCCCATGACAATCGCACGAGGCATTCATTATCAACACCGAGCAAATCACCAAAATTCTCGAGGATGCTCTAACCAAGCAGAAAGAGGCATTCAAGATCGAAATGGAAATGGCTATGCTGCGAATGAGGGAAGAGCATGACCAACAAATTCGGGCTCTGTCCAATCAGTTCGATGAATCCAGCTGTCACAACCTTGCTGACCAAGTAGGTAGCGATTCAGATGTGGATGAACGTCTCGATGCTGAGAACCCTCCCATTGACCAAAACGTTGGGGGTGGTCTTACCAATAATGACAACACTGGGGGTGGCCTCGTTATTCCTCTTAAGAATCGTCCAAGCCCCGATACGAGCGAGGATGAGAAAATAAAAGATCTCGAGAGAAAAATCAATGCTCTGATGTCTGCTCGAGAGGTGAAAAGGACCGATATTCCGTGTCCCTATCCAAGGGAGTAGGATTCAATAGCATACCCGACGAAGTTCAACCTGATTAACTTCACGCCGTTTGACGGGAAGGGTTCGCCCACACAACATCTGATCTACTTTAAGTCCCACTTGGGTATGATCTCCGGCAATGAAGCTTTTATGGTTCGATCATTCGTTGGCACCCTTCGCGTGTCCGCCTTCGATTTGTACCACCGTCTTAAGTCCAGAAGTATTAATAACTGAGAAGACCTGGAGAACCTATTCCTCACTCATTTCTTTGATGATGATGCTGAGGTGTCAATCAGGACACTCTTCGATGAGAAGCAAGAAGACGACGAGACGGTCGACGACTTCGTCAAACGCTTTTGGAATAAGGCAATGAACTGCCAAGATCCGATCACAGAGGACTTCATCCTTCAAACCTATCATAATAACCTCTCCTTAGACGTGTTGGAAGTTATGGGAGTAGTACCGTCCAACAACTGGAAAGAGTTGAAGATATGCGGAGAGCAGACCGAACGCTTCCTCAGAAGGAAAAAAACCGAAAGAAGCCAACCGACGGCTAACCCTCCAAATCAAATTTCACCTTCCGTGGTAAAGGGAAAGCACCTGCAACAACTGTTGATGCTAACCAGACATCACAATAGCAATCCCGAAGACAGCAGAAGACTTTGGGTTTAAGACTCCAAAAAGAGTACTCCTTCAAGGACGAAGATGTTCCAGCCATCTTCGAATCCCTCCTTGAAAATAACAAGATCAAGCTATCACCTATCACAAATCAGGAGGAAGCTGGTAACACGGCGGATCCAAAGTACTATACGTACCACAGGAGGGTCCTTCATCCCACCAATGATTGCTTTACTCTCAAGAATAGCATCCAAACCTTGGTTGAAGCCGGCGTCATAACGCTGGGATAAGCCAAATGAGAATGGTGACACTTCGACAAGTATACGAGTATAAACTGATTCTTAATACTCCAATAGGCACACGAGTCTAAACTGTTTCCCACTTTTGACAGGAAGTTCCTGGAGAATATTACGCTAATATTCTTAAGGATAACCCGGTCATGTAACTAAATATAATGTCCGAACCAGTTCTGCAAAGGAAGCTGGGGGTGGATGATTTATGTAACGAGAAGTTCCCAGAAGAATGCTACATGTAATTTTTTTAGGGATAACCCGATCATTACAAACGAAGTGATAAACACTAAACCCCTACCGATCAGACTAATTGACGGTAGGACCATCAAAATTCCTTCCGGTTAAATCCGCTCAAACTTTCGTTGTATCTGTGCACTCAACATCCTCAATATTAGAGTCCGGACATAGTACTCGGAATTTTAATGTCTTAATCCTTAACGAATTGTCAAACCCCTTCGTGTTAAGTTCTTATCACTTGACACTAAGAATCCCCATTGAGTAATCGGTACAAGTCAACACTCCCACTATGATTTGTACTCCCGCTCCTACTGTCTACCTGATCAAACCTTCCTACAGTTAGGGCCACAACCAAAATCCTCTCTTGATTCCTCTAATAAATGAGAGGCCCACAAATCGAGCGATCAAACCTTCCTACAGTTAGGATCGTCTCAAGTCTCCCACTCGGTCAAACCTTCCTACAGTTAGGGTCACAATCAAAATCCCCTCTCGATTCCTCTAATAAACTAGAGGCCCACAAATCGAGCGATCAAACCATCCTACAGTTAGGATCGTCTCAAGCCTCCCATTCGGTCAAACCTTTCTACAGTTAGGGCCAAAACCAAAATCCCCTCTCGACTCCTCCAATGAACGAGAGGTCCACTTTCAAATCTAGTGATCAAACCTTCCTATAGTTAGGGTCATCTCAAACTCCCACTTGGTTAAACCTTCCTATAGTTAGGGTCAAAACCAAAATCCCCTCTTAATTCCTCTAATGAACGAGAGGTCCACTTTCAAATCGAGTGATCAAACCTTCCTACGGTTAGGGTCACCTCAAACTCCCGCTTGGTCAAACCTTCCTACAGTCAAGGCCAAAACCCCAATTCACTCTCGATAAACGAGAAACCCACATTTAGTTCGGTAATCAAACATTCCGACAGTTAGGATTATCCGAATCTTTTCGATTCTCGGAGTGGAAATCCCACTCTTAGTTTCACCTTCCCGGATTCTGGAAGTGGAGATCCCACTTTGAGTTTTCTTTGGCAACTAGAGATAGAATATGAAATTCTTCCTCTTCAGTTTTGGGAGATAGAATATAAAATTCTTTCTCTCCCATATCGGATTCATCTTCACCCTAAGAGAAGACACAATATTTCAACATTATAACTTCAAAATCCGCGTCCTACACGCGCGGGGAATTTTATCCCAAAGACTGAGTAGGGATAAGTCAGTGCCTAACACGCGTTGCCAGATAGTCTATTCCCGTGAGAAAGACGAAGTCTACATATTCAATATCGTAGCACTAAAAGAGTTAACTCTTTTAGCATAACGTTACATGCGAAACGGACTTAAACAAATCCGCGTGCAAGCCCGATTCAAACGGTAATCAATAAAGGCACGTCAAATCCGTTGAAGGCTGAGGATTTGCCAAAAATCATAAGTCAGCGTCTAACACGTGTTGCCGGTTTAGTCTTTCACCAATTGAAAAAGATACTAGAATCCCAGTCTGGGTAATTTGATCCCGAAGCCTAAGTAGGGACACGTCAGCACCTAACACGCGTTGCCGGTTAGTCTTTTACCATAAAAAGGATAAAAGCCCACATATTCGACATTATGGCAGGTTGTTATTAATAACACCATAATCCGTGCCTTACACGCGTAAGGAATTTTATCCTGAATCCTAAGTAGGGATAAGTCAACGCCTAGTACGCGTTGCCGGTTTAGTCTTTCACCGATTGAAGAAGACACCAGAACTCAAGTCTAGGGACTTTTATCCCGAATCCTAAGTAGGGATGTGTCAGCGCCTAATACGCGTTGCCAGGTGCCATATTCCCGTAAAAATAGTAAAGTCTATGTATTCGAAGTCATAGCATCAAGTCTAAGTGAGTTAATTCTCTTAGCACAACGTCACATGCGGAACGGACTTAAACAATCCGCATGCTAGCCCGACTCAAACAGTAGTCAGTAAAGGCTCATCAAACCCGTTGATGGCTGAGAATTTGCCAAAAATTCTATAAATGCGAGTCATTGACGCACCAGCTCCGTTGGTTGGTCTCGTGACTTCAACAATATCGGGATAAGATCCATACATGCAGACGAAATAACTTTAATAGTTGGTCCTGCAGCCCAAAATTTTGGACCGTCACGCTCCAACGCCTTAAGAGCTTAAACTATATAGACTCCAGCAAACGTACGAGTATAAACTATGTTAACACCAATCGATACAAGACCCTAAGGTCAACGCCGGTCAACACGTAGACCAAGGTCAACGCCGGTTAACACGTAGCCCAAGGTCAACGCCGATCAAACGCATTGTGATACAGCTAATTAGTTCAAAGTCGATTCAATGACACGAGCTAAGTTCAGAAACTTGCACACCAACTTCAATTCAAGATTTCAACAATGGTCAGACGATAAACGTAGCGTTGGAAGAACTTCATCTATTCGACAAAATACTAAATAGACTGAAGGCTGAAGAAGTCAAGAATTGAAGCAGCGCACAGGTCCCTCTACGAGATTGAGAAAATGGTCTATCTTATCCAAAGCATTCCAGACTCCCCTATAAAAGAACGAGTCTGAAATTCTTTGGAGGGGCTATCTGTAGGAGTCAAAATTTACATATAGGTCCCCGAATACAGCTCAAGATAAAGAGAAGGCGATGAACGCCATTATCCGAGTCGAAGAGGATTATTCGACGCCGACAAGCGCATGAAACGAATCGGCGAACCGTTAATGACACGATAACGAACCACCACAACGGCAAACGCCAAGTGGCTCGCACACGTCAATTAACTCAAAGCGTCCAAACGCGCCCAACAGTTAGTTAGTATGCGCGTATTATACAACTCGTGCGTGTCAATCAGTTCGCGTGCGTCATTCAACACGCGCGCATCATTTAGCTCGCGCGCGTCGGTCAATACACGTGCGCCAATCAGCACACAAGCGTCAATCAACGTGCGTCAATCAACTCGCACGGAGCGTACAAGTCAACACGATAGGTGAGTAAACAAAACGGGAGAAACTACAAGTTCCGAAAAGTCGCAAATACAAAAGAGTTTAGCAAAACCAGATTTCCCGCGCTCGCGCGGGTCGGACGAATCCGACCCGCGCCCGCGTGGGTCGGATCATTCCGACCCACACCCGCGTAAGTCGGGTCAGTCCGACCCGCGCAAGAGCGGGTCGGATCCGTCCGACCCGTGCGAGCGCGGGTCAGATTCGCCTTACGCGCAGTTTCAACCTCCGGACGCATTTTTGCTGTTTTTGATTGGTTTTTCTCGGGATTTGTTGGTTCCTGAGCATCCTAACTGATTTGATATCATCTCCAAACGTAGTTAATCAGTTATTATCTAAAGATAAGGAGGAATCATCCATTCTTATCCGAAAACTCCCTAACTGAAGCCTATAAATACAGGCCTAGGGGCTCATTTTAGGGGGGGTTAATTATCAAGAGGAGGAGGTACTGCCAGATTGAGGAGTCAAAGGAGAACGAATTTCAGTGAGGGTTGACAGATCTTGGCGAGTTCTTCCGTATAAAGAAGGATAGTTCAAGAGATCCGACGCTCGTTTCCCCTATTTCCTTGAGATCAGGCTTGGTCTTGATCTCGAGAAGAGCTACTGATTTTGCTTGGTCGATCTCAGCGCTTCAAATCAAATACTTCCTCGGTGAAGGCGGAGCTCTGCCAAATTTTCAACAATCGGATCTGATCGACGGTCGTCCACAGATAAACCTAAGCACAGGCAAAGATCACAAGCAAAGCAGCGGGTGATAAACATCCTCTGCGTTTTGTTTGAACGAGAATTGTATCTTTTATTTTTATTGTGTAAAGGTCTTATAAAAAGACCGATCTCTTTGAACTTATTATAACGATCGAAGTTGTAATGAGTTATACAATGAAGAAAACGATTTTCGACACAAACAAGTCTTTTTACTGATAATAGGAAATCAGGTAATGGCTTATCTTTAAAAATTCATGCCACCTTCACAAAACAATACAACTCAGTTCTTCGCTGATGAATGGAAGGAGGGAGAAGATCTATGGAAAAATGCTCTAATTGGACATGTCATAGGGTTGAATGTCAAATTTAAAGCAATGGAAACCTATATTAACAAATTATGGGGTAAAATCCCCATTCCAAAGGTTTCTTTAATCAAACAAGGGTTATTTCTGTTTGATTTTCAAACTGAGAAGCAAATGAAAGAAGTTCTTGAGGCAGGCCCTTGGTTTTTTGGCTCTAGACCTTTAATGCTGAAACCTTGGAGTATTGACACTGATATAGATAAGTTGTAAGATCAATATTATCCAATGTGGGTACAATTTTCTAATTTTAGGTTAAACCTATGGAGTTCAGCAGGAATAAGTAAGGTTGCTAGCCTAATTGGGAAGCCAATTGCTACTGATATGCTCACGGCCACAAGACAGTGACTGAGCTATGCTAGAGTATTACTTGATGTTAAACTGCCTTTGGAAGAGCCCCTACCTGATTGCTTAACAATTCAAGGACCCGATGGTAAAAGTTTTAGGCAATCAGTCTTGTATGAATTTAAGCCAAAATGGTGTTCATCATGTTGTAAGGTTGGTCATGATATAGAACAGTGCAGAAGTAAAAAGCTGAAGAAAGTTTGGGTCCTTGTTAATAAACATATTAGAAATGAAGCTCAAAGTAATACTGTGCATGTTTCTGATTCTGAGCTTGTTAAAGTGAATCTTGAGAATGAAGTCAATTTAATTAGATCACCAGGTTAGGGAATTCATGATGCTGAAAAACATGCATAAGAAGAAAAGCATGCACAGCCAGGAATTAATCAAGAGCATGCTTCTCAGCATATTACTTCTGAATTTGTGGTTGCTCCAGGTTTACATGATGTACTAACTACAAGTGAACATACTCCAGTTGTTAATGTATCTGGATTCACTAGTGTTAAAAGAGCAAACTCAACCAGAAGATTCTGTCTTGCTGAAATAGTTTCTACAAGGGTTCAACCATCACAATTCTCTCTATTGGAACATCAGATTCTTAATCCCTCTTGTATGGATAGAGGGGGGAAATCTTTCTAAATGAATTTTGCTATTTAGAACATTAGAGGATTTAATAAATCCTCTAAGCATACAATAGTTAAGCATTTTATTCAAGAATACAATCTCTCATTAATAGCTCTCCTGAAAACTAAGATCCCTGAAAATAAGCTCCCTCTTTTAGCTAGGAAAATTGCTAAAAGCTAGAATTGGACATCAAATGTGCATGAAGCCAGAAATTGCAGAATATGGATACTTTGGGACAATGATACCTTGTTAATCCACAATGTTATATCATCTGAGCAATCCATTACATTCTCTATTGCATCCAGGGATGGTAAATTTTCTAGTTTGTGTACAATAGTTTATGCTCTAAATCAAATGCCAAGCAGGAAAATTCTCTGGAGGGATCTGCTGGATTTAAAGCAAAATGTATCTGGTCCATGGATTATTGGAGGGGATTTCAATGCAATAATAAGTAGTGAAGAGAAAATAGGAGGGCTGCCAGTAACTGATGCTGACACTGAAGATTTCCAAAATTTCATCAACACTGGTCATTTGTTGCATTTGAAAACTATTGGTTGCTACTTTACTTGGTGCAATAAGCAAGAGGCAGAGAATAGAATCTGGACCAGACTGGATAGATATTTAATCAATGAAGACTGGGTTCATCTCTATACATCCAGTCAAGTAGAATATCTTTTGCTAAAAAATGCTCAGATCATTGTCCAGCTTTATTAACCATTGATGATGATGAAGTTGAGGGTAAAAGACCATTCAAATTCTTTAATATGTGGGTGAACCATCCAGATTATCTCTCAACTATTAATTTAATTTGGGAGAAAAATGTTGAAGGATACAAAATGTTCAGTTTTCACTCAAAGCTCAAAAGGCCGAAGTATGCTCTATAGGAATTGAACAAGAAGCACTTCATGAATATTAGTGAGCAAGTTTGTAGAGCAAAGTTTGAGCTAGAGGATCTTCAGAGACAGCTTAATAATAATCTCTTCTCCTCAGTCTTAATTACTAGAGAAAAAGATTGTCTCAAGAAGTATGACAGGCTGCTTGATTATGAAAGCTCATTTTACAAGCAAAAAGAAAATATAAATTGGAGTTTGCAAGGGGATAAGGGATCTAAGTTCTTTCATTCCACCATGAAAAGGAAAAGACATCTCAATAAAATTCTGTGTTTATATACTGAGGATGGGAATAGAATTACTGACAGATCTCAGATGGTTGCTAAAATTATTGGTTATTACAAAAATCTGCTTGGTACATCTGTTCCTACTTCAACTCCTAACCCTGAGGTAATTGCAAATGGTCCGCAACTCACATCTGATCAAAGGCAAATGCTCAGTCTTCCAGTAACTAGGGAGGAAATTAAGCATGCTATATTCTTTATGTCAAATGAAAAAAGCCAAGGACCTGATGAATATAATGCATTCTTTTTTAAAGCTACTTGGAATGTCATCAGTAATGAATTATTTGAAGCAATAGAGGAGTTCTTCAGCTCAGGGAGAATGCTTGGTACGTTCTATACCACTTCTATCACTTTAATCCCGAAAATTCTTAACCCTCAGTTTGCTGCAGACTACAGGCCAATATCATGTTGTAATTGTATATACAAAATCATCTCTAAAATCATTGCATCTAGAATCCAAAAAGTAATGGGTTATTTAATTAGTGATGCTCAAAGTGCCTTCGTTAAAGGAAGACTTATATCTAGCAATATTATTTTGGCTCATGAGATTGTCAAGCACTATGGCAGGAAGCATATATCCCCTAGAGCTATTTTGAATATTGACTTGAGAAAAACTTTCGATACCATTAGTTGGGATTTTATCAGAGCAATGCTGGAAGGTTTGGGTTTCCCTGAACTCATGATTTCTTGGATCATGGAGTGCATTACAACATCTAAATTCTCCATATCTATTAATAGTTCTCTTCATGGTAATTTTCAAGGAGCTAGAGGGCTTAGACAAGGTGATCCTATTTCTCCTTACTTGTTTGTTATTAGAATATAATACTTGTCTCGGAAGCTTAACACTCTCAAGGAAGATAGACTCTTCAAATTTCATCCCAAATGTTCAAAACTGAAGCTAACTCATCTTATCTTTGCGAATAACCTCTTATTATTTAGCAAAGCTGATTTGTACTCAATATTAAGATTAAGGGATTGTCTAAAGGAATTCAGTCAAGTTTCTGGGCTGGAACCAAACCCTTCAAAGTGCTCTGTCTTCATGTGTGAGATTAATGATAATATGAAGATTCAGATATGTGCTCATCTAAATTTCTCTGAAGGAATCTTACTATTAGATATCTGGGCATGCCTCTGATTTCAAGAAGACTTTATTAGCTTGATTGTAGTCCTCTCATCAACAAGATAGCTAACCAATTCCAAAGTTGGCAAAGTATAAAATTCCTGTCATATGCTGGGAGACTGCAGTTAATAAAATCAGTTATTTCGAGCATACAAATTTTTTGGACAAGCAATTACATTCTGCTTGTTAAAATACCGGAGAGGATATATAGCATGTGCTCTGATTTCTTATGGGGGCATAAAATTCATTTGGTCTCTTGGAGTTTAGTTTGCCATGACTTTAAATATGGTGGATTGGGTATGTTCTCTGCTAAATACTGGAACTTAGAAACAGCTGCTAAGTTGCTATGGATGATACATCTCAGAAAAGACATTCTCTGGATTAAATGGATTCATGGCCACTACTTGAGACAAACTGATATATGGCAGATTCAGGCTAAAGAAAGTGACTCATGGATGTGGAGACAAATTATTAAAGTAAGGAATATTTTGATAAAAAGTCTGGTAATGTGGTTAACTTGATGAATTCTAAAATGGTTGCTGTATCAATGGTAATGTCAGAATTTCATCTATTTACAGAGTCATCTTCCAGCAGCCAAAGTATTTTGATGGTTCAGATACTATCTGGGGGGTGTGGCATTACCCTAAGCATTCGTTTATTCTATGGCTAGCATCCCTCTCTAGACTGCTCACACAAGATAGATTGTGTAATATGAGGATGATTAACTCAAACCAGTGTGTTTTGTGCTTAACTGATCATCAAGCTGAAACCTATCAACACATCTTCTTCGAATGTCAGTATTCTGCTTGTGTCTAGAACAAAGTTATGGAATGGATAAAATTCAATTAGAGATCTTGCTCTTGGAATGGAATTATGATATGATATAACAGGAATTTGCGGGGGAGAAACTACAAAAACAAACTGAAAAGAGTTGCTCTGTCAGTATTAGTGTATATGTTATGGCAAGAAAGGAATTATAGGATTTTCCAACAAAGAGAAACTAGAAACCCAGATCTCCTCTTCTGTGAAATCAAGATAAGTGTATATACAAAGATTTTGAATATTAAAATTTCACAGCACATGATACAGTATATAGAAAATTTGTCATAGTGAAGACTGGATTTTATAACCAGTCTGTTGATTTATTTTTTATTTTTGATGTACACAAACTTCTCATATTTGGTGATGAATAAAATTTTTCATTCATTGACCAAAAAAAAGTAATTAGTTTGTTTGAGTTCCTTTTTTAATTAATGAAAGGGCTTACATTATCTTTTGCCGGCGATTTGACTACATGCAACAAAATAAAAATCCAATTATTATTTTCAACTACTGTTACTGGACAAATGTCAGAGATAGAAAATTAACCGTAGTATTTACTACTACTACTAGATTTTATGCATGTGTAATGCACGTGGTTAAATACTATGATTAGGTATTTTTGGTTTATTTTCTTACTAAAATTTATTTATCGGTTACTCTTTGATAATAATTTTTGCTCACTTTGATTAAGTATTTTTGGTTTATTTTCTACTAAACTTTGTTCCTCGATTATACTTTGATTATTTATTTATTTGATGTTTGTTTTAATAGGCTATATCCAGTTTAAATTTTTATATTGATAGTTGAATTGTCAGGAGATAAATATAATCTAAAGATAATTTAAAATTTCATTTCATTTGGATCGGCATGAAACCGAGCTTGACCTGAGGAAGTATAGTATGAAAGTGAAAATGCTTGAAAAAATAATATTATAAAAGGAAGATGAATAATAAAACCAACGAGCCAAGATGACTGATTTAAAATGGGCTAAAATGACAGAAAATGGTTAATGAAAAATCATAAACTGAAGATTATTGCTAACTCTTGTATACTTTTATATGATAAAAACATCCACATACGCATATGAAAGCACTAAAATAGTTTATAAAAATCCATTCTAAAGATTCCTAATATTACTAAAAATAAAACTATTCTATAACAATTCACAAAACATTATCTTTTGTTACATTTATTTTATTTTTTATTGAGTCAAGATTAATCATTCTTCATCTTTACCTTTTTCCTAGCCAATTATAAGGTAGTAGTATCTTCATCGTCTACATTGATTTTGATATGAGATTGAAGCATGTTATCTTTCCTTGGGCGTATTCATCTTTTATCTTCTCGTCTAAATTCACAAAGAAGTTGAATATATTTCTTATATTGAACAAAAATTTCTAACAATACGGACTTTGATTTTTTTTCCTATTTTAATAAGAATAAATGTTAATTTCATGTATATGAATTTTTTTGTACTTTTAATTTATTACTTAAATAAGGTTAGGAGCTACCTCTTTTCTCTCTGTAATGGATTCTTCTGTTGTGCATCCAATAAGAATTTTTGTTGTGACATAATGTTACATTTTCTCTATTTGTGTTATTTTCCATGAGGTTCTGAACTAAATACATTATAAATTTTCATTGTTAATTTGCTTTAGATTAAAATATTAATATTTAATTTTGATTTTATTTCATGAAGAAGGAATATCACTTAACATTGGTACTACATCATCGACGATTCTACAATATTTATCATTTAGACACTTATTATAACATCTCTATCCACTTTCTTTTTGCAACTTTTGCAAACATAGAACTACTGCTCAACTTTATTATTAATGGTAGTTATCGTTGTCTTAAAGGTGCAATAGTGTGTCTGTATATTAGTAAATTATTCTTAGATTTAATTATATGAATTTTAGAGTAGGTTTTCTAAGATCATACCTCTTTCAAATGTTATAATGGTTGTATATATTAGTACTTTGAATTTCTATTGCATTTATAAAGAGTCTTAATGAAGATGTTTTTGTCTTGATAGCTTACTCTAAAAGAGCGCTGAATATTAGCTTTAAAATATAATATTTTCCTTTACTATGTTATATGGATGTTTGCTTGGTTTACTTACTATTCTCTTATTTCTTCAGTAAGTTATATCTTTGGATCGATATATTATTGACGCAATTTATGATGACATGCATATCTCTTCTATAAATTTGAGATAGATATAAGGTAAATTTTATATTTAGTGGCATTTAATAAGAATTTTACTAATGAGATATACTACCTTCATACATAGAGATCTTGAATTCTAATTGTTCTATTACATTATTATCTTTGATAGTGTCTTTAAAAATTGATCATTCGTTAGTAGTCATACCCCTAAATAAAGTCACACGCAGGATCGTGATACTATATAAGAAAAATAAAAGACCGGTTTTATATGTTTTGCTTGCGCAAAGTATAATAATTTCTCTTTTATCTTCTATGAAGAATGTTTCTTTGATGAGCACAAAGTTGTTCAATATATTCTTCAGGAGATATTCAGCCAGTGTTTTTTTGATAAATATAACTTATGTTAGTGTTAATTGAAGTGAGTCATGGACGTTTCGAATTCCATTTGAAATGAAATCCGCTTGATTCTTTTGAAGGATATCTCTAAATTTTCTAATAGTTCTCCATACATAAATATTTATAATTTTTACCTAATAAATATTATTATCATTAGAGATCAATATTTATAAATTATAATCAATTAATGTTAACCTATTATATTATAGTATTTTATCAGTTTTTTTGTGATTTAGTCTTCTATCAATTAATGATACTTATGTATTTTTGTTGTTCTAACATATTGGTAAAATTATATGCAGTTACTTTATTTATATAATAACATTAATTTTTAATCTATCATATATTTTTAAAATTTTTTTTATTTAACTGGATATTTTTAATATGTTATTATTACTATTTTTACCAGTATCAACTTGACTATTTTTAGATTCTAAAAAGGGATAGTAAACCTTAAGTTATAAGTTATATTTATATATCTTAATAAAAAAAATATCACATAATTACTCTTTTCTTTGCCAAGTTCTAAATTTTTAGCTTTTTATTTTGTGTAATTTTAAACTTTTGAGAGTATTTTGTCTAATTTTCAAAACTTTTTTCTTTTTTTATTATACTTCATGTAATAAACTGATAGTACGGAGATGTTTCATATATTTTACTAATTTTATTTAAATTATTGAGCTATAGATAGTTCATAGGGTTTTAGGATAGGATATAAGTATGATTAGTATAGATTATAATTTAAATTAAATATTTAAAATAGTACAATATAATTTTGACTATGGAAAGATTTTCCTGAACTCGTGCTTTTAAAGGGAGTATGATTTTTTATTTTCCTTAATTTTTCTTTTTTATAATTTTAAGAATGACTTTTGTCTCTTTAATTTGTTTGGTGGATTTTGTAAATATCCCATCCACATTATGTATATTTATTGGTCTACGTTATTTCCGGGTTCGACCTTTGGGTAGACATTATTTGTCTCATTAATTAATTTATTTTTTGCATATACGCCCTTCATTTTATAGATATTTATAAATTTGGTATTTAATAATTTTATTTAGATTTATATTTTAGTTTAAACTATATCCTTATCTTCATACTATGTATATCTAATAAGAATTCATTAATTTATCAACTTACTCTTACTTAATGGAATAATATTTGAATTCCAATGATATTTTTTTCTACCGAAAGATTTTCCCTAACTCGTGCTTTTAAAGGGAGTATGATAGATCTATATCTATTATTGTTATTATTATTATTGTTTTGGATCCCAGCTTGGAATTGTACTCAAGATCATAGAAGTCATATTAAAATCTCTCAACCACCCGTGTCACATATGATAGGTATATCTCTTATTGTTGTTTAGCAATTAAGAGAGAAGAATTTTATATTTCACTTTTATTAAGGAAAATGAAGATAATTCCCGTACTTATATACCTAGATTATTATCATACTGAAATTGAAATGATATAATTAAGGGTTAATTACATCGAACTCCCTTGAACTTTTGGAAAGTTGCAGTAAATCCCCATCAACTTTTTTATTACACTAAACCCCATGAACTTTTGGTTAGTTGCACTTGATCCCTATGAGCTGTTTTATGTCACTAAATTTCATATGAAATTTTCTCATTTAATCTCTAAATTAGCATAATTGATTCTAATATCTCATGTAGCAAGCATGTGCCAAGTAATTTGTTAGTTCCAATTTTGACTTATTTTTCCTTTTTAATAAAAGAGTATTTTTTGGGAGCAAGAAGAAATTTTTTGTCTTCTTTTTTTGTCATGTACTTCCCAGTGGTATGTTAAAGCTGACGATGCTTATATGGGGATTAAAAATAAAATAAAAATGTAGGTAAATTTAGTGAAATAAAACATTGAGGTTATATGCAGCTCCCCAGAAATCCATGGGGATTTAACGTAATTAAAAAAAATTGATCGGTGTTTACTGCAACTCCACAAAAGTTTATAGAGTTTTCTGTAATGAATTCTAAAATTAACTTACAAACAATCATGCATGACCAAACCATACGCCATACCACTGTCATAAGTTTCGCTCATTAGGTATTATGAGTAGGTTGATCGCTTTTCAATCATGATCGTCTATCATTTATTTAAGGATTATGATCTGTTTTGAGTGAAGAGTGAAAACAAGTGCGATTCATGAGATGCAAAACTTTGGTTATATTTAGAATAATTAATCAAAAATCGTTTGAATATCATCGCGTGATTTATCATTGATGAAGCGATCTCTTCACTGTCAAAGACTCAAGATGGTTCCAACGTGTAGATCGATATATGGTCTTTGAGATCTAGGATCCAAATTCTAATATATTTATATGGTGACTAAACATGGGCTCCAACACCACAACTCATCACATGTTTTGGCTAGCACATTTCTTATCTATGCCATCCTGGAAAGGATCCTCTTGTTAATCTAAAAAGTACAAGCAACGTACGTAGTCAGCTCAATGAACCTCACCAATTTCTAATTGCTCCTGAGTCAATTCATTAAACAAATAGGCAATGACCCATTTAATTAGCATTTTCTAATGTTAGTTCTTGGAACGTAATGCGTCTTGTCGGGGTATGGGGCTCTCAAAGAGAAACTTCATGCAATTTGTTAGTTAGGTGGAAAACAAAATGTGGAGCCAAAGCAACGCATCTCAACCTGTCAATGTGGCCACACTGTTTTGAGCAGGGCGTGTTCGACGGATGATAACGTTAGGAACACAACCAAAAATTAATCTAGCTACACACCAGCGATAGAAAGAATGAAAGATGGAAAAACTATTAGTTTAGACATGGAAATCTTAACGAGGTTCGGCAATCAATGTAATTATATACCTTCATCCTTGGAGTGTATACAAGGTCACTATACCACTAAAATAAGCAATAAAGGACTCTAGACGATCTCTCAAACTCTAACCCCACCTTTCTACCGTCTCACTTTCTCTCCCTTCGGATACAAAAGGATAATAGATGACTGAAAATACATGTTTTATAGTATAGGATTTTTGTCTATACCAATTTACAGAAACAACCTCATTATATAATCATGTATTAAAATTTTCTCCTCCGGGCGATACTTTTGGACCGTATAGAGGGTGTCGTATCCCCTTGATCCTTGCTTGCTAATTAGTGGTATGCCTGAGAAGCTGCAACCTTTTTTTTGGTCAATGAAATTTATTTATTCATTCACCAATTGTAAGCTGTTTAAGTACATCAAGATCCTCCTATGTGAGATATCAAAAATACACAATATCAATGTAGTTTATCCTTCTAGCTATTTACAGAGAACTAATCCATTCTTTGAAAACTTCCGACAAGGAGCTGTTGAGAGTAATGATCAATATATCCATCTTGATTTCCTTCACCAACTGATCTTTGCTTTTGCATTGTTGCTTGAATATCCTACTGTTACGTTCACAGCAGATTTTGTACAGTGTGGTAGTAAAAGCCAGCCTCTTTACCTTCACCTTGATCCCTCTGCCTCTAAGCTTGGTACAAAACCAGTCAAGAAGGTAATTCCAATTGCAAGACTTCCATTTAAACTGAAGCCAATTCATCACCTGATTCCAAACTTCACTAGAGAAGGGACAGTCAAAGAATAAGTGGTTCCTGTTCTCTAGACATGTACTCGAACACAAGCTGCAGTTGTTTTCAGTCACAATACCTCTACGCATCAGTCTATCCTTTGTTAGCAACCTATCTTGGATAGCAAGCCAACAAATAAAAGAATTCTTTGGATAGTTCATAACCCCCAAAACAGTATTTCGCCATTGCACCTTGTTAACATTGGGAGAAAGAATCCTGTACAGAGGAGAGAGCTGAATTTTGGTGTTTTTATAGCATGAAGCAATAAGGTGGTTCAGGTTAGCTTCCCCTACACAATGAATCAATGCACTGTCTCTAGTCTTCAATATTTGCTTCCATGTCCATGAATCCCTATTTTTTGCTTGCACTTGCCAGATGCTTTTGTATTTTAAATAGTTTCCATCCATCTAATGCACAACAGCTCTTTGTTGACATGAATATACCATAAATTCCTCAAAGCTGAGGCTCTATTCCAGATTACGGCAGAGAAGATACCCAAGCTACCCTGATCCTTAGATAAGCAGATTTTGTCCCATAAGACAAGTGCAACTTTGAGAGATTGATCATTTTTCCCTCACAAATAATTTCTGCATAATTAATCAATTTTGTGAAGGACCTTCATAGGTAGAATATAATTTGAAGTCCAATAGATTTGAACTCCAAGTATAACACTTTTATCACCTGAATTCTGCCAGCATATGATAAAGTTTTGCATTTCATCCAGTTCTGGAATTGTCTAGAAATCTTATTAAGTAGAGGGAGGTAATCTACATAGGACAGTCTTTTGTGTAAAAGAGGGACCCCAAGATATTTGATCGGCCGTACACCTTCTTTGAAACCCATACAGTCTCCAATTGAGTTTTTAAGAGTGTCAGATACACCACCACAGAATATTGAACTCTTCTCAGGGTTAGCTTCAAGTCTTGTGACATCACTCAAATCTCTCAAGCATTGATTCAAAATTTGCACTGAGAGTATATCTCCTTTTGTAAATAAAAGAAGGTCATCCGCAAAGACAAGCCTCCCACATCTAGGATGATATTTGAAATTATTTTTATTCTTCAACTTATCCAATCTCCTAGATAGGTATTCCATCCCTAAGATGAAGAGCTAAGGTGATAAAGGGTCACCTTGCCTCAACCCCCTCTCCCCTTTGAAATAGCCATGGAGGGATCCATTTAAAGAAATAGAAAACTTTGGAGTAGAGATACAAACCATAATCCATTTTATCATCTTACTAGGAAATCCTAGCCCCTGTAGCATATCCTCCAGAAATTCCCAGCTGAATGTATCAGATGCCTTCCTTATATCAATGTTGAGCATTACCCTAGGTGAGATATGCTTCCTCCCATAGTTTTTAATCAGCTCATGTGCAAGCAGAATATTACTGGATATTTGCCTACCTTTGACAAAGGCACTCTGTGCTTCATTTACCAAGTGACCCATTACAGTTTTTACCCTGTTAGCCAAAATTTTAGAGATAAATTTGTACAAACAGTTGCAACAAGATATTGGCCTATAATCAGATGGAGTTTGGGGGCATTGAATTTTAGGAATCAAAGTAATTGAGGTAGATTTTACCATACCCAACATCTTACCAGATCTGAAAAATTCTTGAATAGCCTGTGTTACCTCTTCTCCAATGACTTCCTAATTTGTTTTGTAGAATACTACATTATACCCATCAGGCCCGGAGCTTTTCCATCAGGCATAGAAAAAACTACTGCTTTAATCTCCTCTTTTGAAATATTGGTAGATAGGTATCTAATATGTGTATCTTTAAGCAAAGCTCATTCCTGATGATATTGATATCTGGAGCAGTTGTCTTCACTTTAGTCCCCAAGAGACTTTTGTAGAAAGAGATTAGTTCATTTTTGATCCCCTCCCCATCTGTAATCCTTACTCCAGAATTATTGTAGATCACAGTCACTCTATTATGATGCCTAGAAGCTGCAACCTTCTTAGATCCTCTACATCCATTTTTCGAGTCTCGGTGATATATCTTCTTAATGTAAACCAGACTTCGTAGATAGCAAATGAGCATACATATGTGAGAAGATTCTTTATTTTTTTTTTTTTAATTTTAGCAAAAATTCAAAGTTATGAGAATTAAGGATGATAATACCATGCTCGAATGGCTTTGAAGGAGTACTGATACTTTCAATTTTTTATATAATATCATCTTTAATCTACTTTTAAAATATGAATTTTACAGAATTTGAACCTGGATTGATATGATAATACGTACTTTAATCTAGCCTATGTGGCTACATGTTTTTAAACTATTGTATAGTGAAAAAAAGTAACTAAATTGTGATTTGGTTTTGGCTGCATGCTCAATGTCTGGCTGGAAAATCAACGGGCAGTTGCCACGTCCAAAGTAGTTGTTTAGTGATGCTCCATATGATCTCTAGTAGATTTTTGTTATAGGGCAATCTTCTGTAGTTTAAAAAATATTGTCATCATGGAGCACACCCCACTAGCTAGGAAAGTATTATTTTGTTTTGTTTGCTGTGATCGTTTCAAATGTCTTTTTTTATTGGTTGAGATATGTATAGATTCCTTTTACAGCTTGGAGCTTCTCAACTCTTAAGCATATCTTCCATCTTCTACCAAATGAAATGTGCAAGTTTCTTTAATTTAATTAACTTGTATTACCAGGTACACTTATTAACTTGTCCGTGGCATTGTATTTGTACATGCTAAGTACATAATCTTCTGGGGAAGGAGAGATATAAGCAAGCAACTAGATACATGAGAGTATCACATTGGAAGTTGACTTTATGAATAATTATCAAAAACAGAATTAAAGAATCTAAGCTATTTTACACAATATCAATAATTAAAGATTTTTTCAAAAAAAAAAAACAGAATTAAAAAAGAAACCAATAGGTTTAATGCCTATATCTAGGCCTGTCCATCCGGCCCGGCCCGAAAATCCGGGCCCGGGCCGGGCAAAACCGGAGCCCAGACCCTGACCCGGGCCCAATCGGGCCGGGCTCCGGGTCGGCCCGGATTTTTTTCAATTTATTCTTTTCTTTTTTTTGATAAAAAATGCTAAAAATTAGTTTAAATTTATTATATTTTATATAATTATGTATTAGTATATACTTACAAATTATTATGTAACTATATATTATATATACATATATTATATATATTATATATACATATATTATATGTAAATATATTGTATATATTTATAAGTTATAAGTTGAGAGAGAGAAAATCGCATAAGTAGCCGTTGCCTGTTGGGCCAATGGGGAAGAAGTAGCCGTTATAATATACTATACTTATATACTAAGAGAGAGAGTATACACACACATATTATACATATATAAGAGAGAGTATACTTATATAAGAGGAGTATACATATATAAGAGAGAGTATACCTTTATAAGAGGGAGTATACATATTATACATATATAAATAAGAGAGTGTATACCTATATATACTTATATAAGAGAGAGTATACATATATAAGAGAGAGTATACTTATATATACATATATACTAAGAGAGAGAGTATACACACACACACACACACATATTATACATATATAAGAGAGAGTATACTTATATATACATATATACTAAGAGAGAGAGTATATATATATACACACATATATTATACATATATAAGAGAGTGTATACTTATATATACTTATATAAGAGAGACTATACATATATAAGAGAGAGTATACTTATATATACATATATACTAAGAGAGAGAGTATACACACACACACACACATATTATACATATATAAGAGAGAGTATACTTATATATACATATATACTAAGAGAGAGTATATATATATACACACATATATTATACATATATAAGAGAGTGTATACCTATATATACTTATACAAGAGAGAATATACATATATAAGAGAGAGTATACTTATATATACATGTATAGTATAAGAAAGAGTATATATATACATACATACATACATTATACATATATAAGAGAGAGTATATATACACACACATATTATACATATATAGAAATATATTATATATACATATATTATATATACATATATTATATATATACATATATTATACATATATAAAAATATATTATATATACATATATTATACATATATAATACATATAAAAAATAAAATAATAAAAAAAATAAAAAACACTATTCCAGGCCGGCCCGGGCCGGGCACCAAAAAGGCGGCCCGGGCCCGGCCCGGAGCCCGGACTTGGCCCGGGTTTCCGGGCCGGGCCGGGCCTGGGCCGGCAGGCTTTTTGGACACCCCTGACTATATCCTTGAACTAGAATCTAAGCTATTTTACACAGCCGGGGCCGGACCGGGCCTGGACCGACAGGCTTTTTGGACACCCTTGACTATATCCTTGAACCAGAATCTAAGCTATTTTACACAATGCTATTTTCTTTTAAAAAATTGTTTAAATGTATATATGTTCGGAGGAATTGGAACTTAGTGGCTCTAATACCATCTAAAGCGCCTCCCGTTGTATCCAAATTTCAAAACGCAACGAACATTGAAAATTATAATATTATATTCTAATAATTAATTATGCTCCTAAAATTGACTAAGGTCTAAATCAAGCAGGCGTTGGCTTAGTTCTAAATCCATTTTGATAATTTTGAATAAACGTAAATCTAATTGTCTTCTTAGTGGATGCAACACTGACTGTTCGGCAACTTCTCAAAAACCAGACTAGCACTAATTTGGTATCATTTTAGGAAGAATCTTGTTTGAAAATGTTAGAGATTGATATGAATAACTTGTGATAGGACCCAAAAAAAAGTTTATCATTGATTATTGTATCGTTGTAATAGATTGAAAAGTATATTAAATATTCTTTTCCTCCCCCTAAAAAGGACAAAAGAAAGCAAGTCTACTTTGTTCCTTACTTGGATGGTCAATGTATGTTTGTTACAAATTTCTATATTTGTTACAAATTTCTTTTTTATTTTTATTTTCCTTTTTAATTATTTTCGATTCCATCTCATTGCATTTAGGGATAGAACAATTATATTCAAACAGTTGGTCATGTATGTTTGACAAGAGGCAAACTTGTTCGTGTTGGAAATTTATCAAATAATTAAGATTATAGCATGAAATAAATCCGAAATCATATCAAAATAAATGAGAGATAAGAAAAATTAGGCCTGACGGGAGCGGGCGTGTATTCACTGCCCTAGAAGATTGAGAACCCGCCTATCGCCCTGGCACAGATGGTTTCCTCCCCCCTAGGGGTAAAAGCCCCCAGAAATGGCCGGCCTCTGCACTCAGGCAAGAGTGCAGAGCTTCAGCTCAGATGAAGGAAGTTGCCCGTAAAATAAAATTAAGATATAGATAAAAATAATATGTAGGGGAGAAGAAAAACAAGAGAAACTTGTATATTTTTTTATGATTTTGAGCTCAACATACGGGTATATATATAGGGTTGGAAAAGACGTTACAAAACATGTAATTAGTTCCGTAGCGTTTGTCATAATGTATAGCCATTATGCTCATTTTAATTTCTAATTAAAGCATATTTTTAATTACAAAATTTATTAGCATTCATTAAGGCAAAATTATCTTTTCTCCAACAAAATATCCAACAGTCCCCCCCAAAAGGCAATATTGACTGAAAACTCAAAATCAATAAATAAATTAATAAATCACAAAAAAAATAGATTGGGCAACTTTACGTATCGTGAATTCGGGAGAGGTAGCTTTTGGCTTTGAACCTTTCCTTAGTGAGTTCATCGCCACCTGAAGGACATAATGGACTAAGCCTTGAATTAGGCCCCTTGAATCAGGTATTGATAAGAACACACACAATAAGTCTTCATCTATTGAGAAAAACGGGTTGAGCGTTAAAGGCCATGCTCACAATAAACCGACTCATAAGAGTTTCTAGGGGTCAGCTCTGCCCTCCTAACCACGGCCATCACGGTTCCTCTCACGTAGGTAAGTCCTCAAAGGGTACTACAATTGTTTATTTAATACCCCCCACAATACACACGTTGGACTTATTAAGAGTAAAACTCAGCCTAACTAGCTGTATCATAAGAGCATCGTCATCATAGAGAAGGGGTAGTAGCAAATGCTACATAATGATATATAAATATATCTAGGTTGATGCTCCATACGAGAGTCACTTGTCCAGCTTGTTTCTACCACATTGAACCAACATTGGGACTACGTCTCCAAATAAGGGTTGGGTTGTCGGTGTCAGTGACCTCATCTATGGACTTAACCCCATCTCCCTCGATGTATCCAGAACCACACTCCTGGATAATCCCTTAGTCAAAGGGTCAGCAATATTTTTCTCAGACTTTACAAAGTCCAAGATCACAACTTTGCATATCAGGCGTTGTATTTATATATCAAGTTCTTAAATTATTTTGTAATTAGTCCTTCATATTGTTTGAAATTGACATTAGGTCATCTTCTTGTTAAGTTATTTAAAATTAGTCTCTCCAGGAAAGAGTACAAGAAGTAAGAGGAGATATTAATTTCAAACAACTTATTAAGGATAAGCTTAATAGCAATTTTTATTTTATTTGATGGACTAATTTGAATATAACTTCAATGATTTTGAACTTTTATTCATCATATAGAAAGAAGTTATAAGATATACCTTTTGATTTGATTTTTCAGGACATTGATTTATCACATCTCCCGTAACTAGACATATTAGTTGACAGATCATATTTATATCAATTCTGATCATTTCTTGAAATCTCAAGAGAAAGCATTATATATGTAGTCAAATGAAGAGTGATAAAATGATTCTTTCTAGTCACTATCAAAACATGTTAGTATAGTTATTAATGTCTCTTATCAAGAAACAATGGATACTAATAATAATTAGACATTTTCATTTTAAAGGTATAAACAAATTTTGATATGCGTTCATATCAAGTAGAAATTGTAATGATCAAATATTATCAAGGAACAAAAGCACAAAAGGTTTTGCCATAACTTCCTGGTTCTTTGGAAACACAATATGTTATACATTTAAAGAACTAAAACCCAATATTGCTAATAGAACCTTTAGAGTTCAAAAGATAGAGGAATCAATTTAGCAACAAAAAAAATTAAACATCATTTTTGAATGCAACATGTAAGCATAAAAGGTCATGGTTTATGAGCATAAAAGATCGTATTCTATGTCTGAAAATGTAACTGCATTGAAGAGAACTAAAATACTTTAGTTATATCTTCACATGCATGCATATGCACATATAAGAATGAAATTACTTATAGTTATATGCAAAGCATTCAAGGGATCCTTATAATAGGATTTCGTATCTTAAAATATATTTCACTACATATGCATAAAATTTTAAAAATTTTCTATTATAAGAGGTTGAAAATTTGGTTGCCTTCAAAGAGACCATCCAAATTTAAATTGGTTGCCTACAAATGAGACCTTCTAAAATTAAATTGGTTTCCTTCAAAAGAGACCTTCCAAATTTAAATTGGTTGCCTTCAAAAGAGACCTTCCAAATTTATGTTGCTATTTTCTAGTACCACCTCTTAAACACATAATAATAATAATAATAATAATAATAATAATAATAATAATAATTGTACATACGTGCTTTAAATTTATACAAGTGCATTCTTGCATAAAACCTTGTAATTAATCATGTAACAAATACAAGTTATCTAAAAAGACATATGAACATTTATTGCAATATCCATCATGATGCAATAAAGGAGATGAACTTTACATTTGAAGATTTGAAATATAATCCATCATATAAAATAGAATTTTAAAAGATGCACCTCTTTGATTTGGTTCGCTCATATATTGATCATTTATCATTAGGCAATATATAATGCAAGAAGCGTAATTAAATAAATGCATATGAATTTTTCTCATAATTCCGGTCCTCTTATTCCAAACCAAAAACTCCTAAAGTAAAAAGATTAAAGTTTTACCCGGTTAGTTAGCCAGGTAAGGATAGTAATAGAGATTGATTAAAGATCAATTAAGTACCCCGTTCCTTACAGAGCGCGTTTCGCAACCCCTAAACCTTGCCTTAGACACCAACTAATCCAAGAAAACTTGAATCGGTTTACTTAATGATTTTTTGTTCCTTAATAGTATATAGAAACTTTAAAATATTTCCTGCAAGTATTTAATTTGCCTAGCAATTATACTGTAAACATATGTTGGATAAGGCCGAGGAGGGTTTTACCTTTTGATGTTCGAACCTCATGATTTACATGTCGTGATAGTAAAAATTTATTTTTTTTGTGTGGTCTGTCAGAACGACTCTGGCCCACCCCAACAAGCTTAGAACATCAAAGCTGAGAACGATTTAATTTGTGGAAGAGCTTGAACTTCAGAATCGTGAGGTACTGGAAGGCAAAGAGCCCACTTGCAACATCTTAAAACAGCAATAAAAGCAATTAAGACAATTAATTACAATTAATTGTAAGTAACTGTTAGAATTAATTAATAATAATTATTACAACTTAATTAACAACAATTAATTAAATTTAACAGAAATATTTAATTATAAATTTCTATGTGAACAGTAACCAAAACTTTTTTTAACAAAAGGTTAATTAATAGATAAGCAATTTAGTAGAATTTTTTTTTAAAACCTCTGATGAACAGTAGACTATTCCAATGAACAGGAAAAAGTTTATTTTCGGAATGAACAGTAACAGTTACAAATAATTTTTTCCCTTTTCTGAATTTTGAAAAATTTGCAAATGAGCAATAACTTTTAATATAATTTTTTTGGATTTAAATCAAAAGCTATAAAACTGATCAATCTTCTAGATTGTAGGAAATTTATCAAATAATTAAGATTATAGCATGAAATAAGTCCGAAATAATATCAAAATAAATGAGAGATAAGAAAAATTAGGCCTGACGGGAGCAGTCGTGTATTCACTGTCCTAGAAGATTAAGAACCCGCCTATCGCCCTGGCACAGATGGTTCCCTCCCCCTAGCGGTAAAAGCCCCCGGAAATGGTCGGTCTCTACACTCGGACGAGAGTGCAGAGCTTCAGCTCAGATGAAGGAAGTTTTCCATAAAATAAAATTAAGATGTAGATGAAAATAATATGTAGGGGAGAAGAAAAACAAGAGAAACTTGTATATTTTTTCTTATGATTTTGAGCTCGACATACGGGTATATATATAGGGTTGGAAAAGACGTTACAAAACCTGTAATTAATTCCGTAACGTTCGTCATAATATATAGCCATTATGCTCATTTTAATTTCTAATTAAAGAATATTTTTAACTATAAAATCTATTAGCATTCATTAAGGCAAAATTGTCTTTTCTCCAACAAAATATCCAACACTTCGCATATGCTCTTGCTAAGTTGGCATTAATCTATGATCATGTCAACTTGGTCTTCACTCAAATGATCTCAGAGCCGTTAGTGACTATTTTGGAGGTGGACATTATCTGTTACTCTTTAATTTCATTTATTTGTGCCAAAAAAAAAGGAAAAAAGATAGACCATGCATTGATGCATGTGGGTTTCATCCGCTAGGAGGAGAAAGGAAAGTAAGGGAAAAATATTTCTTGGATACTCATTAAATATCATTAATGTATGCTTCTGTATAATCAAATTATGACATGTGACACTCACTATTCTTAATTAGCTATATCACTTTAATGCCATCAAAATCAATTTATACTACTATAAAAAGAGGATTGAGATGTTAAAACTTTTAATTTTTTTCCCCTCTTAAACTTTGATAAATTCTAACTACACCATTATCTCTATTAATTAATCTTTCATTAAATAAGTATAACCTCTCATTAATCCTCATCTTCCTAAATAATTATAATTATCAATAATATTATAACTATTAATTATCCAAAAATAATAAAATAAAATAATTTATAAAATAAGTATACATAATTACTAGTAGTAACCAACTAAATTATTATAATAATTATTTATGAATTATCATAAAATAATTAAAATGATAATATAAATAGAATAATACATTACTTAATGCTATTAAGAATTATACTATAATTCAATGAACAATAAAATAAATATAATAAATTTGGAATCACATAAATAATGTAATTATTTTAATAATATGACATAAATTACAAATTACACTATTTATTTAATATTATATTATTAAATAAATGAAAATAATTTAATATTATTTTAGAGTATTTTTTTCAAAAATTATTACATGATACTGAATAACTATAGCTAGTAATGATTGAGAAATAACCTTTTTACAAAAAATTATAAAATATTTATAGTACTAAATTATTTAAGAGCATATAAAAAATTAAATTAGATAAATATTTAATAGTATATAGATAGTATAATTATTTTAATAATATTATTTGAACTAAGAATTATAATATAAGATAAGGTAGTAATCCTCATGAATTTTTAGCATTTTATAGTAAATAGATACTATGAACTTTCAAAATCAGAGTAAACCCCTAATAACTCTTATAGAAAGCCCCAGTATCTTTTAGGTAGTTTACACTATTATAGCCGTCTTAGTGATGGAAAGTAATCTCTAATCAATGTCAGACATGTGTCCCACATTATGCATAATTAAGTCAACATCTCAAGATAATCAGAGGCCCAACTCGGTCTACTCGGCACGCCGACTATAGGCTGTCTAAAAATCACTGCAGATAGCTGATCCCCTATCAAACACCGATGATAAAAGTTACAATCTGATAACTTCTAGAATGCCATAATTTGAAATCTTTCATGTAGATCGATGAAGGTTATAATCTGATAACCTTCACAACAACTGATAAAAACTCTAATCAATAGCCTTCACAATCAACATCGAGAGTTACAATCTGACGACTCTCATATTTTCAAGAAGCAAAGACGAATGTTACAAGATGACGGTCTTTGCAACGCTCTAGCAAAAGAAACTACAAATCGACGGTCTCTTCAAATTAAGACGCATAGCTCGCCTCTGCATCTCAGACTCAAAACACAGAGGTCATCCATGTGCTACAACCTCAAAACACAGAGGTCATCCATGTGCTACAACATCAAAACGCAGAGGTCATGCCAACGTTTCAGAGTCAAAACGCAAGGTTCATCCCAGCACTCTGGTTAAAAACGCACAGTTTGCGGATTCAAAATGCGGAGTTCATCTCTGCGTCCCAACTCCGCGTTTCAGATTTACAACGCAGCGCGACCTATGCGTTCAGCCACCAAAATAGGCTCAACTCTATGTTTCCAGTCTAAAACGTAGAGTTTGGGCTCTGAACACTATATTTCAGCGTTTGACTCATTCAAAGCACGAACTGAACGGTTTCAAAATCGTTTTTCCCCACAATTTGGGGAGCTATTTAAGGGGGCGGTTATACCTCATTCATCCCTACTTAGGAGCGAATTAAGGGGGCGGTTATACCCCTTAATCCCCTATAAATAGAGGGAAACTCAATTGAGTTGGGGCTCTCAGATTGATCCTTCGGTCCTTCGACTTGGCAGCGAAGAAGAGATCTTTGGCTAGTTTTTAAGGGAAATTGCTAGAGCTTTGGAGATCAACAACAGGAGCTTTCTTCATCGTTGGCTTACAAACTGATTTCGGTTAAATCAACTCTTTCATAGAGTTTCAAACTCGTTCAGAGTTATCAACTCATCAAGAGTTCTTTAAAACTTGCCATGCAAGTTCTCCATAGCGTCAAATCGTGAGGAGAAGATATCGTTCTAGTGAAGCGAAACGTCAGATCATCAACGGAGAGCAAACTCGACGCGAGAATTCGATGGAAGCACTCCATCGCCACCGTGAAGAACCCAGACTTAAACAAAGGGGAGAATTTACATCAATTCTCTTCTCTTTTGTAATCGGAAATTCAAATTGTAATCGAGATTGAGAGAATAAAAAAATCAAATAGAATTCTTTCATTTTCTTATTACAAATTTTCCACCAAACACCGACATCTTGCGATGACGACTCGAAAGACGTCACATGTTGAAGACCCGAAAAGCATCACGTATCGACGACCTGAAAGATATTACACATCATTCTTTGGTTAAGCCTACTGCTTAATCACTCCATTCAGCTGACTCAACAGCCGACATGCACCTTGCGAGGGCGACTCAAAAGGCGGTACTTCTTGACCATTCGACGAGTAGAAAGGTGACGAAACGCCTCGAGCCTCGATCCCCTTCTTGTGCACTGGCGACCAATCACCTCGTAATAAGTGCCATTAAATGCATTATGGGCGCCATCATTCCTCTACACACAATGGTATTTATGACACATCGGACCATATCGGCACCGTATACCTTCCATCACTTCTCATTAAATACCGGAGTGACATCTTCTCTACTCGTTCGTCGACACCTATAAAGGTGAGGCTAACGTGGCCACCATCCCATACTCGACCGAAGTTACCATTCTACCCTCCTATCATTACTATAAATAGAGATATTGTTTTCAATAACATGGTACATTCTTTGCTATTACTCTCTGTGCTTAAGAACTATTATAGTCCATTTTATTCCTCCACTCAACCAATTCACTGACTTGATTATCGGAGAAACAACCGGGGAACCCAACCCCACCCTCTTACGATTTGCCACTTGTGTAGGAAAGAACAACTTACTCAAGAATCAGACATTCGGAGAGTTAGAGGACCTCTGTCAACTTAATCACTCATCTTATTTGATTGTTTGATTTCATACATCAACATACACCAAAACCGCAATAACTTTCAAAATACATTTTTATGTTATTTTCTAGTTCTAATCTATAGGGTTTATCTGTAAAATTCATAAAGTTATTGGGTGTCTTCTTTGACAAAGAAAAGTCATTAGGGGTTTTGTGTAATTTTAAAAGTTTATATGGGCCGGAAGTTCATAAGGGTTTAGTGTAAGTTACCCTATTGAATAATTATAATGAAAAGTAACTATTGTAATATGTTGAAGTTATCAAGTGTAACAATCTAGGAAACATCAGGAAAAAAGCTAGCAATATTAATGTAGCTTAGTTAATTTAGGGTTATATTAACCATGATTAATTTATACTAACCATGATTAACTTATAAAAACCCTCCAAAAATTTTAGATCGAAAATTACCTCCCCAAAATTATAAAGAAGACCCAAAAGTTTCATACTTTGCAATTTACTCCCAAAAACTTGCAAAAAAGGAAGTTTTGAAATTTATAGTTTACCCTCTGAAAAGTTGTAGAAAGCTGCTAAAAGTTTTAGAATTTGCAGTGGCCCCCAAAAATTGCAGAAAATCGCCCTAGAAAGTTTCAAACTTTGTAGTTTACCATATAAAACTTTTAGGGGGGCGTCTACAATTTTTGAGGGGTAAACTACAAATTTTAAAACTTTTTAGGTGAGTTTATGCACTTTCCAAGGGTAACTACAAATATTGAAGCTTTGAGAGGGGTTTTCTAATTATGGGGAAATTTCTGCAACTTTTCAAGGGGTGAACTACAAAAGTTGAAACTTTCTAGGGTATTTTTTACATTTTGGGGGGTAAACTATAAAGTACGAAAACTTAGGGTTTTTTTTTGTTGCAATTTTAGGGTAAATTGCAATCTAAAATTTTTGAAGGTTTTTTTTTAAGTTAATCATGGTTAGAAGATTTGTTATTTTATAAAAATTTTGATGACAATAAAGTGATATAGTTAATTAAAAAAAGTGAGTGACACATGTTACGATTTGATTAAATTAGAGCATATATTAATCATACTCAATGAGCCTGCAATAATTTTTCAAGGTAAGAAAGTTTTCATCATAGTAATAAAGTCTTAATGTACACAATGTTTCAATGTTGGTGAAATCAGCATTATTCCTTGGGATAAATTTAGGCAAAGTACCCAGCAGATTTATTAACTTAAAAAAATGGTTACGTAATACACATGAAGAAATATATAGGAAGAGATGCAGTAGGAAGGTAAAAGAAAGGGCTAGAGGAAGTCACTACTTTCGTACAATGTGTGACAACAATCTAAGCCCATGTACTTAATCGTACTCAAATATATATATATATATATATATATATATATATATATATATCAACTTAAGTGAATCATCTACTAAAGTTTCTATCCATTGATGAAAAGTCTCTTCATATAATGCACGGATCTCTAGATATCATCAATGAATAGAAACTTTGATGGATTGTTCACTAAAGTTTGTTGGCCCTCTTATTTTGATGATTGTCTTACAAACAATTTATGACTAATGATTGTTTTTAGCATGTTGGTCTCATATACACAGGTCATGCAAATCAACTGATATTGAAGCTTGTGCAAATTCGACTTCCCATCAAGATCAAGCTTCTTATGTCTATATT
>BQKN01064245.1:0-19112 GCA_022839385.1 Asparagus kiusianus
ACAAAACCAACTCGCCAATCCTCTTCCAAAGGATGGTGGGTCCTCAAAGTCGTTCAAATCACGACATCCCCTGTCACGTTAACACTAAACCTCTGACAAAACCAACTCGTCAATCCTCTTCCAAAAGATGGTGGGTCCTCAAAGTCGTTCCAATCACGACATCCCCTGTCACGTTAACACTAAACCTCTGACACAATTCACTTATCAGTCCTCTTCAGAAGGATGGTAGGTCCCCACGGTCGCTCCCATCGCGACAAAACCCCATCAAGTTAATGATCACCTCTGATGATTGGCGCCGTTATTCCTACGAATGACACAACCTAAGATAACCGATGGAGAGAGTCTACCCCGTGAGGACTCCTACCACAATTAATTGCCACATTCACAAATGACGACAATTGTCGAAGGGGTTCGGCAGACAACTTGTCTGTCGGTCCCCCAGGGAACAACTCGCCGAGGGGCGAGTCGAAGTTGAACTCTTCAGTTGGCCGCAGGAGCGAACGATTGTTCTCTGCTGCAGGCCAAGTGTTACTCTCTTGATCCCACCGGAGCTACAACGCGAAAATCGGAATCAACCCGATCCCACGCTGTAAGCAACCGAGAGCATAACATGGGCCCAAGGTGACTAAGCTCAAAACAGAATGGTCAGAGGCTCACCAAGTTCAACCCAAGTTCCCAGCAGCACAAACAAAAAGAAAAGGAGTAAGACCGTGCATGCGAAGCAAGGATAAGCAAAACAAGCAGAAGGGCCACAACGGGCCAAAATTTACATAAGTCTTCAGTTTGGTTGTGATGCTTGAAGCACCAACTAAAAGTTAACAAAACAACAAAAGGAAAAGAGGAGAAGAAGGCTTCATAGGAATTTCAGCAGGCTGAAGGAGAAAAGCTAGGCCTTGGTCTTTGCGAGGGCCGCCTCACGATCGATCCTCACCTTCTCCTTCTGCTGTTGCTGCCTCCTGGCCAAGATCGCCTTGCTGTCCTCTTCTTCCTGGCGAAGGAGCTGCAGCGCCCTCTCCACCTCTCTGGCGGCCTCGCCGAGCCTCCCCGCCTCGTGCGAGCGTTCCCGCAGCTTCGCCTCACCACGAAGGGAGCCAGCCTCCTCGAAGAAAGCCCTGTCTAGGTAGGCGTCCATCCGGTCCAAAACCGCTTGATGACGCTTCCGCAGACGCCGGAGCTCGACCTCCTTCGCCTGGATCTGCTTCGCCCGCTCTTCGCGCTCAAGCAAAAGGCGCAGGGAGAGGGGTGGCGGCACGTCGGAGGGATCTTCGTGGACCACCTCTTCAAGGCGATACATCCACCCCTCCACTCGGTGGAGCTCCCGTTCGCACTTACGGGCGAGCAAGATATCGCCCGCTTGGCGGATCTCCCTTAGACCCGCTTCCACGAGAGGGAGCGCGTCATAATATCGGCCGGCGCCCGCTCCGATCTCATGGGCGATCCCCCGCACCAAATCCTCCAGCCTCACAAGAGGCACGAACGCGGGATGTGCCATGGGATCTAGGACAGGAAATCCCTGGACTGAACCCGCGGGGGAAGCCGGTGGAGCGTCAGTGTTAACGACGGTGGCGGAAGAGCCCACCTCTTCGGAAGCACTATGTTCGGAGTCGGAGGCCATGGAGTAGAAGGGTTTGCGACAGCGATCTTTCGTCTAGTAGACTTTTCTCGAAGAGGAAAGAGCGTGATCGAGAAGAGGGTGAGTACGGAGAATATATCTGAAAATCTGACGGTTACGATCTATCCCCTCGAACGATCGAGCGGTCCAGACGCCCTGTGACGCTTCGAACTCAACGCTATTAAAGGCTACTCTCGAGACACCAAACCGACCGATCGGATTAAGCGAGAAGCGAAGCGTTCAGTCGCTTCACTAATAAATGAGCATTAATGCGCCTGCAGAGTCTTGGTCGGCAAGCCCTTGGGTCCACCGACCGACACGTGGTGTGAGTTTCGCCCGCGGTAGGATCTCCGACTGTTAGACAAACTCGCCATCATCCAAGTCTCGTCTGTAGTATAAACTCGCCATCATACGAGTTTCGCCTACAGTTCAAATTCGCCGTCAGTTGAATTTGGTTTTCAACTCCAACTAAAACCATACGGGTTTCGCCCGCAGCGTAAACTCGCCAGCAGTCGAGTTTAGCCATTTACTCGAACTCGCCAGCAGTTGAGCAAAATTCACCACAATCGAGTCTCGCCTGCTAACAAACTCATTAACCAATTGAGTTTCTCCAGCAATATGATCTCATCTGGAGTCGGGTCTCAACATCCTAACAAACTCGTCGTCACGCAAGAGACTTCGCCTACGGTACAAGACTGTCGGCAATCACAGAGCAAAACACTAGAAAGAAACGTATCCAAAGAGTATACGCACAATGAGCGGACACAAACCTCATGGATGCTTTAAGACAGTACATTTGAACAAAGTTATGTTTTTTTTGCAAATAGCAAAAGTAGTAATATTACATGCAAAGAAGCAAAACATACACCCAGTGTTTAAGACAATACATTTGAACAAAGTTATGGCTACATAAGTAAGCAAGTCATAAGCAAAATGTATTAATTCAGTTACAAATCCAAGATTCTAGTCAAACACGCTAAAAGTGGAAATCTCTTCTTTGGCCAATGCTACCCGTCTTGTGTGGTCCTCTCGAGCCTTGTCCTCAGCCGCTCGCCTGATCCGTTCCTCTGAGTTTGACCTAGCGGCAGCGTCTTGTTCCTGCAAAACCAAGAGGCGCTGAGTTGCCGCTTCGGCTTTCTCACGGGCAATGACGACATCAGTCTGAAGCTTTTCCAACCTCGACTCCGTATGTCCCAGTTAGGTTCGCAGGCGAGCTATCGTGCGATTAAGGTCGATGATTTCCTCCTCCGACGAGCGATGGTGATCCGCCCAGAAATTGGCAATGTACTCCGAATCAGCAATTTCCTTAGAGCGGAGCTCCTGCTCTTGAGCCTCCTTGCACCTAATAAAAGCCAGGCAGGACTCCATATAAACCTCCGGGCCTTCCCGCAGCAATGCCTCTAGCCTTATCATGCGCGACTCCAGAAGACGGAGCTCCTGCATACAACGAGAGGAAAGCCGACTCTCGCCCACTCGTCGAAAATCGACTATGCGATCCAAGAGAGATTGCCTAAAGCTGTCAAAGCTGCCCATTCCAAGATCGACGAGAGAAATCACCTGCCTTACGACGTTCTCAAACTCCTCAACACGAGCCTGCCAAGACAGGGAACCGGGGGAAACGGGCTCCTGACCTGGGGCCAGCATCGCAATGGGCGGGATCTCGAGACAAGGTTCCGCCTCCGGCTGCGGAGCAGGGCCATGAACAGGAGGAGCCTCCAGACCCTCAGGTTCATCATCGGATATCAAGATGGGCTCAGCCTCATGCTCCTCAGGGAGCGGCGCACCGCTAGGGGCTACGAAGCACAACGGGAACATGAAAGAGGGATTTAGGCGATAGATACCTATCCATGGTCAAGCGAGAGTGGGGTTGAAGACATACCTTCGGCGGCGGTAGCCCCTGCAGCGTCCGAAGAAGACGCCCCCTTTCTCTTCTTCGAGATAACCTTCTTCACCTTTGGTGCCATTGGGGGATGCAAGAGCAATTTGGATCTCTTCCGGAAAAGATGATGAGGAAACCTTGGTCTTTCTTGACGAACGGAAGGGTACTAAAATACCCCAACCCTGGACGGTTATATCTGGATCGAGTGGACCCTTCGAGCCCAAACAGTTGAGGAGAAAGCCGAATATCCCGTATCCTATACGAGCGGCTAAGATTCGGCAGTTTCGGGGCATGATCTCTAGCCAACGGCTCAGATCGGGCGTGAAGGACGAAGAGACCCATCACACCGCAATTAATGTAAGGCAGCGCACCCACGTCTCCGTAACTGACAATGCAAGTGGGTGGACACACGACCCGCCAAAAGCGGAGCCCACCTGTAACTAAAATCGTCGTTGGCATGGCAACTGCGAATTCGTCCCCAGTTGAAATTCGCCTGCAGGCGAAACGGATCTGTGACTGAAATCTGCCGAGGAGAATTTCCCGCGGCTAAACACCAACTAGTGCACGAAAATATATATATTATATATAGTATGCACACAAGCCATAGTCGCTAGAAACAAAAGGATAATTTCATTCATAGAAAGGAAGTCCTATTACAAACAAGAAATAAAAGGCGAATTACAAGGATTTCAATCGCAGCTCCGCCTTATGAATTTCTTCAGCATGGCGGAGCTCGAGCCTCCTTAAGACCTCTCGACGAATGTCCTCCTCTGTGCACGAGAGCAAGTCTTGAATGGTCTCTTTGACGTCTTTAAGGGCTCGATCCTTCTCCCCAACAGAGTCAGTGGTCAGTTGCCGGCGAGACTCAACGCCCTCCAACTCCTTGGCCACCTGATCAAGGGCCTTCCCTTGAACGGCCAGGGAGGCCTGCCCATCAGCTATAACCTGTTTCAGCCTCTCCACTTCAAAGGAGAGTCGGGAGAACCGGCTATCGACCGTCTCTTGCTCGCGAGCCACCTGTGCGTCCTCGGCTTTGGCCTGCTCCAGCTCTACTGACAATTTCAACTCCAGCATCATATTCTCATCCAGGCGGCGATCACGGTCTGCCATAGCTACTCGAACTTCGCGAGAGGTGAGATCAAAGAGATTGGAACTCTCCGCACGAAGGGTGAGCAGCTGCCGAATAGCCCCCTCCACTTCGTACAGACGCTGAAAGTAGGGCCTCGCCGCGGTAGCACCGAGCCTCTTACGCAAAAAGGATGCATCGTCCTCAAGAACTTCCTTGAATTCCTCGAAGGGGCAATTCTCCTCCAAAACCAGCCGGGTGCAGTGAGCCAACGTGTCTTCGAAGTTGGCCACAGCTCGCGCCACCTGCGTCTTTCGCCAGCGTTCCAAAGAAGAGAGAGTGGCGTCTTCAACAGAGGACGAAGCCACGATCGGGGTACTGGTGGTCATGATCGCAGAAGCAGTAATCGGCACCGCCAGAGCCGGAACAATCTCTGATGCCGCCAGAGTAGCAGTGGCAGAGTCGCAGGTCACCACCGACAAGGAAGTGGCCATCGGCCCAATGGGGGTTCCCCCTTGAGGTGGAGACTCTCGCACCGAACGCTCACCCGCGACCGGTGCTCCCTCGAAGGTGGAGGTTCCCCCTTGCTGATCCACAAGGACCAATACTTCCTCTTCACTTGATAGCGCCTCGTGAATCGAGGCATTGTCATCCGTCTCCGATTCGCCTGAATGACCCTCCCAAGAGGGAGGATCCTCCTTGCCAGTGACTTCATGAGAGGGGCCAACTGCGGATACAAAAACAAAAAAAAGGATGATAATGAATGCCCCCATGGCTTAGAAGGCACAACAGCCCTGAAATTCACGCTTACCTGAACCCCCCTGTTCTCCTTCGTCTCCGCTCCCCTCTTCTTCGTCAGAAGGGATGGGGATTACTTTCTCGACTGCACCTGCACGGATTCAACGTGAATAGTCAGAAAATACGAACCCAACTTCGTACACGAGAGTACCGCGCCGAAAGATTACCTCCTGGTGCAGGTGCAGGAGTCGTTGAAACCCCCGCCTGTGATCCCGCATCGGATGGAGGGAGCGTGTCCTTCGAAGTCGCTGGAGCCACCTCCAGCACGGCAGAAGGGGTAGGTTAAGCCCCAAAAGCAGTATCATCATGACCAACCGCCGCTCTGGTGGTCACCACAGTCTCCTCACTACGGGCCTTCTTGGCCACTTCCGTCCTGGAGCTCTCCGCCGCTTCGTGCTGCCGCTTCGAAAGCAACGAACTGCTTGGAGATAACAGGGGCACCCCCATACGTCCAGCAATCACGCTTCGGGCTTGTTCCAGACGTTTACTCGCTCGGGTTAACTCAACAGGCTCTCTCTGCTCGCCTTGCGAATCTAGGGGAAGACTGGCAAGAGGAGCTCACATTTTGGGCGCCTCAGATTCGTCTGTGCCAGCGCCCTCACCCTCAGAATCTCCTGTAGGACCCTCCATGAGCAACTCCCTAGCCGTTGCACAGCCCCTCCGCCTCGAAGGTTGAGGAGCTCCTCCGGGGCGACGCCCGTGCTCCGCTAGACACGAGCCCTGAAACCAGAAGTCAGTAGGATTGGCGCTGGCGCCCCGATACCACCGACAATATGAGAGCGTGTGGTGCAAGTCACGATCCTTTTAGGGTAACTCAAAGTGAGCATTGGTGTCGCCAGCGTGGGTCCAGAACCATCCCCGAGCTCCGTCTACCAGCCCTCCTTCGAAGCGCAGATGGGGATTGACGTTGCCCACATACAACTGATCATACCCAAACTGGCGGGCGAACCTGTAGGGGATGTATGGCTCGAGATAGCATGTAGAGCCCGTCCTCAGAATGTGGTACCCCGGCCGGATGTTTACCAACCAGCGAAAGGTGCCGCGAGAGAGAGTTGTGTAGTGATCCGCCGTCGGTGCATCCCTCAGAGACTCCCCATATCCGCCCCCGCTGAAATAAGGGAAGAAACGGCAAAAATTGTAATACCCAAAGTGGAAAAGCGTCTTTCTTGCATCGGGGATGTCCTTGCATTTCCAGGAGCTCCTTTCCAAACGCTGAACGAAGGGAACAAACTTGTCGCCTTGGATCGCCGCTGGGGCGCTCATCAAACATTCGCAGTGGTATACGAACCACGCCATCAGATAAGTGTATGGCAGCCCCACCCGAGGATTGGGGGTCCTGATAACCTTTCCTTCCCCCTCATCGATGGTCGATATGCGGCAGAATTGAGCTGTCAGGGTGCGGAGCCCCCGATGGATGCACGCTATCGTCACCGATACCAGGGAGTAAGACTTCCTGTGAGCTAAACAAACCGCCGGATACACGACCTCCATAGGAAGAGCTTCGAAGGAGTGAGTGGGGATTACGCACCTCTTCAACCATAACATGAGGTACCCCGCGAGCAGCGCCTTCCCAGATATGGGAGACTTGGCCTGATGATGGAAGGAGTGAAGGACTGTGCCAGACTTGAGTCCGCCCTCGTCACGGTCAAGAGTTATGGTGCTCCCCTCTTCGGCCGTCCTCGCCTCCACTTCAGATTGGTCGCATTCGCCTAGCGGGAGAGCGGGTTGCCCCTTGACATCATTCCCCGGAAACAGATAATCAGCCCAATTCTTGTGGCTGATCCCCGGGGTCCTCTTCTTCTTCCCCTTATGATCCGTTGAGATGCTGAGACAGATGTGGTAGTGGCAGAGTAACTCCCACAGAGTCTCAACCGCCAAGGGCGAATGGATTGACAGCTGGTCAATCTCAGCTTGATCGGGGACATACTCCTCGTAAGGAAAATCCCCCAGAGGCAGCCCCGACACGTCATACATCTCGTGAGGGGAGATGCCAAGCTCACCATTAGGGGTGAAAAATGTGCCGTTTTCCGCACAATACAGCTCCAGAATGCTGTGGAACTGAGAAGCATTGATTCGTAAGCCATGTCGAGTGGCTTCGATGGCCACATACAGCTCTGTGTTCTTGAGGTCGACATTTTCGTCCAGAATACGGTCGGTGATCTTGGACCACCAAGTGTCGTTGCCGGGTGCGGAATAGACCCACCCCGGAGCTCTGAAATCCTTCGGGGGAAAGCTCCCTCCGACTCGGAAGAAGCGGTGACGGAAGGTCTCCGCCACCGCTGTCGACTCCCCCACGGGCGGTTCAGTGGACAGTAAGCCAGGCCGCAGACCCGTCACACGCTTGCATGAGCCATCCACTCCATACCCAGCTGTGGAGCCCGTGAAGACGCCGCAGGTGACCCCATCCTGAGTTGGAGTCAACTCCCAGGCCATCACCCGAGGAACCGTAAGGGACCGTAGCTCGACGATCGAGAACCCCCTCGACATGCTGGGGAGGTAGTAATGGGTCCCTTCTACCGTGTGGAACCACATACTCTTTTTGAGTAACAGGACAGAAGGGTCGGATACCGCATCGCCGAACAAAAACTGAGGTTTCGGTAGCTCCGCCCTGGCATCATCTGTCAGTGCCGCGTCGGTTGTCAACTCGCGCAATGTCAAGTGGTGGCCGTCCGTGACCCTCTTTATCAAGCCATTTGGCTTGTCGGCGGCGAACACAGGTAATGGAGCCAAGGAGGGAAATCGAGAAGGTGCTGTGCAGCTCGTACCACCGGCGTGGCCAATGGCCACACCCTCTGCGAAAGCCTCATCGGAAAAAGTCGCTGCAAGAAAGAAAAAGTCAATCAAGACAAAATCCGCCATATGAGCAAAGTCGCCCATCAAGCAGAGGCGAGTGAAATCGCCTATCGAAAGGGGGAACCCGCTTCGAACGAGGTCTGTTCGTACAGACAACGCTCCCATCTTACAGGAAGGAGCCGAACTCGCCTATCGAAAAGGGAGTTCGCCTCCCTCCCGCCAGAGGGTGAATTCGTCCGCAGAGACATAAATCGCCCTTTAAAGGCAAATAGGGCTAATTTAGCCCCAAATCGAGGAAGTTGCCGAAGGGTGGCGGCATTCCAGGGTAATGAGTGACACTCATTCCCCCCAGACCTGACGCCTAGGACCTACACGAGGTCGTCCAACGAACCCATCGACGTACCTGAGCGCGGCTCCGGAGCACTGGCGGGCATGCCGGCGGAGAGACGGTCGGAGTAACTTCCAGGGCCTGCGCCTCTCACTTTGCACCTCTTAGATCTTGGAGCCATGGAAAGATGGAGCGGGAATTCTTGTCTTGGAAGTTCTCTTCAAGATTCAAGAGCACGATGAATCCCAGAGGAGGAAAACAGCGGGTTTTAAAAGGGTGGAGTTGTCCACGTGGCCACGATCGCCCTCGGGAGGCGAAAACCCTAACGGGCGAGAAACATGGCCACGATCAAATTCGATGGCCCAGATCACCCTCGGCACATCAAGAACCGAAATTGGCGGTTGCATCCGACGGTTGGATTCGAAAACCACGGCCACGATCAGAACGAGGCGCGCTGAGTGGACGTCAAACCATCGAATCATGATAATGCCACACCGCATTAGCTAGAAAGGCACGAAGCCCCACGGGGGAACACGTGGTATGCGCGCATTAGGCCTACTTTCGCCCGAGAGAAAGGTCTCAACGAAGAAAAACTTGAATGAAATCCGCGAGTTAGTCAAAACTTCACCATCAAAAGCCTAACTTCGCCTGCACGACTCACCCACCTTTGGGAAGCAGGCAATTCGCCTAAAATCTAGAAACCAACAAAGTGGTTTTATTTAGACCCGCGTCCCAGACGGCTAGGGGTCAGAGTGGAAATCTTAGCACTAAGCCTAAGAGAAACTACTCGATAACTCATCATACTGAGGGGAATAGTATGGCTAGCCCGATTCAAACGGTAATCGGTAAAAGCAAATCAAACCCGTTGATAGCTGAGGGTTTGCTAAAAATCCTAATACACCTGGTCCAAAACTTCTTTATTCAAAGTATTCCAGACCACACGTAAGTCGGTTTTGGTCTGAAAACTATGAAGGGGGTCTTATAGACGGTAAAAATTACCGCGGCGGATTAAGCGAACGAATTCGCCCACAGAACTGGACCACCCTCTCTTAGGTGGAAAGCCTACTATAGCCACTAAGTGGATTCACTGGCACACGAGCCCCCACATTGGCCGCACCCGCCAAATCGCATGGATCCGCCAGCGAGGCGAATCCGCCTTCACTAACTAAATCCGTTCGCAAGGGAGGTACTCAAATCCGCCCTCATTTGCCGAAACCACTTGAGCCACGTCTGCCTACGTGAGCCGAAGGCCGGGTTTCCAGGGACAACCCTTCCCTGCTCCCCACGATGCGAGAGGAGGAGGGTACAGTGTCCCAGGTCCGTCAGACGGCCGACCGTGGTTCAAGCGAACGAGACAGGCACCGGACTGGCCTGCATACTCATAAATGCGGGTCACCTCACCCATCAAGAGGAAGAGCCGAAGTTGTCGGCGCCGCAAGCTATCTGGAACTAGCTCTGACGCGAGACGTCCATTCTCCCATCCCTATTCAGACATAGGGAGATGGGAGGAGACACAACACACAGGACCGCCGGAGGGTCACTCGATACCTCGCCGCACAAGTGAGCGGACAGTTACCAGAGCCATCGACGTCCACATAAATATAGCTTACCTTACTCCAAGCAAAAGGTCAGAGCCACCGGTGCTCAAGGAACTGGCCAGACCCACTTGAGTGTCTGGCAGCCGCTGTCACGAGTACGAGGAGGGACTTTCCCACTCCTACACGACGTGACAGAACACGTCGTCCCACCAACAACCGCTTGTGGTACAAAGGGACAGTCGGATGTCTTAGAACAGTGTATGGTCACATCCCATAATTCAAGGAGCAGTCAAACTACCTCCTTCCCATTTAAGGGCTTCTTTCAGCAACCTTGAGAGGGATCGAGATCGAAATCAAAAATCGGCCAATAGACCAAGAGCTTGATCGATCAACCAAGAGAGGAAGAAGCTTTTTACATACCCCTGCATTACAGCGCCATCTCCTAGCTCCGAGCCCCGATCGCCGGCGAGCCAGAAGAGACGAACTCCTTCACCTCGAGATTCTACTGAGTACTGAAGCTCTCCAGCAACCTCGGTCGAACCGTCCAAGGGAAGCAGACTTGGCACGAGCACCGAGCGAAGCATTCTGTAGCTACCTTAAAGTCCCCACGATTAAACAAGGAGGGCCTTCCCTCTGCTTCTGTTGTAATTCAGATTGATTTAGTTTGTAATAAGCTTTCTTATCAATACAAACAAAATCCCCCATTCTCGGGAAAATCAGAAATTTACACCTACAGAAGATGGCGACCACAGTGGGAGAAGCTGTTTCTTCAAACGAAATGGTGGTAGCTCAATTCGATGAGGTTGCTGTTAGGACAATGGTGGAGTCCCTAGAGATCGAGTTTGACCAGGCTAAGTACGAAGAGTACTTGTCTTCCTTCTCTTCCGGTGGCGAAGCGTCCCACAAACGCCACAGAGTCATGCGCAGGAGCCGACCTCCGACGGTCAAGGCTCCCGCTCCAGAAGACTCTATCCGAGTCTCGACAGGGAAACCCACCCCAAACACTCTTGAGGCCAAGTCCCAGATCGAGAGTGTGAAGGGAGGGTCTACTAGATGGGTCGCCAAACGACCCTCGGTAACACCCGTCACCGCGGAGACATCGGTTCGCCCCGGCACAAACCGCGCTGTCACAGCCCACACGGACGCTCTCTCTACTGGGAAAGCTCGCCAACAGCAACGACAGACACTGGTCGGGCAGAAAGCCCAGACCTCCGCTTCACGCGACGGCCTAGATCACCACACAGGCCCGAGAAGCGAGAAGCAAATTGGCAACTCGTCCAATGTCGGGAGGCCCTCCAAATCAGGAGCGCCAACCGGGAAGGAGGAGGCTGCCCGCTCAGGTGGACTTCGCTTTTCAGGTCACATCCCTGACGCGAGTAAACCACCCCAACCGAGGGGCCCCATCAGGACGGGCGAATCCTCAAAGGCTGGCGAGCCTCACCATAATCGTTTGGCGGATGAACGCAAAGACAAGAAGGTAGGCGACACTTCGCGAACCCACTCGCTCAAACGAGGGGTTGAAACTCGCCTGCGTGCTGGAGTTCGCCTAGACACGAGGACTCGCCCATCAAAGCGAGATCGCCTAACTCCAGCACCCCATCACTCTGCCCAGCGTGCACCAGGGGATACGTCTAAAGGCCCCTCGTGTACGCACCCAAGCGATCCTTCTGATACTGGGGGTTGTCACCAACTACCCACAGAGGATCTCCGAGAATATCTAACTCGCAAGCGCACTATGCATGAGGCGAACCCTCAGTGCCATTGCGAAAGGCTCATCCACACGGTACTCGCCGACTGCCAATGCTTAGGAACGGCGAAACCTTCGGTGTTTGAGAGACTTTCTCAACAAACTTCACAACGGAGGACCTCTTGTCGAACGCGTCGCCACCAAAAGAGGCGCGCTACTGACGATCTGGAGCTCCCGTCCGCCACAATCAACATGACGGACAAGGGTAAGGCGGTATTCTCCGATACCCCAGATTCAGATTCCATTCTGGGACCTAATCCTCGGTTCGCCCGACGTAGTCAAGGCGGCGTATACCAGCAAACCCGTAGTCGCAAGGGAGCGAGCATCGGGTTTGATTACTCTACCCTAGTCCCTCCCTCCTACGGCGAGGACGAAGTTCATTCGGCGGCTGCCACGTCCCAAACCTCACATTCGGGACGAAGCACGCCGGCGGGAGTACACATGACTGAGCTCACCCACGAGCAGACGATGGCTCAAAAGCTGGAGGAACAGCAGGCGACCATCGACTCTCTGCGAGAAATGATGGAGCGACTTCTGAATAAGAAGAAGAAGAAGAAGAAGCGGCCCCAACGCCCCTTACCCCGACAAACTGGGGATAAAGAATGGGTACCACCCCGCCGTCCTACGACGGAAACCGAAGACAACAGTAATCCACAATCTGATTACTCTTCCAAGATGTCGTTAGGGACGTCACACACCGGGGACGGTACCCGTGACAAGAGGTTCGATGAGTTCCAGGACCAGCTTAACGCGCTGAAGCTTCAGCAAAACATGAACAAGCTGGGGGTGATTCGTCCCTACCCCATTGAGTGGGATACGGTCACATACCCGGCGAAGTTCAAACCAATCAGCTTGGTGCAATTCGACGGCAAGGGTTTGCCCTCTCAGCACATTTACTACTTCATGGCCCAAACTAGGTTCCTTACGGGAAATGACGCCATTCTTACGCGGCTATTCATAGGCACCCTCAAAGGGGTGGCCTTTGAATGGTTCCGCAAGCTGGAACCCGGCTCTATCAAATCATAGGCCAACGTCGAAAGGCTCTTTTTGGCTCGTTTCTTCGACAACGATACGGAAGTTTCAATGGCCACTCTCCTCGCCGAAAAACAACGGAAGTCGGAGTCGGTCAATGACTTCGTCAAAAGATTCCGGAATCGGTCCGTCCACTGTCGGGACCAAGTCTCCAAGTCGACACTGATCGAGATGTGCCGCAACAACCTATCGATCCATATCTTGTCCAAGATAGGCGCGGTGGAAACCCGGACGTGGAAAGAGCTTGTTCGTCAAGTCGAGCAAGTAGAAAACATGATCAAAAGGCTCGAGGCCGAAGAACCGCAGCCGAAGAAGGGAGCCGCGGAGCTAACTGCGCCAAAGAACCCCCCTCGAGCGAGAGGAAAGGAGATCATGGCGGTCGATTCTGCCCCAGTGCCAAAGACTGCCCAGAGGCCAAAGCCAAGACAGTTTGAACAGCGTCCCCCGCGGTACTATGACTTCAAAGATGATCAGGTGGTGGCAACGTTCGATACTCTGCTCAAGAGTGGTCGAATCAAACTGCCAGAAGCCACGAAGCCGGAGGAGGCGGACAAAACCGGTGACCCAACCTACTATGCTTATCACAGATTCCTTGGTCACCACACCACCAAATGCTACGTCCTCAAGGACAAACTCCAGGCCCTCTACGACGCGGGGGTCCTGAAGAAGGAGAAGGTCCAGAAGCAGGTGACCACAAACATGATCACCTTGAGCTTTGGGACAAACCTTCTAGAGGTCCAAGCTCCGACGGGGGTAGTTCCTATCCCCAAAGCGGTTTTGAAGATCACCAACGACGATCCTCACAACCAACGAGAGAAGGGCTTGGTCCCGCAGACCCTGCCATCGGGACAGATAATGTGGGTTCATCCAGACCTTCTCGACGATGAACAGTGACTGCAAGGCCCTCGAAAGAGACCAAGAAGAAGCACTGCAACGTCATCTATGCCACCCCAGACAAAGATGACATAGCGGTGGCCGCCATAACCGATTCCGAGGAGGACACCAACGTCTTCGCCACAAGGGAGGGAAAGGAGTTCGCGAAGGAATATCCCGCGAGGGCGGAGAACACGGCAAGACCTCCCGCGAGGTCAGCCGCAACAACTCCTCCCAATCCAGATACGCCCAGCTCGAGTCGCCAACCTTTCCGGTTCAACGTGCTCGCCCAGCTAAAAAGCATCCCTGCGCGAATCACTATGTACGACCTCCTCCGGTTGTCCAGATCTACTCGCGAGGCCTTGCAAGAGGCTTTGGCCGATTCAAAGGCGTTCGCCACCCATTTCTCGAAGGAAGCAGAAGCGGAACAAGAATGCACGACCTGCTATCAAGTCTCCGAAAGACGAGTTCCGTGCATCACTTTCACTCCTGAAGACATGCTCATCAAGAGCACGTCTCACGATCGACCGCTGTACTTCACGGGATACGTCGGATCGGCGAGAGTAGATCGGATCCAAGTCGACCCGGGCTCCGCGTTGAGCATCGTACCTCTGAAATTGATCAAGCACTTGGGGATACCGCCAAAGCGCTTGTCCTCAACCACCACGACTATTTTCGGCTTCAACGCCACGGGGATGCGGCCGTTGGGCAAAATCCGCCTGAAGTGCCGCATAGGCGAAATGAAGACGGAGGTGACCTGCTATGTCATCGATGCCGAGCCCTCCTACAACGTGCTCTTGGGATGCCCGTGGATCCACGGCAACCGAATAGTCCCATCCACCCTTCACCAATGCTTGAAGTACGTCAACGACTATGAACGTGTGAAGACTGTAGTGGCCGACAGACAACCCTTCAAAGGCGTTGAGAACTACTTCACAGACTCTCTGCTGTATCAGGACCCCATCGAACCGCTAGTCGAGGAGCCAGAAAGCGGCAACGAGGTGGATAGCGAGCCTGAGTACGGCGACAATCTAATCCTAAATGACTTCGAGTCAATTGTAATTGGTTATGAGAGTCATCATGTAACCAACGCCGTTCGGGCGAAGAAGATTGTCATCAATGAAAAATCCAACTTTGCTTATGTGTCATCTTGCTCTACGTCTGATGATGATGAGCCCAACGACCTATGGTCGGAACTCTACCGAGATCCTTCCCTCCATCTGTCGGTATGCTCGTCATGCATCGCCAAAGCGCAGCCGATCATGTCATCACAAGTTGTGTTCGTCGTGCCAGCCCGGGATAAATATCGAAAAGACATTATTTTCGATCGAATCGATCGTCCCTTGCGCACGCTCTGGGATGAGTCTGAAGACGAGGATCCCGCGCCCCAGTTTTCGAAATACAGTCGAATTGCAAGACGCATGATGAGCGACATGGGGTATGATCTCACTTGTTTAGAGGGCCTCAATTATGGCCGGGGACGTAAGACGGTCATTCGACCTGCTTACGTACCTAAAGGGAAACCCTCAAATTACTTCAACAGGACTAGGAGAGGCTTAGGCTACTCCTCCTCGTCGGATTTGTGTTTCCACGTCAACGAGGATTCTGACTATGCATGTTCAGGGGATCAATCATCAGTGACCTCAGCATGGGACTCGGATGTCAGCGTAAGGGACCTGTTCAATAACCTCACGGTCAACATGGCTACAATGGATCCCGCCGAAATGGCGACGGATGAACAACTTCCGCTCTATGACGAGACATGGGATCGCCATGTTAACGCCCAGTGGAGCAGTCGCTTCGAGCAACGGAAGCCACCCACCGAAGACGAAGTCCTCCAGGTGAACATGGGCACTGACGAGAGTCCCAAACCCATATTCATCAGCGGTAGCTTACCTCCTCAAGAAAAAGAGGATCTCATTGCCCTCATACGGGAACACATCGACGTCTTCGCATGGAATTATGAGGACATGCCTGGCTTGGATCCGCGGGTCGCCACGCATCGCCTCAACATCAGCCCAGACGCCAAGCCAGTCAAGCAGCAGCAAAGGCGGTTTCGTCCCCAGATCATGGAGGCGATCGAGGCCGAAGTAAAGAAACTCATCGAGTCCGGCTTCATCAGGGAGGAGCAACACCCCGACTGGGTGGCTAACATTGTTCCAGTACTGAAGAAAAACGGTAAAATCCGTATCTGCATCGACTTTAGGGACCTCAATGCTGCGTGCCCCAAAGACGAATTTCCCCTACCCATCACTGATGTCATCATCGACAACACGTGCGAATTCGAGAGGATGTCCTTCATGGACGGTTTCTCGGGGTACAATCAAATCAAAATGCACCCCGAGGACGAAAAACATACCTCATTCAGAACTCCCATGGGGGTGTATTGCTACACGGTCATGCCCTTTGGACTCAAGAATGCCACGCAATATATCAACGCGCCATGAGCACGATCTTTCGAGAGCACCTGCGAAAGACAGTGGAATGCTATGTGGACGATCTGGTCGTGAAAAGTTGCCACAAAGGCGACCACCTTCAAGACTTGAGGACAATGTTCAAGCTCATGAGGACTCATCAACTCAAGATGAATCCCACTAAATCATTCCTAGGGATGTCTAGTGGTAAGTTCCTCGGCTTCGTCGTCACCACGAAGGGGATCCAAATTGACCCTGACAAGGTACGAGCCATTCAGGAGCTTCGACCGCCCTGGAACCTTAAAGAATAAAGAGGTCTCCAGGGACGATTGGCCTATGTCCGGAGATTCATCTCAAATCTTTCGGGCAAATGTCAGCCGTTCTCCAAACTTATGAAGAAAGGCACCTCCTTCGTATGGGACGAGCCTTGCCAGAAGGCCTTCGAGGATATCAAGGCGTACCTGTCGAATCCGCCTGTCCTCGCCGCGCCAATCTCAGGGAGGCCATTCCTCATCTATATACGCTCCATGGAACACTCCTTGGGTGCCCTCTTGGCACAAAATGATGACTCCGGCCACGAGCAAGGCATCTACTATCTGAGTAGAACCTTGCAAGGCGCCGAACAACGGTACCCGATGGTCGAGAAAGAATGTTTGGCCTTGGTGTTCGCTATCCAAAAGATGCGACACTACCTGGTTGGCCAGACGATCCATGTCATCTCCCGGATGAACCCTATTCGGGTCTTCATGACACAACCTGCGGCGTTAAATTGGCGCCTAGCTAGGTGGGCGCTTCTGCTCTCCCAGTACGATATCCACTTCATACCACAGAAATCTGTCAAAGGGCAGGCCATATGCGATCTCATGGCCAGTCACCCACTGAGGGCGAAGACCGACCTGTTTGAAGATCTGCCAGACGAACCTCCCGAGGCCAACGTAACTTCGTTGTCGGAGGTTTGGCAAATGTTCTTTGATGGCGCGTCTCGCACAGGCACGAGCGGCTCTATTGTTGCAGGAGTGGGGGTAGTATTCACTTCCCCACATAACTACGTGCTGCCTCGAGCCTTCTCTTTAACAGAGTCGTGCACCAACAACGTGGCTGAGTACAATGCGTTACTCATCGGGCCCGAATTGGCGAAAGAATTAGGGGTAAAATGCCTCGAGGTGTATGGCGACTCTCAGCTCACCGTCAAGCAGGTGACTGGCGAATATGAAGTTAAGAATGACGATCTGATCCCGCTTCACAGAGCGGCGATCAAGCTGATAGAATCGTTCGAAAGCTTCCACATCGAACACGTGCTACGTTCCAAGAACACGCACGCAGACGCCCTTGCTTCCTTGGCGGCCAACCTGGCCCAACCGCTAGGGACGTCCCAATGGATCACGGTGGCGAGCAGAAAACTCTTTTGACTGAAAGATGCTCCAGAAGCAAATGACACCCATCAAGTCTCAGATCAGCCCAGTACTAAGGATTGGCGTCTCCCGATCATCGATTATGTCCTATACGGCATATTGCCCGAAGATGCGAAGGAGCGAGAGTCCGTCCGGAGACGTGCTATGAGATTCTACTACGACTCGACCACTAAGACGTTGTATCGAAGGTCGTACGACAGCTTGTTGCTTCGATGTCTCTCAAAAGCAGAAGCGCAAGAGGCTCTACGCGAGGCCCACAACGGCATTGGCGGAGCTCACCAGCCTGGACCCAAACTTTAGGATCGCCTGCGAAGGACAGGCTACTTCTGGCCTGGGATGGTTCAAGACGCAGTTGCCTACGCGAAGCGCTGGCATGAGTGCCAAATCCACGCCAACTACATGCATCAGCCGCCTGAAGACCTACACCCAACAAAGGCTTCGTGGCCTTTCGAGGCATGAGGGATGGACATAGTCGGACCAATATCCCCGCCATCGGCGAGAGGTCATCGCTTCATTCTCGCGATCACCGACTACTTCTCTAAATGGGCCGAAGCCATCCCCTTGAGAGAAGTCAAGACTAACGACGTGATCAAGTTCATCAAACACCACGTCATTTACCGATACGGCGTACCACGACGTATCATCCATGACAATGGCACGCAATTTGTCAGTCATGCATTCACCAGGTTCTACGACAAGTTTCGAATACAGAACCTCTCTTCCACGGCCTACAACCCATCAACAAATGGCTTGGCCGAGGCCTTCAACAAAACAATCATCAAGATTTTGACCAAGTTGACCTCAACCAGCAAACGCGACTGGAACGAGAAACTCGGTGAAAGCTTGTGGGTGTATCGCACGACGGTGCGCACACCGACTGGCCACACGCCCTATTCATTGGTATACGGCTGTGAGGCCGTATTGCCATTAGAAATTCAGATCCCGTCCCTCCGCGTCGCCTTGGCAACGGGAATGACGGTGGAAGACAACCACCAACAACGACTCGCCGAGCTCGAAGCGTTGGACGACAAGCGACTGGAAGCTCAACAGCACATTGAGTTTTATCAAGCTCGAATGGCCAAGAATTTCGACAAGAAAGTCAAACGCCGAGCCTTCAAAGAGGGGGAGCTCGTGCTCTCTGTTCGCCGACCAATGATCCTCACTTCCAAGAAGAAGGGGAAATTCCAGTCCAAATGGGAAGGACCATTCGTAGTAGAGACAGTCTACTCGAACGGCGCTTATCGCCTCGTTAAGCCGAACGGCGATAAGATCATGATGCCTATCAACGGCAAATATTTGAAGAAGTACTATCCCTAGTTCTTTTTTGCTAACTCCCACGAGTACAAGAGTTTAAACTGGCCCTCACACCCCCTCCAACTGGTACACGAGGCTAAACTGTTCCTACTCTACCCGCTCTGGCAAAAACCTCTAGTGGAATTCAATTCGCCTATCTCCTCCAATAGGATGGCGGATCCACTAAGTCGTTCATATCACGGCAAAGGCAATCTCAATTCGCCGAACCTCCTCAATAGAATGGCGAATCCACCAAAGTCGCTCACATCGCAGCAAACAAAACCAACTCGCCAATCCTCTTCCAAAGGATGGTGGGTCCTCAAAGTC
>BQKN01064246.1:2533-22737 GCA_022839385.1 Asparagus kiusianus
TCTCTCTCTCTCTCTCTCTCTCTCTCTCTCTCTCTCTCTCTCTCTCTTCCGTCTCTCTCTCTCTCCCCCTCTCTTTCTCTCCGCCATGGCTGTAGGATGACGACGAGGAAACCACCGGCGACCAAAACCGGCCGACGACAAGTCCTAGGGTTAGTCTATTTTCCTTTCTTTTCTTTCTTTTTTTTCTAATTTGTTTCATGTATCCTAAACACAAAAGAGAAGAAGAAAAAATCATTTGCAAACCCTAGATTCCTAACTTCATATTCATAACAACTTAACTCCCTTACTCATTCTAATTTGATTCGATTTACTAAGATTTCTATAACAGTTCTCTTCTAAATCAAGAAATTAACATAGAAAAGGGTTTATACCTTTGGGTTACTTGAATATTAGATGAAATCCTTTGTTTTCTTGTTCACTGTCTTCTTCCTCTTCTGCTTCTCTTTTTTTTCTGAAATTTTCTTTGATTTTTCCTGTTTTATACTTCCGTTAAAGAGGTGCCGGCCAAACTGTCGAATGAACTTTAGCCACAAAATCATTAATGTGGCAATTAATCAGGGGTTAGGATAAAATCCCGAAAATACCCTTAATTAATTCCCTAATCTGAATTTAAAAAAATCTCCATTAATCAAGTTTTTAAGGCACTAAATATCTGGGTTACTACAGACGTAGAGAGATGTGGTACCTTGATAGTGGTTGCTCACATCATATGACGGACAACAAAGAGCTATTTGCAACTCTATCAAGGATTGAAGAAGATAGCGTCTCCTTCAGTGGTGGAGAGAAAGGTAAAATCATTGGTATTGGATGTATTGGTAAGACACCCTCTCCCGTTATAGAAGATGTTTATTTGGTTAATGGCTTGAATCATAATCTTCTTAGCATTAGCCAATTGAGTGATAAAGGTTTTAATATTTTCTTTAAACCAGACAAATGCATTATTAGTATGAATGGAAAATTTATTTTTGTTGCTAATCGAAAATCTAATGTGTATATTTTTTAGATGAATGAATTAGTGAATCAAGATGTGAAGTGCCTTGCGGCAATTGATGAAAACCCTTGGATTTGGCATAAAAGGCTTGGACATGCAAACATAGAATTGATATCAAAATTGTCCAAGAGGAATCTTGTTAAAGGGTTACCAAACTTGCATTTCATCAAAGATACCATATGTGAAGATTGTGCTAAAGGTAAACAAACTAAGTCTACCTTCAAATCCATCAATGAGGTATCAACTTCTAAACCTTTGTAATTACTTCATCTTGATTTATTTGGCCCTATGTGTGTTACCTCTCTTGGAGGCAAACACTATGTTTTTGTTATCATTGATAATTTTTCTTGTTTTACATGGACAATATTTCTTGCTAGTAAAGATGAATGTTTTGATGAGTTTTCAAATCATGTTAAGAGAATTGAAAATGAAAAAGATTTGAAAGTTGTTAAAATAAGAAGTGATCATGGTGGTGAATTTTAAAATATCTCTTTTTATGATTTTTGTACACATCGTGGTATAACTCATGTGTTTTCCACTCTAAGAACACCACAACAAAATGGTGTTGTTAAACGGAAAAATCGAACCATACAAGAGATGGCACGAACTACGTTAAACTCCTTTGATTTGCCTAAATATTTTTGGCGGAAGCCGTCAATACGGCTTGCCATGTTTTAAATCGTGTTTTGATTAGACCAAAGCTTAAGAAAACTCCTTATGAACTATTTTATGGTAAAACTCCTTTTATTGCGTATCTTTGGTTGTAAATATTTTATTTTAAATACAAAAGATCACCATGATAAATTTGATTCTAAAATTGATGTTGGTATTTTCCTAGGATATGCACCTCGAAGTAAGGCTTATAGAGTTTTCAACAAACGAACTCTTGTTGTTGAAGAATCTATAAACGTTACTTTTGATGAGACGAATATTGGTTCACAAGTTATTTTGCCTAGGAAAGATGATGATGATGTTGAGGGAGGATTGGAACTTTTGCAACATAATAATTCACCCTCAATAGAAGCACAAAAAGATGTGGAAAGTACCAACACTCATGTACAAGAAGAACTCCCCAAAGCATGGAAATTCGCATCAAATCATCCAAAGGAGCAAATTATTGGGAGTCCTTCATAAGGGGTTGTTACTCTCTCAAAGGCTTTGAGTGAGTGTGGTAATGTTACTTTTCTATCTCAATTTGAACCTAAGAAGATTAATGATGCTTTAAATGATGAATTTTAGGTTTTAGCTATGCATGATGAACTAAACAATTTTCAAAGAAATGATGTTTGGAAAATAGTTCCTAGACCTAACAATGCTAGTGTAATTGGAACAAAATAGGTTTTCAGAAACAAACTTGATGAACATGGCATTGTTACTAGAAATAAAGCTTGTTTGGTTGCCCAAGGATACAATCAAGAGGAGGGCATAGACTATGATGAAACCTTTGCACCGGTTGCAAGGTTAGAATCAATTAGGATATTTTTGGCATTTGCAAGCTTTAAAGATTTTAAATTGTTTCAAATGGATGTCAAAAGTATCTTTTTAAATGGTTTTATAGAAGAGGAAGTATATGTTGAGCAACCCCCTGGTTTTATAGATCATGCTTTTCCTAATCATGTTTACTGGGTTCAAAAGGCTTTATATGGGTTGAAACAAGCTCCTAGAGCTTGGTATGCCATCCTCTCTAGTTTTCTTCTTGAAAATGGTTTTTCTAAAGGGAAATTTGATAATACTTTTTTGTGAGAAAAAGAAAAAATGATTTTATTTTAGTGCAAATATATGTTGATGATATCATTTTCGGTGCTACTAATGAATCTCTATGCAATGATTTTTCTAAAGTTATGCAAGATCATTTTGAGATGAGCATGATGAGAGAGCTCACATTCTTTCTCGGGCTCCAAGTCAAGCAAACTAAGGATGGGATATTCATTTCTCAAAGCAAGTATGCTAGAGAATTGGTGAAGAAATTCAATTTGGAGAACTCTAAGTATGCACCAACTCCCATGAGTACAAGTGTCAAGCTTGATGCGGATGATAGTGGTGAGGATGTGGACCAAAAACTATACTGATGTATGATAGGTAGTCTTCTTTATCTCACCGCTAGTAGACCCGATATCATGTTTAGTGTGTGTGCATGTGTACGTTTTCAAGCTTCTCCTAAAGCATCTCATTTGATTGCCGTTAAGAGAATTATTAAATATGTTCATGGAATAATTGATCTTGGTTTGTTTTATCCAAAGAGCACCTCTTTTGATTTATATGGTTTTTGTGATGCCGACTTTGCCGGATGTAAGGTAGATCGCAAGAGTACAAGTGGAACATGCCAATTCTTGGAAAATTCTCTTGTTTCTTGGGCTTCCAAGAAATAAAATTGTGTTGCATTGTCCACTACAGAAGCGGAATACATTGTCGCCGGCTTATGTTGTGCCCAAGTTTTGTGAATGAAACAATGCTTAGTTGACTATGATTTGAATTTTAAAAATATAAAAATCTTTTATGATAACACTAGTGCTATCAATATTTTAAAAATTCGGTTTTGCATTCTAGAACCAAGCATATTGATGTGTGCCATCATTTCTTACGCGATCATGTAGAGAGACAAGATGTATCCCTTGTGTTTGTTGACATAAAATCTCAATTAGCGGATATCTTTACCAAACCTCTTGGTGAAGATGATTTTTGTCGCATAAGAAATGGTTTGGGCTTATGCACTATATGAAAGTTCTATTTGCTTGCTTGATTAGTTGCATTTCACATTGATTTTTATTTATATTTTTTTACCCCATTTTGATGGTGACAAAGGGGGAGAGAAATCTCCTCATTTGTGCACATTATAAGGGGGAGCTCATAGATAGGGGGAGCTACTATCTATAAACTATATTTATTTTACTCTTATATAATGGTTGGTTGTCATCATCAAAAAGGAGGAGATTGTTAGCCCTCTTGTTTTGATGATGTTTTACAATCACCATTATCGGTACTAATTTCTTATTAAGTGATAATGTAGTTAATATATATATATCAAGCATGTTAGTGTCATACATGGATGATTTGATGGAATATGTGCTACAACGATGATATCCAAAGGAGGATGAGGCATTGTGATGAAGTAACTTTTATTCAAGAACACCAAATGCAATAAGAAGCTTCATCCTACTCAAGCTATATCAAGACTCAAAGAATTGTATTCTATATAAGGATATTAGCTAGTTTTTATTTTCTCTCTAGTGCTAGAATGTAGGCAAGTAGTTTAGATTTCATTTGAAGCTATTGGGATATCACACACACGTTTTCATACTTATAGTTTTGAGCGTTTTCACAAAATATCATTTCTCATAAGTATGAGGACTTATTCGCAAAATTCTTTTTCCAAACAATTTGTTTTTTGTGTTAAAAATATTTTATAAAGTTTCACAATTTTGGAAGTCAATTAAATATTTTACAGATCTTTTAAGAGAGTCAAAAACAATATTTTCATATGTATCAGTTTGAGGTCGACCGCCACGGTCGACCGTGCCTGTGTTCTTTTCTGAGTGGGCAACAGAGATTTTCACGGTCGACCGCCATGGTCGACCGTCACGGTCGACCGTCAGCTCAAATTTTCCCACGGTCGACCGTAGAACTCTCTGGAAAATTCTGAGTCTTGAAAGCAACTCGCAGTCGACCGCGAAAATTATACAGTCGACCGCCGCTCACCTCAATGGTCCTTTTTAGTACAGATTTCAGGCGTCGTTTATCCAGGTTTTGGGGGATTTGGGTATGGGTTTAAGCTGCTGTGTTTTCTCCTATTTAAACCCTCTATACCCCTTCTTCTTCAGTTGTCCCAAGCTATTGAAAAACCAGAGATTTTCTTTTACTGAGAGCCATAAATTTTAAACCTGTTTTTATGTGTTTTCCTGTGTTCACATCCCAGCTTCAGTGTAATCTTTCTCCTTGCCATAGGGACATTGTAAAGAAAGAGTTTTTACACTATTACTACTGTTGAGAGCTTGATCTTGTGAAGATCAACTGTGTGGGAGTGTGATCTTGTGGTGATCAACTGTGTAGTTGTGAGATCTTATGGAGATTGTTGTGTAGAAGAAGTTCCGGCTTCCAAACCGGGTTGTGTAGTGGATTCTCCTCGAGAGTGGGGAGCGGGAACGTAGGTCAGCGGGCCGAACCTCGTTAACACATCGCACGTCACTTGGATAATGATTTCTCACTCCTTTACATTTATTGTTCATTATTGTGGTGTATTGCTTGCCTTGTTTTTATTGCACAATTATAGCCTTAAGACCCTAATCACCTCCCCCCCCTCTAGGGTCCAACAGGTCGGACCCAACACGGCCTTGAACCCGACTCGTCGGGTCACAGACCTAAACCTGCCCATCCCACGCCCACCCCTATAAATTATTGTATAAATTAAAATATTCTATATAATAGAATATATTATCATATTAAATGATATTATAATATTGGGGAAATTGTTTCTAGCCCATAATTTCCTAACAACTATTCCACCCTCTCCCAATACTTTTTCAACGCTCCCAAAACCCCCAAAAGTAAACACATTATTCTCTAAGCCTCTAAAATAGAAAATCCAAGAGTTTTAAATATGTGAAGACCATAATACCCTTTCTCTCTTTCTCTTTTTTTATCCGTGATGATTTTCCGCCCCATCTCTGCATGAATCTGTCGCCGCTGCCTTCGATGTCGATGCCGGTGTCGCTGGATCTCAACCTGCAGCCTTGTCAGATCAGCTGGCTCGTAGGCCCCATGTCGCCTTCTATGATGCCTCTGCCACCGTCGGTGATGGCGGTGGCTCCGCCGTTGACGAATCTTGTTCTTGGAGGATGCTTTTAGTGGGAGATAATCGGTGGGGCCCAGAGGCAGGAGGTCAGGAGTGTCGGTGGGAGGGAACTGCCGTTCGATCTCAATGAGCCATCGCCGACGTCGTCAATGCTGTTTTAGTTTGGTTTTCTTTTTCCCTTTTTCCCCCTTCTTAGAACTTAGTGCGCCTATATATAGTTAATTTTGTTGTCTTTTACTTTGGTTTTTTGGTTACTAGTTTAGGAATGAAGGGGGAAGTGGAGTTCAGTTTTTGGATTAAAACCTTTGGTGCTGGCGTAGCTATTTTGGTGATGAATTAAAGGCTCGGTTTTGAAGGTGTTATGGATTGGTTGTTAAGGTTAGGGATCGGTTGTTAAGGTTACGGGTTGGTTGTTAAGGTTACGGGTCGGTTGTTAAGGTTAGGGTCGGTTGTAAGGTTATGTGTTGGTTGTTAAGGTTACAGGTTACTTATTAAGATTACGGGTTGGCTGTTAAGGTTACGGGTCGATTGTTAAGGTTAAGAGTTGGTTGTTAATATTATGGGTCGGTTGTTAAAGTTACGGGTCGGTTGTTAAGATTACGGGTTGGTTGTGAATCTCGGTAACCTCTGTAACCTTAACAACTGATCCGTAACCTTAACAACCGACTCGTAACCTTAACAACTAACACGTACCTTTCACAACCAACATGTAACCTTCATAACGTGTAACATTAACAACCGACCTTAACCTTAACAACCGACCAATAACCTTAACAACCAACTCTTAACCTTAACAACCAACCCCTAACCTTAACAACCAACCCGTAACACCTTTACAACCGACGTGTATCCTTCACAACCAACTCATAACCTTCAAAATCAACATGTAACCTCCCTTCACCACCAACCAATGAGCTTAACAACAAATTTATTACCATGAAATAATAATAATATATAAATATACATACTCTATTTTAATCTTAAGTTACCGAGCTTCACAACCAACCTATAACATTAACAACCGACCCATAACCTTAACAACCGACTCATAACCTTAACAACCAACCTGTAACATTAACAACCGACCCGTAACCTTAACAACCGACCCATAACCTTAATAATCAACTCGTAACCTTAACAACCGACCCGTAACATTAACAACCAATCTTTAACCTTAACAACCGATCTGTAACCTTAATAACCAAACCATAACACCTTCACAACCAACGCGTATCCTTCACAACCAATGTGTAATCTTCACAACCAACACATATCCTTCACAACAAACCTATAACACCTTCACAACCAACGCGTATCATTCATAACCAACCCGTAACCTTCAAAACCAACATGTAACCTACCTTCACCACCAACTCATAAGCTTAACAACAAATTTATTATCGTGAAATAGCAATAATATATAAATTTACATACTCTATTTTAATCTCAAGTCATCGATTTCCTTACAAGTATTCCGCCGATGAACGAACGTCGTTTTCTTCCGGACGGTGAAACTTTCCCGCCATTTCCTTACAAATATTCCGCCAAAAAATACTAGTTTTTCCATGAATTTTTCTTTGCTTCATGAACAAACGTCGGAAAGTAATATCGCCGATGTTGACTAGTAACATCATGAGAGAGAGAGAGAGAGAGAGAGAAAGGGTATTACAGTCTTCACATGTTTTAAACTCTTGAGTTTTGTGTTTTGGGGGCTCTGGGAATTATGTGTTTGCTTTTAGAGATTTTAGGAGCGTTAAAAAAGTCTTAGGATGGGGTGGAAGGCTAGAAGCAATTTCTCCTATAATATAATTAATATATTATTGTATTAAATATATAAATGCTAAATTATAATACAAAATTTTATATCATAAAAATACTACAATAATATTTTTATTCAAACTAATAAAATATATATTAAATAATATTAAGTAATATTATATTATATAATACTAACATTATAATATATGAAATATTATTAACTAATATGTAATAATGGTATATAATAATGTTATATTGGATAATATTATATAATATTATGTTATCTTATGTAATAGCAGAATTTGATAATATAATATAATTAAGATATATTATATATTATAATATAATTAACTTATATTAGATATTTAATAAACTAGTATAGTGCATGTACGTTGCACGTGTACATATTTAGTTATTTCTTTTGAATTTTCATCAATTTTCGCTTAATTCGGCGAAAAAATATCAATTCAATTTTATAAACTTTGTTCAAAACTAATAAGATAGAGTTTCGTGAATATGGTAAAAGTAAATGATAATTTATATTCTTTCAAAAAGTTATCCTTAATATTTAAACATGTGTAGAAGGTCAAGAATGGAAATGAACTCTCTTTTGGACATTGACTCATTACAAATGTTCAAAATCGAAACTCTCTTCCAAATAATTAGCAAGATAAATGTTTGTGCAAGTTCTCGACCAGCGGGATGAAATGTTTTATTCTCGAAGTAAAATTTTTTTACACAAATACATTAGTTGCTAATTCCTTCACAATAACTTACCATTATTGTATGTCCAGCTTCATTCTAAATCATGGCTCCTATCACATAGGCTCGTTATCCTCTCTCATAATAATAGATCTTTATTAAGACCAATATCCATGAGTAAAAGATATATGGTAAAGTAAAAGATAATTTATATTCTTTAAAAAATTACCTTCAATATGTAAACATGTGTAGAAGATCAATAATAAAAATGAACTCTTTTATACATTGATTCATTATAACTATTCAAAATCGAGACTATCTTCCAAATAATTAGCAAGATATTTGCATGTGCAAGTTCTCATCCACCGGGATGAAATATTTTGATTTCAAACTAAACTTTTTTTTATAAATACATTAATTGCTAATTCCTTCACAATAACGTTCCATTATTGTGTGTCCAACTTTATTTTTAAATCATGACTCTTGTCTCATAGGCTCGTCATCCTCTATCATGATAACAGATCTTTGTTAGGACCAATATGTAGGTCCATGAAGAACTCATCTTGACTTAACAAGAAATATTACTATTTTCCTAGGAAATCAATGATGCCAAAAATAATCATGTAATGCTCCTGCTTATTGGTGAATATCAAGCAAGTTCATCAAGATAACAATTGTCCGTGTACTTTCATCTTGAGGTATAATGGTTAATGCTTGGTGAATATCAATGAAAGTATGGATAAATTCAAGGTGTAAATGTCACGTCACGGGCCCGTTGGCGCGTGCAAACTGTGAGACCTACCGAGAGCAACTCGATGTTGGCTAAAGTCCACTACCAAAATGCTAGCACTAGTTGTTCTTGGGCATTGGACTTCTCTATTTAAACCACTAATATTTCTTTACTAGTTCATGTGGGACTAAAGTAGGAGGTGTCATAATCATCCTACCTTACAAAGATGACGTCTTCATCGTCACGACATCATAATAGGCGCATCCTAGTATCACTGCCAGGCGATGTGGACTCTAGAGGTGGCTCCTACGGGCTCTAGAAGTGACTCCCACCACATCCACACAGTGTATCACTTAGCCTCGTATAGCACTTAGCTCTACACTTCCGGTTGGTACCTGTTCTGATAAAATTAGATTATTTTATCAAAACCTTGGAGCTTTGGAACATTAGAAGAATCTTTTAGAGTGTTTGATGTTGGAATTATAGTTATACTAGTCATGCTACAATGCTTATGTGATAAGAGTCTTTTGACTCATTAGAGAGAACTTGTGATAATGTAGTTTTGCTCTGGGACTTCTTTATTTGTCAATAAAGCTTCTGTTAAAATGAAATCTATTGTAATATGGAAGTGCACTGCAGGCTTAGCATGTGCTTTGTGCATGTGTTGTCGCTGTCATGCATCTTAAAATCAGCTACGCATTTTGGGGCCGTGACAGCCCGTTGGCACGTGCAAGCTGTGAGACCCACCGAGAGCAACTCGATGTTGGCTAAAATTCACTACCAAAATACTAGCACTAGTTGTTCTTGGGCATTGGGCTTCTCTATTTAAACTACTAACATTTCTTTACACTAGTCCATGTGGGACTAAAGTGGGGGTGTCATAGTAAAAGTTTTATTTTTATAGTTTTTGAGAGATGGTTATAACATTTATCAAGATCAAATAAATAAGAAACACAATAGAACATACGTATGAAAAACATGAATAAGACAAACTAAGATTATTATTTATAAAAGCAAGTATAGAGATGAACAAATAAGAGTGTCTATAACTGTACATGATATTGCAGTGCAAGTAAGAGCACCACGTCAATTTTCTTTCATCTTTATATTTATGCTTTGGGGCATCCTCGATAGCACAACCACATGTTATCCATCTTGTGGCCAGAAATGAAATTCAACCAAGGCATTGAAAATATCAATAGTTAATTTATACCATAAAACTATATTTTTCCATAAATTGATTTTAGAGAAATAGAAAACTACCAATTTGGCGGTGAGGTGAGAAATAAGGAGGAGCTCAAAAATCTCAATAGAAAAAAGTTTAGATAGAAAATGACCATTTTGATTATCTCCTAATAAGTTTGAAAATTTAAGAAAACCTCCCAAAACACTTTGAATTTTTGCACTTAGTTTTCATAACGGAGTGCTCCATCTTTTTATAAAGATGAAAATTAACCTTTTAGGCTAATATATTCCACTAAGATCGTTCATATTTTCAAGTTAGTCTTTCAAACAATTTTTGATATAAAAAATTATAAACAATTCTAAAGAATGTGAAAATTACACATAGCTGCCTCAAAAATTTAAAATTACAAACAACTTGCACAAAAAATTTAACAAGAAAAACAACCCTCTTTAGATTTCTAAAAATACAGATAACCCCCTAGAAAATCACGATAAGCAAACAAATCCTTATCAAAATAAAAAATTACATATAGCCCCGAAAAAGCTATAATTACAAAAATGTCCTTAAAACCAAAAAATTTGTAAAAACTCATGAAGATTCTAAAATTATAAATGAGCTCCTAAAAGTTTAAAAATTACAAATAAACTCTAGAAAATTTGAAAACTATAAACAACCCCTTTTAAAATCTATAAATTACAATAGCCCCCTAAAAATCCAAACAAACACCTAAAAATATATAAAATACAATGTAACCTAGCTATCAAGTTAATTAAGATGAGACTAAAAAATCATAAATAGATAAGAGAATTAAGTGAAAAATATTATAAATAAAGAAAACAATGATGTGCTTTTCTGAGAGCAAAATAAACTTTTAAGAACAAATTGAATTACACGAATCAAAAGAGATAAAAAAAAGAAATGGTTAAACACATCTTTTATGTATAAAAAATATCTATAGTTTACTATTGGTCCTACATCTCAAAAATCTAGTACATGCTCCTCCCAATGTTGTATTTCAAAAAATTAAAATAAAAATCTACGCGCTTAGTGAGTGAGCTAACTGTCTTACTTTTTTTAGCATAATTAATAAAGACATTCATAGAAAAAATGGATTATATATATATATATATATATATATATATATATATAAAATAAAGAAAAGCAGGTATACTCATGCAGATACGGGCATCACTTGCATATAATAAAGCAAAGGGTAAAGATTGACGGGATTCACTCTCTTATTAAGAAAAGTACAAAATGAAACTAAGTGCATCAATATATACAAACCAACCCAACTGTTGAACTTTTTCACTTGTTCAAATACTCAAGGGATACATGCATCTAATCTTTAAAGCTAGCACAAAGGAACAAAACAGGCTACACCAATTATTAAAATGCACGAAGTAACTAAACATCCCTTTGTTCTAAAGCCTGAATTGAAGTTGAATATTTAGACTTGCATGATATACAACCATATACGCTCGCACGGTGTTTTAGCATTCTATGAATAAAATCTATTGATGAAACTAAATAAAAATTACAATTCTGAAGCTATACCGGTGACCGAAAAGATTCATAATTAAGCTGTACTTAAAAATTCAAGTCAACAACATAGTTGACCTTCTTATTACTAATGACATGCGTTGTTTTATCGTAGAAATAGGACAGCACCACTTCAATTTGAATTGGCCAGTAGCATTGATCCTCTCTAACTCACGATGACCTCGTTCCGCACCAAAGACTGGACCTAAAGGATGCGAAGTGTCATCTCAGGATTATTCTTGACTCTTCCCAACTAATCCAATATAGTCCCACTACCAAAGGATAACATCTTGCATGTTAAGAGCACCATAAACATTCACATAAGAGGACATCTAACACTTAGCGGACTCCCTCGTCTATGTTTTGATTATGTGAAAAACAAAACACAAATAGGTTTAAACGAATCTTGAAGAATTATTTTGTAAAATTAAAAATGCAATATGATTCAGAATAAAGAGAAAGCTAATTGATAGAATTGTCTTAAAATATGTACCATTCAACTGAAGTTGAATCCATCATGCATATAGAATCCATGCTTCCCACCAAAGAAGAATGGCGATGGAGCATTGGCATCTCAGTGCATTGCTTGCTTAGAGGAAAATTTTGCTTCACATCCTTCTTAGAAGTATCATCGTTTATCATGACACAATCCCACATCTTCATCTTCTTGAGAGGGCACTTTTGCTGCTCTCATATAGAGAATAAAAAGAGATGAGTCATGAGAAGGTGAGAAAGTGCATAGCGGAGACGTTATGGTAATTAGTAGAGGACTAATGAGCATTGAGTACAATGATGCAACTAATTAGAGTTGGTTAATAGGGAATGAGAAATGGAACACGGTTATGAATATGAGAAGTTGCTCATTCTTAGTGTTTATTTATTCCTTTTTTTATTATAGTTATATTATATACTACACATATGACCTAACTATAATATACTTATCTAACTTTATTTATTCATTTTTTATGTCTAGTTAATACTATACATATAACCCAATTTTATTGTATACATAACAAAGAGTAGATATATAATAGGAATTGAAAGGACTTGTGAAGTAGTGGAGAGAGTGGATGGAAGAGGTCATTTAAGATATTGAATGCAGACCATGTAAAGGAATTTAATTAAGAAAATTATTAATAAAATAATTATAAAATATAATAATTACTCTCATTTAAGTATGCGTGTACGTTACATGTATATATGTGTTTTATTATGTATGTATGCATATGTTTTGGAGGATACTTTGGGAAGAAATGTTTTAACATGACAACACACTTTTATAATAGTACTAGTATACAATACGTACGTTGCACGTGATGCATATTAACAAACTTATATCTTTCCTATCAATAAGCACATTTTTTCCCTTAAATTCATTGTGAAGATCACTCATTCTAGAAAGGTCATAATTTCAGGATGCTTTAACATAATAGTGATCCTTAAACACATTAGCATACTCTCCAACAACCTTGTTAATCTTCAAGGGTAAAATTCACTAAAGAGGATTAGAGAACTGACGAATTATATTCAGTCAATTTGATTGCAAATCTCGAGAAAAGTAATAACAAAACAAGACCTGTATAAAAACAACTGAAAGAAGGTTATTGAATGATATGTGCAAGCCTGCCCATTCATTAAGCAACCTGGGAAATATTCAAATATTTCCCAGGTTATGATATAAAACCTCGTGCCACAACTTTTAAAGATGGCCATAAAAATTTGGCCCATCTAGCAAAGATAAACTCAATAATTTATGTACATCAAATAGCACCAATTTATATTCAGAATACATAATTGTTCAAATAAACAACTTGGCCCATCCAGCAAAGATAAACTCAATAATTTATATTGGAAAAGTGATCAATAAAGCTAATGCCAACTTGCAGGTTGATGGCTTCCCAATTGAAGAAAAGAGCAAATTACCAGAAAAACTTTCATTGTCAATATCCTCGACATAATAGTTTAAATAAACATAATTAAGCGTATTCATCATAATGCTATAAATGATGTATCACTTCTCACTTTCTATTTTAATATTTTTATTATTCATGAACTTTCTTTTGTTCATATCTTTTTTCAGGCTTGTCATACTCTTTCGCTTCAGTGAAATGTCCTTTGAATCTTCATCTTCATCACATTCTATTGGTTCGAAATTGTTTGGGCTGCATATTTCTTGAGCGGTTATTCTTCCTTCCATTCTTTTCTCTTCATCTTTCATGTTCATTTTTACCAAGAAAAGATATTATTTGTCGCAACAGCTCATCATTTTCTGGTACATAGGTGATAAGTGCTCCTGCATTATATTTATGGTCATTTTTCTATTTTACTAATTTACTAATTTTATGGAAAAAATCTTTTATATATTTGAAATAAATAATGTTATATTACCTTTCCTTCTTCATCAAATGAATCTACATATTCTTCAGCTGAACAACCAGTTAGAAACCGAGCTTCATTGAAAAGTATAACATATGCCTTGTCGATATGATCTTTAACTTCCAATCGCATAAGGTACCTTGATGTGAAAAATTAATGTTATTTTTATTTTTTTTATAAATAAATTTAAAACTTACTTTATTTCCCATTCTGCATCTTCAGTATTGCAATTGTTACAGTTAGCTATGCTGTCTTCAACAAAAACCTTTCTTTGACAACTCTTGCATGCGGTGTAACAAGGTGATTCTGGATTGATTATTGATGATATCTCCGCTTTAAAGTAGGAATACATATTCTAAAAAATAGCAATCAAGTTATAAATTCAAAATTTATTATTATTAATCTTGTTAATATCTTAACCAATATAATAAAATACATGTTTTGTAGCTGTTGATGATGTGATGATATCACCAAGCATAACCTTCTTTGACCTTCTCATTAGCTTCGATGGGGTCTGCTGCATCAGTTTCTCATAATTTTTCCCCTTCCCTGTCATCCTATATTTAAGACATGTATTATTTTTTTTCAAAATTACATTAGGAACAATTTTATTTACATAAGCATTACCATTCTTTAAGAGTGTGTGCTTCAGTAATGTTTGGGTCTATCAAAAATATTGTTGCAAGCTTTGATGATAGTTGCGGAACTCCTGTATTCATTATATGGTTACTTTTTGGTTATATAAATTTTTTAAAACAATTAAATTAAAAAGTCTTACCCATATATCTATTTGCAGTAACATTAATTATTGCTATAATTGTTTTTTGTTTTTTCTTGTCTTCGAATACTTGACCTTCTTTCTCTGCATGCTCTCCCCATAATGTTAATACCAATGGATCCATCCTGTGTCAATTAAAAAAATTGTTAAATGGATATGTTAGTATTTTAATATTTGTTATTGAAAAATTATTTCTTATTTAAAAAACTTACTCTTCATTCATTATTGTGATCTCCCTTCTAACTGATGTATTTGTTGTGTACAACGGTCTCACTGAAGTGATGAATCCTAACACATCTGTATAAAGATTAAAATTTTAATGCTTAAATTTTTAATTTTGTATTACAAATGCTATGTTATTAAGATTAAAAATTTAGCATACCGAAAAATATATTTTCATTGTTTGTCTTTGTCACCTCTTCGAATCGCTTGAATGAAAATGGTAGGGTGCCGATATTGATTTCATTTTTGGATACTGTAATTTTTGTGTTTTGTCCAAAAGCAAGCTCAAAATTCGGATTCACTGATGCATATTTCCTATTTATAGGCCGACTATACCATTCTTGATGATAATGGTATTGCTGAGATGGATGTATTCCTCAAATGTTGCTATTGTAGCATTGAATAGTGTGGCTTGAATCTTTGTTCCCTGTATTTATTTGTTGTTACTTAAACTTTAAAATAAATTACCAGTTAAGTAAAAATTTAATGAAATTCAAATGTAATAATAAATATTTCATTTGAAGAGTTGTACTTACCTCTTCGTCAATCACAATAATCTTTTGAACATGACCTGAACCTTTTGACGATGAGAATTGCTCCAAGGACACTTTAGTATAAGCACTTTGATTGAGAAAGATTCTTGATATAACTTCAAATCCTTAATGAAGCTGTATTCACCTTTACGTTGTCTTTCAGCAGTCATCTTCCCTGTAACCATAGTAAATATTAGAAATATCAAATAAAGTAATTTTTACAAATTATAATAATGATATTTATTTTTTCCACCATCTTCTTATTGTAATATTTATTGCTATAAAATAATTAAATTTAATTTTGATATTTTTGTTATTGACATTTATTTAAAATAAATAAGTTAGTCATTTAAATGTTTTTTCTAACCTTTCTCTGGACAGAACTTCTTTGTAGACGATATTTTTGGTGTATGTATATCCTTTTTTTTTTCTTTCGCCTTTAACCAGCACTCTTGTATTGTTTGTTGATACACCACGAGATAAAGCGACGTATAATTATCCATGTGAAAAAACATGGTGTGGTAAATAAATACCCACTGTGTGAATTGTTTGTCCCTGTGCTTTGTTTATTGTCATAGCGAAGCATAATCTTATAGGAAATTGTTTTCGTTGGAATTTGAAAGGGTAATTTTCATTTTCAGCTGGTGATAATGGTATCCTTGAAATCATGACTTCTTGACCCGCATGATGACTTTTTGTTATTTCTGCTTTAATAACATTTTTATCAAATTCTTTGCAAACCATTCTAGTTCCATTGCAAAGTCCATTTGATGGGTCAAGATTTCTGAGCAACATTATCGGGCAATTCTGCTTCAGCTTTAGCTTGTGCGGTGGAAGACCATTAGGCATCAACTTGTTTAAAAATTCTTCTTGGTAGCAGTTATTTGGATCATCAATAGCCTTGTCAAAACTATGGAAAATAATCTCATCACCAGGAAATTTATCCAAAAGCTTGTCATTGAGCTCATCTACATATTCATTTTTTGTCGCAAGAATAGCTCGTTCTGTCATATATTCAGCTGAATTTGCATTTTGTTCAATTGATGGAAATACTTGGTTTAACAATTCAACTTCTGATTGTCCATTTTTGCTATCTTCAATCACAATACTTTCAGGAAGTCTAATAAGTTCATCTTTAGTTGTTTTTCTGTTCTATTTCCGACACGCAGCAAGAATTTACTGAATTCTTCATTATTTTTTGCTCGCATGTTTATTTTTAATGTTATCTTTTCCATCTTCTCCTACAAATAAGACTTTACTAAGCTGGCATTAACTGCTTGGCTCCTTGTTCCTCTTGGAATAACTGGCAACACTTGACGAAAATCTCCTCCAAAAACTACTACTTTACCACCAAACAATTCTTTTGTACTCAATAGGTCTTGCATTGTACGATCTACACTTTTAATTGCTACTCGTTTTGCCATAGGTGCTTCATCCCAAATAATTAGTGCTGCTTTTCTAATCAAATGTGCAGTACCTTCCTGTTTAGATATATTACAAACTGTTGTCTCAGTGGTATTAATAGTTATCTTAAAACGTGAATGTGATGTGCAACCACCAGGTAGTAAAGATGCTGCTACTCCTGAAGTTACAGTTGCTATTGCAATCATTCCTTTTGATCTGACATTGGCAAGTATAGTTTTGTACAAGAATGTTTTTCCCGTCCCTCCAAGACGGTCTATGATAAAAACTCCTCCCTTATTCATATTAATTATGTCCATTATTATTTCAAAAGCTTTTCTTTGATCTTCGTTTAATTTGTACTTACCATCTATATCTTCCTAACAGGCTTCAACATCTATCTCATCCTGTATGATTCGTAGATTGCAAGATGGATTATCTATTTCATCCTCTTTAAATTTAGGTAAATCAAAATCTTATATTGTCTTCCCCATGCTCTCTAGGAAATAATTAACTCCCTCTAATGCCCATGCAGTTTGTTCTACATCTGTCGCTATAGATCTTTGAACGAAATCTTCAGACATTATTGGTCTATATCTCTCCTATAATAATCTGACATTTGTTGGTTGACAATAAACCAGAATAGTTACAAATAATCTTCTTAATGCGTATGGCATCTTGAAATTTACTCTTAAGGAAAAAACTCTCTTTTGAATATCATATGTTCTAAAGAGAATTGAGAACAGATAGAAAGTATGAACTAATGAAGATATGGAAATATATAATTCAAAGAAGGCATAATAAGATTATGAATGGATGGGATCGATTCAAGTAATTAATAGTAGTAAACAGCCATTTATTTTACATTAATTTACAGAAGGTTTTCTGCTTTGATGATATCTGGTGAAGCTATTGCAAGTATAAACTATATAAAGTATTATTTTTGTAAAGGAAATGTACCTTATTTTCCTTGTAGTTGTTGGTTGTTTTTAATCTTTAGACCTAGCTTTATATACCTAGATAAAAAAAGAAAATTAAAAGTTAGTAATATATTTTATGCATTTGTTCAACGTATCAATTGTTCAATTTTATATTGAAGACCTACAAAACGTCATAACATTTCATCCTTAAAGAAACCTTGTGAAGCTCTAAAGATGAACTAATAACTTTGAAAAACATATCTTATCATAATCGTAATCATAAATCATAAATCATAAATAATAAATGGCTAAAATTGAAGTATCATTAATACTTCACACAAATCCATATCATTCATAAACCTGATGGTAAAGAAATATAAAGAGGTAAACATAAGTTTTTTCACATAACTTAAGCTAATTAAAACAACTGAAATTTATAAAATTTTCCAACAACATGATTCACAAACTCATAGACCTTGATTTATTTTATTGACTTGACATTTATTTTTCTAATACTTGTCTCAACTCATTTTTTCTTCTCCTGACGAAATTTTCATATAGCTACTAGAATTTCCATAGCTTTAGCAAACAATTTATCTGCTTCTTCTTCATCTTTGATTTTAACAGCAAAAGGGACATTAACTTCAGGAGTAGCAGGAGCATCTTCACTAGGTACATAATCAGTATCTGAATTTTCAACCTTTACTTTTTTGTTAACTTCAAAAGAGCTCTCCTCATCATCATCATAATAATACTTCTCAATGGAAGGTTCTTCTTCATAATCATTTGATGAAATTTCTATAATTTCCTTGTCATTAACAAACTTTTTAAATTCATATTGTTTAGGAACTGATTTCCGGGCAGTACGTTTCAACAACATCTGTTATGAAACCATGAAAGGAATTATTAATATAAGTCTTGACATTATAGAGATCATATTGGCTGCCACAAACACTATAATAAGATGATAAATCAAGGAAGTATTGAAATAAAGCAAATATTAATATTAAGTATAAATGTTAAAGCTCGAACTTTTGCAGTATAAAGCAATGAAACACAATAGATCGAAGCTGATTCTGAATGGGACGTAATAGACTCTGTGATTGTGCAAGTTCAATGTGTTAAGTAAAAGTTGAACATATTTTGGTTAGTTAAAGAAGATATGTGGAACTTGTGTTTATGTAGTAAAGAATGTGGCTCATTGGACCTGAAGATATCTCTAGTTAGTAAAACTTGGTATATGAGCAAAATTTGGTAATGGAACTGAAGATATCATGTTCATGAATTTAGCAAAACTTTGTTTATAAACATAAATATAACTAATGATTTTTTTTTCTATCTGTTCGCTAGTGTTTGCATATGTGGTTCATTGAAGCTATTTTTTTCGCATTCATAAAACATACAAACAAATATTATGTCAACAGGTAAACAAATATAATTAAAACAGTAACTTCATATATCCCAAAAACCCTTTATTGTCATTTGCTAAATAATGATTTCACAAATTAAAAAAATAAATGTCATTCAAAATTATACTGTGTGTATCTGCAGCAGATATACACAATACTATGTGTATCTGTCTGCACAGATACACACAATACTGTGTGTATCTGCTGCAGACAGATACACATAGAATTGTGTATATCTGCTGCAGATACACAGCAGATACACATGTTGTGTGTATCTGCTGTGTATCTGCAGCAGATACACACAATACTGTGTGTATATATGTTGCTGCTGCATATGCACAGATAGTCTCAATATTGTAAAGAGTATTTTACAACTCATATAGTCTCAATACTGTAAAGTGTATTTATCTGTGTATATATGTTGCTGCTGCATATGTAAAGATAGTCTCAATATATGTTGTTGCTGCATATACACACAATACTGTGTGTTATATATTTAATCTTAATTCTCCAACTGACAGAGAAGGCAATTTACCAACATCCAGAATACTGACTGGCCACAATGGCTATGTTTCGTCCTGTCAATATGTCCCTGATCAGGACAACCACCTTATCACTTGCTTAGGTGATCAGACATGTGGTTTATGGGATGTCTCTACTGGCCAGAGGGTCTCTGTATTTGGTGGGGAATTTCCATCAGGACACACTGCTGATGTGCTCAGGTACTCTCTTCTCTCTAGTTTGTTTTGCATGGTTAATGCTTATCTAGAATTTATAAGATAATGTTTGAAGCCCTCCTGTTTTCCTTATAATATTATGTTTACTTCATATTACTATTTTCTTTGACTGAGATTATCCATATATATA
>BQKN01064246.1:22747-42197 GCA_022839385.1 Asparagus kiusianus
TCTGTAAAGTGTATATATATGTAAAGTGTATATATCTGTGTATATATGTTGCTGCTGCATATATCTGTGTATATATCTGTAAAGTCTATACTACTTTACATATATATACAAAGTGTATATAGCTGCATTAATCTGCTGATGATGCCAAGTAACCTCAAATTAGTAATTCAATACTGTAAAGTGTATATATCTGTGTATATATGTTGCTGCTGCATATGCACATATAGTCTTAATATATGTTGTTGCTGCATATACACACAATACTGTGTGTATCTGCTGCAGACAGATACACACAGTATTGTGTGTATCTACTGTAGATACACAGCAGATACACATGTTGTGTGTATCTGCTATGTTTCTGCAGCAGATACTGACAGGTTAGCGCAAAGGATGTTAACATTTAATTTTATCTCTTGATAAACCAGGCCAAAATCGAACCAAAGACGGTGGGAGCCATATTAGAACCTCCCAACCGTTCGGATCACCCGTGGTGGGTGCAAGTGACGTTTATAAAAACAAATCAAAGTTTTGTTCCGCATCAAACCTACTTTCCTTAAGTGTATTTTAATTTGCAAATAATTTCATCCTTTTTAGGAACTTGGTGATTAACACAAGGCTCAAGTCCATTTTGTGTGAGAGAATGCAGCAAGTGGAGTGTAAGTTATTTACACTGGCAGCATTTTTGCATGACACATCACACAACAGCATCAGGATTGAATTAATTCCATTTAATTTATAAGACGACCTTGCTTTTTGATGTACATACAGGCCGCATTCATGACTAACATCAAAAAGGTTTATCACTCTAAGATCAGGATAAATTTAAGGTCGTACCTTCTTTTTTCCTATCACATTAATGAAAATATGTCTATCCTATTATGGTTTACAAAGATCTTGCACAATTTGCTCTACGGCATGTGAAAAAAATTTGACCTGACACCACCATAGATTCTACTACCACCAAATTGCAGTCTAAAATAAAAGACATATGACATATTAGTACAGATGTTGCGCTAACAAGCACATGCTTAGCACACTTAAGAGTGGCGATGAATTTACAAGGGAAAAAGAGCAAAGAGAGGAACATTTGAGGTATGTTTAGGCAAGTTGTCGATGTGTGTGTTTGTGTGTGCGTGCGCGTGCGCCTTGCTTCATGGTAAATAGATGGAGTTGGGGAATTCAATTAAGCCAACATTCCTTCAATTCCGAATCAGGATAACCACAAAAGAACCAGCTCCACAACTATCACAAAACTTGTGAGCTGCACAAAGAGTCTATTTATATTTAGCTTCCTCTTATATCTATACTTTTAAATTGTAATCTGTTTATCTACTTTACATTCATATCCAAAACCATTTAGATACAGATAATTTGCTGCTAATGGATGCTTATTTGCTTTGGTCATCACTGTTTTATTCTGCATCATCATAGTTTGGCAAGGTATGCAGTTTTAAAGTTTTGCTTGTTCCAGTTTGTTGTAATCTGTTTATCTACTTTACATTCATATCCGAAACCATTTAGATACAGATAATTTGCTTAGAAATATAGCATTTGATATCCACTAAAATTAAATACAGAAATAAAATTCATATCCATATCCATAGAAATAAAATTCTAGAAATCATAGAAATAAGATAAAATTTTGATTTACCTTGATTGATAGCTTTCTACTCCTCCAATCAATCCCGGTCACCTAACAGCAACAATCAAATAAAGATAATCCATCAAAAAATCAAACTGGTAATTACAAGGTAATAAGAATAACCAATATCCATATCCATACTTACAATTGGAAGAAAACCCCTTCGTTGTTCCATCAAAATTGTAGCAGAAGGTATTTATAGAATCACCAAATGGAAGGGGAGAGCAGATGAGAGGTAGAGGGAAACTAACAAAATTCTGAACGTCGAAATAATTTAGAGACCGGAAGAGGGAGAGGGGTAGGGGTAATCAAGGATAACGGAGGTAATAAAGGGATTTCGGCGTTTTCAAAGAGAGAGGGAGAGGGGAAGGGGAGAGATCGCGTCGGTGTTTAGAAACGGCAGAAAAAGAGATTTGAAGAAGCGGTTGCGAAGGGGATAAAAAGGGGAAAGTGTAGTATAGATTATTATAAATTATAATAATAGTTATATTGGATTGGATAAAATTAGAATTACAAAATTTGAAAGGGGTAATTTGGGTATACAAAAGTTTTGACAATGGTTTTCTCTTTTATAAGTAGTATAGATTAGATAGATTAGATTAGATTAGATTAGATTAGTGCTTCGAACTTATCCCATTTTCCTCATGATTGTCCCAAAGTTAAGAATTAAGGTAATTTTTGGAGACTAGGACAAAATGTTTTCTTAAATATATAGTAATAACATTCAAAGTCCAAGAATAAGCCCAACAGTTTTCTTAAATATATAGTAATAACAAAATCAGTAAATATCCAAATAAACAGAGTCGATCGTGAATCGTGATGTTATCTACGATAGCAAAGCTGTACAAATTACAGACAGTAATACACGCACAACCCTGTTTAAGATGTCATTCGCATCAAAAAGCCACAAATAACTCGGTTTTGTTACTCGTAACTCATTAAGGGTAAGCAAAACAATCCACATCGACTACCAATTTGTATGAACAACAGACTTGAACATCTTGTTTACATGTCAAAGAATGTTTCCAGAAAATGCATTGAGAGATGAGATCCAGGCAAGATAACGTAAAAGTCTCTTTTTCAAGGTCCTGAAACAAAATTAAACAATATATAGCAGGCAAAGAAATTGGATTCACTGAGTAGATCCAACAAAATAGTTAAACCGAATGAGTTTCTGAGCACGAAGGAGAGCATGGGAATCATGTACTCATCAAGTAAACCAAGTAGAATCTGCTCTGATAAAAATAAGACAAACAAATTGACGTCCCTGTGTGTGAAAACTCAAAACTAAGGCTACCAGAAATTTAGGATAAACTGTCATTAATATCTAAATTGCTCATAAATCGAAGGCAAATGAGCCTGAAGGTTAGAAGTTGCAGACATGAAAAATGCCAGCAGCTTTAAAGCCAACTACAATATATTACAATTCCCACAACCCCAGCCATAGCTACAATTCATAGATGCAACTGACATGAATGCGCTCCTGCAAAGTAATCGATAGAAACCTTACAATATTGAACATCATTAATAGGAACCAGTAAATTGGCACCAAAGTTAAAAGGCCGGCAGAAAACATACAAAATGGCCTTACAATTTTAAGCTAACGTATAGCTTGCCTTTATAATATGTTTTAATTATAAGTACTAACATTTATGCTTACGTTTTTTCGGCTGTTGTGCTCGCTTCTTGGATCCAGCTCTTTGTGCTTGCTTCTTTGATCTAGTTTTCAGAGTCTGCTCCTGTGAAGAAGGCAGATCTTCCTCTGTAATAGACTCCAATGCAGCGGTGCTTTCAGTAGATTCTTTTTTGTTTGAATAACTTGATTCTTCACGGATTGCTTTTATGATATATATCTGAGGTGATAGACAAAGAGTAGGAGTCAGTACTGAACAGTGAGTGCAAATATGAAACAAGCAAGCTTGTGTTCATCTGTGAAAGCCTGCCATTAACAAGTATTCTATTAGGTTATTATGGTCAAATACTCTTACAAGAGAGTTTCTCAAGGTCACCTGGCTAGTACATATTGTACTTTCGAAAAGTTTGGTATTTTCTTTGCTGATATTCTCATTCTCCAAATAGCGAAGTTAACATTTCTGTGTTTTCTCTACCATTTGACTTCTTAAAAATTTTTAGTTAGGACATCTTATAGTAAGAACTCAGATGTTAAATGTGTTCTTTTAGGAAGAATTTTTTTATTTACAAAATAGTTATTACACTCTTACTGTACACAAAATTCTTAGTTATCATTACATCAAGTTCACTCATTTATGGGATGTTTGCAAATTGTTGTAATTTCTGTTAATCGAGTGATCAACATTTTAAGAGCTCAAAATCAGGACCCTGCAAAGAAAGACTTAACCAAGGTAACTATTAACTTTGGACAGTCACATGTTTAATTATAAATGTAAAGTAGAACAATGTAGGGAGAGAAGATTTGATTGTGCTGTACCATGTTCAATTCTTAAACTAAACAAGAACAGGAAAATGAATAGATAAAACTTAACTTTGTTATTCCATCAAAAAAAAAGGAATTAACTATGATATCCCATCACAAATAGAAAACTTAACTATGTCACAATTGTTGAAAATCCCCACGAACTTTGAAATATTTAGAATAATGCTCTAGAATTCTCTGGAGCAATTATCCTACAAAGTTCTATCAAGAAATTTCTAGAGACATGCAAGTGCATGGATCATATTCATTGTTCTAGATGCTTCCAACATGCGTATGGCTAGGATTCACTTTTCTACACACTTCCTAGCACTCTTGGGAAACTATAGACAGGAGTCGTGGGGTCTCATTTAAGCAACCGAGCAAGAAGTGAGCTTGAGTGAATGTCCACCAAAATAAGAGAGTTGTGTGGTAGTGAGATATGCTTGTAAGAGTGAGTATTATAATATTTAGTATTCTATTAATAAAAGCTCCCTTTGTGAAGAGAGTTGTCCTCTACAAAATCTAACAATTTGGTACAGAGCAGGCAGTTAGGACCTGTGTTTAGATTGTGCCAGTCGATCAGGGACTGTGTTTGAAACGATGTTTGAGAGTGATCTTTGGTCGTGCACAATCCGGTGTTGAATATGGCTCGCATTGAGACAATCCCAATTTGCTTAAGGTTGAAAGTTTTACTTTGACCAAAAAGAAATATTACAATTAGAATTGAATTTTAATTGGAAGAGAACTAGGATTTGAATACATCATGATAAAGGAATCCTATGAAAAGTAGGATTTGAAAAGGACATCATGAGAAAGAGTTCTATGGAGATTAGAATTCATCAAAGGAATCCTACATGAACTAGGACAAAAAGAAATCCATAAATACTCTTGAGAGGTTCATTATGAAGGTATTAAGAAAAAATAGAGAAAAAAAGAGCAAGTACTCTTGTGAGAATTTACAAGACAAAAGTGAGAATGTATTCTTTAAAGATAACAAAGATCTCTCCCTCTTCTCCCATGGATGTAGGTACATTATCGAAACACGTAATTCTCGTTGTTCTTTCTATGATTGCATGCTAGTTTTCTTTAATTGATTGTTTGTTCTTCGCTAAAAGTTCTTTTTCATATAGATCCTAAAGTTTAGATTTCTAATTAATTTCCAACATTCAGGATTGTGAAGCTCGTGTATCTAGGACTATGCTTACTTAGTATGTGAAGGAGAACATGTAACGCCCCGCCCCGGAATCCCGGAGTCGGTACGCTATTAGATCTGATGGACTGGCCTCACAAACCACCACGTCTTTTCAGCATGTTTTGTCCTCACTCACACGCTCACTAGAAAACTTCCCAGGGGGTCACCCATCCTAAAATTTCTCCAGGCCAAGCACGCTTAACTTTGGAGTTTCTAAGAGTTAGGTTCCCGAAAAGAAGATGCATCTTGGTGGTATGAGTATTCCAATCAAATCTATTAATATTAATCACATCACCCTCTCAAGGGTTGGGGTATTACATACTCTCCCACTTAAACTCACAACGTCCTCGTTGTGTCAAATCATATCAATCCAAGACCGTACCATCCGTGTGAGATTCTAGAGGTGACTCCTACGGCCTCAAGAGGTGGCTCCCGCCCTCTCGACGTAGCACTTTGCGCCGCATAGCACTTAGCTCTCACAATTCCGGTTAGCTTTGCTCTGATACCATTTGTAACGCCCCGCCCCGGAATCCCGGAGTCGGTACGCTATTAGATCTGATGGAGTGGCCTCACAAACCACCACATGTCTTTTCAGCATGTTTTGTCCTCACTCACACGCTCACTGGAAAACTTCTCAGGGGGTCACCCATCCTAGAATTTTTCCAGGCCAAGCACGCTTAACTTTGGAGTTTCTAAGAGTTGGGTTCCCGAAAAGAAGATGCATCTTGGTGGTATGAGTATTCCAATCAAATCTATTAATATTAATCACATCACCCTCTCAAGGGTTGGGGTATTACAGAACAAGTCATGGTGTCAGATCAAATCAGCACTCCTGGCAGCATGGAGAAGCTCAACGAGTACAATTATCAAGATTGGAAATGTGTGTTAAGTCCAATCTCAGAGGTCAAGACTTAATAGGATATCGTTGATGGTGACGATGCCTCACCACCGACAAAGAGTGTGCAGGAAATGAAGAAGTGAATTATAAAGGCAAGGGAAGCCTTGTTCGTGATTCAAACTACGATACAAGCGTCTACTTTCACATATTGATGATGCAGAGATACCAAAACAAGGATGGAACGCGCTTGCTACCCTCTTCTCGAAGGAAGATGATGCATGCCTTCAGCTTCTTGAGAGAGAGCTTATGATTACATCACATGGCACACAATCTATCAACGACTATTTTTTATAAGTTAGAAACTTGTGCCGTGAAATAGAGCAATTAGATGCTACTACTAAAATGGATGAAGATAGAATGATAAGGATTATATGTAATGGTTTAAAACCGGAGTATACTAGGTTTATCATGGTAATACAAGGTTGGCCGGTTCAACCTTATCTAGATGAATTAGAGAATATACTGGCAGACCAAGAAGCTCTCTTGAAACAAATTGCGAGTATCCTTAAAAAGTAATAATGAGGAGAATGTACACAGTACACTTCACCAGTAAAAGAAGAAGTTATAGAAATAGATATGGTAATAATAAAGTTGAAGGAAAGTTTTGTGAGCAGGAAGGGTGCTCTCACTCAGGGGTAGCTCAGCAGAAGAGATGACCAAAAGGCACGATAAATTGATGAGTGCTTCAAAAGTAAAACGAATGTTCACTTTGCTCGAGATTGCTAGCGCCCAACATGGGGTAGCGAGGGAGCTCTCGCTCATGGGGAGCTCAATATCATAGTGACAAAGATGACCAAAGGGCACAATAAAGTGATGAGCGCTTCAACTGTGAAAAGAAGGATCACTTTGTTCAAGATTACCGATCAAAGAACAATACAGCACAAGGAAACATGGTAATATCTAAAGGCCACCAAGATGCGGATGATAATGCCAAGCATCATTCGCTACAACCAAGCTTGTTGGCTTGATACAAGAAGAGGAGTATCTCGACATGAGAGATGTCCTCATCCAGTCAGATGAGAAGGCATTTACAGCTATAAACTTGTAAGTCATCAACTAGGATAACCACATAACAGGCGATTAGGAGAAACTATAAACCATGCCTACGTATAAAGAAGGAAGAGTTGTTATGATCACAAACAAGTCTGGATAGCCAATTACTCACATTAGTAACACAAAATTACGCCCCGTTTCAGCCCTAATCAAGTGCAACTACAAAATGTCTACTACGTCTCTAGAATGAAGAACCCGTTGTTAGTGTCTTAACCGACAAGCTCCAGCAATTACATAGTATTCAGTCCTAAAGATGTAAAGGTGTATTGAAATTTAAGGCACTCCCGTACTCCGATCATTGAACATGATTTTAAATATCGGTCGATAATCCGAGTTATCGGATTTGGGAGCTTTCCGCTAGGATAAGTAGGATTTTTAATCGGTTATCATTTTTATGGGTTTATCGGTGAGTTATCAGCGATAAAGGCACTTATCGGCCGATAAAGGAGGCTGAAAATACGGTTTTATCGGCATGAGTTTTGAGTTGAATTGTTGGGTAATGGGCTATTACTTAGTGAGTTCTTAAATCCGACCCGACCTGCTTTTGACAATAAAATAAAGTTTCTAACTTCAAGTTCAGCCCTAATCCTTCGTGAATCTCTCTCCCTCTTTCTGCGGCTGTTCTCTAAGCATTCGAGCCTCTTCGAACTCCATCGAGCTCAAGATCTATGTTCCTCTCTAACTCCGTTGACCTCGTCGCTCGTCTCCCCAACCTTGAAGCTCACGTCCGCTGACGTTGCTCGCCTCCCCGACCTCAAAGCTCACCTCCGTCGACGCCTCCCCGACCACGAAGCTCACCTTCACTGACGTCGCTCGCCTCCCCGACCTTACAGCTCAACTCCCCTGACGTCGATTGCCTCCCTGACCTCGGAGCTCACCTCTGTTGACATCGCTCGCCTCCTCGACCTCAAAGCTCACCTCGTTCACCTCAGAGTCTCTTCTAAACATGATTATTTACATTTTGGTGTGTTTATATTTCATTAAGCATGGATAGATTATATTTTTTAGTTATTATATTATATATACACCATCCAGTATATCACTTCGATAAAAACTACTTATCTTCGATATATCCCCAATTTTTGCTATCCGATAAGGATTTTGACCATCTGATAAATCCCCGATAATCGATATTTAAAACCTTATCATGGAAGGTCGAAGACTGGAGGCCACCTACATAATGTCAGCAGAAGAAGCATACATGGAGAAGACACGAAAGAATGAGACAACAGATGAGCAACACTAGGACATGTCAGGCTGTCAGCTACCACAAGCTTAAGATAATGATGAAATAGTTTATGTTCAAGAGTCTTCCTCATATATAGAGAGTTGCAGAGACAACATTTGTACTGGATGTTAATATAGCAAAATGCATCAGCTACCCCATGCACATCAACTACCCTATAAGGAGTTCAAGAATAGAGTGAAAGAACTATTGGAACTAATTCATTTAGACATGTTTGAGCCAGTCAAACAACCATCAATATGCAGATGCAGCTATATAGTAAGCTTCATCGCTGACTTCTCCAGGCATGTCATGCCTTGTGGACTTTATGAAAAAAAAATCTAAGACTCTAAAGAAATTTAAGAAGTTCAAGGGAGAAGATAGAAAGTAAAATCAACAAGAAAATCAAGTACATGCGTACTGATAATGGAGGTGAGTATACATCGGGAGAGTTCTATGACTACCTCAATGATCGTAAAATTCAACAACATTTGACCTGCTCGGGGACACCACAACAGAATAATGAGGCAGAAAGAAAGAATTGACATATTGCAAAAATATGTCGAAGCTTGATGCACGCAAAGAGCAAATCTAGTCGCTTCTGGGCAGAATGCATGAAGACGGCAATGTATGCTACAAATCAGCTACCACAAGCAAGGCTTGGATTTGTTTCACCCTTTCGGAAGCTATGGAATCTCAGGCCGACTATAAGCCAACCGAAGGTCTTCAGGCGTGTATGTTATGTATTCCTACCTGATCACCGGCGCACAAAGTTTGACAAAAAGGCACTGTAATGCATCTTCATCAGCTATGATAATAAGAAAAAGGGATGGAAGTGTTGTTTTCTACAACCACTATATGCTACGTTTCACGCAATAATGTCTTTGATGAAGCATCATCCTGGTGGTAGCAAGAGGGTGCATTGCCAGATTCTAAACATATAGAATTCAAGTTATGAAAGAAATTATAGAAGGAAGAACAAGAAGATAGTATGTCACCAATACTAGAAGGCAAGGAGCAACAACTCACTCTAGATGATTCCATACAACCTAGTTCTTCTACAAGGTTGTGGATGGTGAGAGTACATGAAGCACGAAGGAGCTTTGACAGTCAATTAGAAAAGGTAGAGGATGAGGCACAATAACTTAGGAGATCGAATAGGTAGAAGAAATCAATTCACAAATACGCTAATGTGGCCCTTGCTGAAGTAGAGAGTTTCAAAAAGTCAACCACATCCAAAGAATCTAAGGGTGTTGAATGGAGGAAAGCAATGGAAGAAGAGATGGTGGCACTACAACAGAATCAAACCTTAGACTTGGTGCTCAAGCCTAAGATGTGAAGCTCATATCACGTAAATGGGTTTATAAAGTGAAGACTCGTTCAAATGGCCTATCGAAAGGTATATGGCTCAACTGGTAGCTCATGGATTCTCACAGCAATGTGCGTTGAACTATGATGAGACATGGTCCAGTAGCTAAAATAACTACGATGTGCGTCCTTCTACCCTTAGCAACAAACAAGTCATAGCAGTTATGATAGATGAATGTGAAGAATGCTTTTCCACATGGAGAGCTGGATCGAGACATATGCATCGAGCAACCAGAAGACTTTGAAAATTATGAACATCCAAAATATATCTGTAAGATGAGAAAAACTCTCTATGAACTAAAGCAAACTCCATGAGCATTGTATGAAAAGATAACAGAATTTTTGGTGCATAATGGATATGCACTAACACCAGCCAGATTCAAGCATGTTAGTGTATGGTCACAAAAAGATAGCAGATTCAAGCAGAATTTGAAGGGAGACTAGCAGTAGCGCTAGTGTATGCAAATGACCTTATCATCACTGGAGATGACGAAATAGAAATAAGTCAAAATAGAGAGGACCTGGTGGCGCGATTCTAGATGAAAGAACCTAGAGAGCTCAAACACTTTATCGGACTTGAGATAAAACAAACAAAAGAATGGCTATTCTTGCACCGACACAAGTATGCAAAAGAGCTTTTGCAGAAATTCGGGATGCTAAAATGCAAGTCAATTGAAACTCCTATGGAGATAAATGTTAGACTATGCACAGAAAAAGGCAGAGACAGAGAATTCGACTACGTGCTAGCAATTGGTAGGTAGTCTAATCTATCTAACTATTACAGGCCTGACATCTCATTTGGAGTTAGAGTAACAAGCTGGTCCATGCAAAAGCCAAGGAAACCTCATCCCGGAGCAATTCGACAAATAGTAAGGTATGTAAAAGGAACACTAAACTTTGGCCTACTATACAAGAAAGCAAAATTACTTAAAGCTATTGGATATTGTGATGCAGACTTTTCTAGAGATCATGACACTCACAGATCAACAATGGGATATGTTTCAGTCTTGGATTAGGAGTAGTATCCTGGTATAGTAAAAGGTAATTGAGGATGTCATTCTTGACTACCAAGGCAGAGTACAGAGCAGCAGCTATAACAGCCTAGGAGAGTACATGGTTACTACAACTACTGAGTAATATGCATCAGCTTGTTGATTATTAGGTTCCTCTCCACTGCGGCAATCAATCAACTATCCAACTGGCGAGAAATACAGTGTTCCATGCAAGAATAAAACACATAAAGATATATCATCACCACATAACAGAAAAGATACTACAAGGAGAAATAGTGATGCAACCAATCAAGACCAAACCAAGTAGCAGATATTTTCACAAAGAGCTCCTTCAAAGATTGGAGAATTCCAACAACTTGGAATGACAACATGGCATAATAAAGTTGGTGATGAGGGAGAGTGTTGAAAATCCCCACAAACTTTGAACGATCTAGAGTAATACTCTAGAATTCTCCTGAGCATTATACTACGGAGTAAGTTCTATCAAGAAATTTCTAGAGATATACAAGTGTATGGCTCATGTTTGTTGTTCTAGATACTTCCTACAGGTGTATGACTGGCGTTCACTCTTCTACACACTTCCTAGCACTCTTGGGCAACTATAAATAGGGGTCTTGGGGTCTCATTTGAGCAACGAAGCGAGAAATGAGCTTGAGTGACTAGTGTAGGCTTGTGTGAGTGTCCACCAAAATAAGAGAGTTGTGTTATAGTGAGGTATTCTTGTAAGAAATGAGTGTGTAATATTCAGTGCTGTAATATTTAGTGTTCTATTAATAAAGGTTCCCTTTGTGTAGAGAGTTGACTTCTCCAAAATCAAACAACCATCATATGGTTAATCTACAGAAGTATAACAGAACAATCAAAGTAAAAACATATGAACGGAAATATTGTCAACTGTGGTAAACATCTATGCAGTAGGAGAGGAGAAAAAAATGGTGAGGGGTGGAGGTCATAAGATTGCAAGTTCAATGTTGCATGCCATCCAATAAAAAGAAATATGGAACACTAAAAAATACCTTGAACCTTGCTGGCTCAGTAAGTTCAAATATTAAAGCATCTCCATCTTCCAAGTTGTGGTCCAATGCAAAGCCTCTCCATCCACCGCTAAGGCCAGTCCGTTTCCCAATATATACAGCATCATATTCCTTGCCTTCCTCATCTTCTAAAACCATTCTGAGCTCAGAAAGAGGAAGATTATCCTTGCAAAACTTTGTTGGAAGGCCCTTGTTACCAAATAAACACATCAGAGTTATGAATTATTGACTTCAAAAGGCAGTGAAATAACTTCTAAAATGTACGATTGAACTCACAAGCCAAAAGCAACTAGATACGTGTGACCGGACCATAGTTTTAACAAAAGAAGGATGGGGGGATTTCAAATCCATCTCCAGTTTCTCTGCTCTCTTTACTGCAGCAGCTATCTGTTGATAAGAAGCTATTCTTCCAGTATATGCTCTATCAGCATTTTTGTTCATTGATCTTTTGTAACTGAAAGAAAAATAATAACATATTTTAGCAACATGAGGACCCTTCTTTTCTGCTATGCAATGATAAATAGTTGCAGTAGAAATAAACGATACCTTCTGCGATGAGATACAAGTTCTTCATTATAAGCCTGATCCAAATATTTAAGTGCTTTAGTCGTCTGGCTTACTTTTATTGAATAGAATGTAGTCAAAACTTATTTTGACTATAGAGGGTGAAAATAATCAAGCAAAGCCGTATATTATAACATGGTCTAAGCAAGAAATATAGTAAATGGAGACTGGATAAATAGTTGGGATTCTCATAACATAAACAGCTCGGAAATAAAGCCACAGAAGCTAGATTGAGAACAAGAGAATATTGAAAATATGACTACAGATACATGTCATTGGCTTGCTTACAACATATGTTCTGTGCAAAAATTGACATTACCAAGAGTGCCTATTTTAACATAATCATTCTCAAAGAATCAACCAAAACTTGGAATGAGGAAAGAACTTCTATGGCTTTCTGTGTCAGATAAAAAGAATAAATTCATTATGTCACATATATCCATCCAATTAACAAAAACTACCCAAAATTTGAATGTCTGTATATCGTACCAGATGCAGTCATGTGATAGGGCTTCTGACTGCATATGTCACTTCTACTTAGCACAATTTGCTTCATCATCCACTTATGCAGATTGTTAGAATATAGATTATAACCCTCAACACTCGTAATAACTTCAAGGTTTTGGTTCTCATCAGTTATCCACATATTTAAAGCGCATTTTCTATAAATATACCATTGTGTGAGTCCATGATTTGCCCCATGAAAAAAGGCGGTCAACTTGCGGAGGCATGTTACAATATAGAATTAATGAATTATATCCCTCAACCCTCATCATAACTCTGGAGTTTTAGTGCAGTGGAAGGGAGCTTTGATTAGGTAATATTCCTTCAGGATTCTAGGTCGCTCAATTGACTTAATACCTAACAAGTCAAAGGACTTATAAGTGCCTGCATAATTGAGCAATTGTTAACTGATAAATGTGCATAAGATTGGATGTTCAACTACCATATGAGCAAAACAACAGGGAACAGGAGATCAAGAATGCAATTCAACGAATGAAGACATTTCCTATATTCAGATTTGCTTCTAGATGAGATATCTGCAAGTTATTTAGCAGATAAAAGACCAAAAGGAGAAAGAATTATTCTTCTAACGTTCTTACTAGAACATGACCTATAACAAAAGACCAATTAACAAGACAATAAATATAAAAATGTGAACATGGCTAAGAGATTCAGAAACATACTCAAAACTGACATATAACAGAAATAAATAGTTATAATTTAACAACCAAATGACACAAATAGATAATAATAAGAAGCTAAAATAAGGTACAGCAAATATAACTAATTATAAGTCAACAACCAAATGACACAAATGGAAAAAAAATAACAAGTTAAAATAAGATGGCTTACATAGATCTCAGAGCATCTCAGGAATCTGCCTATATCGTACAGAAAATTTAAAAGAATTGGTGTGTGTGTGTGTGTGTGGGGGGCACCACGCCCCCCCTCCCGAAGGCGAAAGATGCGTCAAACTTTCCATATGCTAAAAAGCGATAATCGTTGATTATCTTCACATGCTCAGTTATAATACTACCAGCCGAAAACAAAGAGGAAAACCTATAATTGTGTCCTATGTCAAGTAAAGCTGCACAATCCACAATCTCCTGTCTCATCCAATTAGATCAGAAAGATAAATGATGTACCTCCTCAGAATATGAAATTCCTGGTTTTCTTTCTCTTGAAGACCGCCTCAATTCTGATATTTCAAATTTTTTCTTAGGTTTGGGGCTTGAATAACTTTTCTGCAAAACAATTAAGAAATCACAATATTAATGCTCCTCTGAGCCTTATGTTTATAGAATAGCATATATTGACATGGTGTCATATGTAAATTCCTTAATTAAATGTACCAAAAAACTTCTTAGCCAATATGTAACTGATCGATAAATAATTATGTTTTGTCTACGACAAGAATTGGTGTCTGCAATCAGCCTTTATTCAAAGTAGATCATTCATGAAATCACTAACAAATCCTTTGCCTGTTGTTGAATTACAGGCTTTCATAAATTCAAATTAACGAAATATAGAAATATGTCCGCATATTATATAAACCTGCCTTTAGAAATGAATAGTATGATAGCTGATCTTACCTGTAACTTGTGTTCTATTTGTGCAACCTCCAAGAGACCTTTAGAGATCTTTGAAATTCCCAGATCCTTGTCCAACAAAGAACACAAATGATTAATTGGATAGACAAAAATTGAGAATATATTTAATGATGAATTTGTTTTATTCATTCAAGTACATGCCAAAGTTCGAAAAAGGTATATGAGACTATTCAACTGATCTAGCTAAACAGGCTTCATTTCTACACGGATGACCCCTGCCACCAAAGTTATAATATATTTGCCATAACTTATGAATTCAACTTATACTAAACTACTTTTTGTTTAGGATATTTGCGTTGTCATAGTTTTTGAACACTGCAAATGTACATCTTCCTTAATAAAAAAAAGTCCTAACTTCACAAACAAACTTTTTAGTCCATGTAGGATTTCATTTTTAGTTTACAATATAAGCAATAACACCGATAAGGTCATTAGAGAGATGATAAATCAAGTGAGGTGCAACCTGACAAGTTTAAACTGAAAGCAAGTTTATGTTGCTGGATAATTATAAAGGTTGGAACATGCTAGTTTAGTTAACTATTCAAAATTATTTCAAGTACCACTATCTTGGTAGGTGGTTTAATAATGCTAATAGAAATAGCTTAAATTACAACTTCAAAAGCAAACCAAAAACAGTTAACAATTCACTAGTGATTTTTCTATTAAAATATGAGCATATTGGGTAACAAATGACATATGAGAAGATTCTCTCATAGACAGTAATATGGCTAAAACTTAGCCAAGTAATGTAGTAATGTGGGCTGAGTTTAATCATTGTATATGAGAGAATCCCCTCATGTGTCAAATGATACCCATTATCCTCATAATACACATGTCATTCTCCTCAAATGTATAGTTAGAGCTACCTGAGAACTATGTTTAATTATAAACCAAAAAGGTACCAATACGAGGGAGAAAACATGTTTTATCATGTAAAAATAATAAAATAAATAAAAAATAACCTAAAAATAGGGGCCTGGGGTTTGAATACATAATGCAAATATGACAATAAGATTCAATGGTGCAATACTCTAACCAGCCATCAGTTAAGCGCTAAGCTTCACTCTAGTTTTAGTTTGGGAAGAAGGATGAAGTCACGAGAAGAAAGATAATGGTTGTACCCAAAAAGAGTTCATTAATACCACTGAAGAGCAAACTAGATGTATAGCAATAATATGCTATTCTATTTTAGCCAAAAGATTCTTATCGTTCAATCACAAATTGTAGCGATTGGTACCCAAAGTTCTTCCATCGTCGGTACTCTTTTGATCCCCATCAATTTGATAAAAAGTAGGTGGCGAAATTAGGAGTGTTTAATGATGAGGTGCCATAAAAAAGAGGATGCATATAAACAGGTAAAAATCAGACACTCTTATTTGCTTCATGGTATCAAAATCATGTACACTTATAAAAGAAATCAATAAGTAGGAAAACTTCCTCCAGATGTCCACAACTTACAACATTAGAAGAATGAAATGGAAAAACGGAAGCTTCAATCACATTGCAACTAACATAACCATCTACAAATCATAAATCCCAATGAAGAGAAACAAATTAGGAAAGCTTTTTTATGTACAACAGTTTGCAGGCCCCCAAGTTGATTCCATATCAAATGTTTAAAAGAAAATTTTTGAAAAACTGAAAACAAAATGTTCTCGAAAGTCGAAAAGTAATATGCAAACTAAACTATTAACTGTCTCTAGTTCTTTTCTTCCAATGATTACTATTTAGTAATTCCTAATGGCTATCATAAGCTTTTATAAGGTCATGTGCTCCCCCTGAGCATAAAGAAAAGCTAATAACTAAAAGAAAGAAATAACCAATCAGAACAACCTACAGGAATGAATTTCTCCTAATTTCAGCATTTTCAGTTTCTTCAGATTGCACATCACATCCACCATATAAAGAAAAAATGATGATCTACAACTTATTTTAGCTTTATGGGCAAGGGAATTATGAATAACAACAGCAAAAAAGCGAAAATTTTGATGAAAATTTTCTCATCAGTTATCCATTTATTTCAATTAAAAAAACCCTTTTTAAGAAAATAATTTAGAACCTTATTAAAAGTACCAAAAAGAAAAAAAAAACATTCATCGGTTTTTCATAAATCAGCAGACTGCAAAGACCCATAATTGATTTCTTCAGGTTTTCAATTCTATCTTTCAAATAAAGCGTTTCCCCAAAAATTTTCAAATTGAACATAAAATGTCGATAAAAATTATTTAAAAAACAAGGAATAAACAATGAACGAATATAGGTAAATTTCTAATACTTCGAGATGCTTGAGATTTTCTTGGACTCTCTTCCTTCGGATCTCTTCATAGGAGTTGCTCTCGACATCAGTCATTTTCTTCTCTCTCTCTCAGCAATGAAGCGTTCGATTTTTCTTTTTTTTTCTTTTTTTTTTCCGCTTGAAATTTTGAAAAGGAAGCGCCTATTTTGAGGTGGCTGACTGATGTGATTCTTGTACAGCATTTAGTTTTTGTATAGGAGTTCTGATGCCAAACACCCTAAGGTAACGTTTGGCAAAGGGTTAAGTGAGGGGTTAAGGAGATTTAACCCATTTTTAACCCGTCAAACACAAAAAATATATATAATGGTTAAAATGAGTTAATCCTCCATAATTTGCCAAACATAAAAAATATAGAAAGGATAAGCTAACCCCACTATAGGGATTAAAATGAGTTAACCCCTCAAAATGAGGGGTTTACTAATACTCCTATTTAGAAGGATTAATAGTTAACCCTTCTAATTATAAAGAAAATAGTCAAAATTGTTGTTATTGCCAAACACTAGAACTGATCACAATGGCTAAAATAAAACTTCTTTAACGGGTTAATAATTTAGTCCTTCAGATTATCGAATGGACTAAGTACATTAATCCTTCTCTTTAACTCATTTTCCTTAACCTTTTGCCAAACGGGGCCTCAGATTATTAAAGGAGCTAAGTACATTAACCCTTCTTTTTAACCCCTCTTTCTTAACCCTTTGCCAAACGGGGCATAAAGTTCTAATTTACAATTTAACCCATCAGCTTTCAAATATGTTTGCAGCATTTCATAGGACGGGTGGGATACCTAGAGGAAATGTAAAATAATAATTAAAAGGTTATTAAAGAGTAGGTTATATATTAGGGGTGAGCATAATTCAGTTTCGGCCGAAATTTGACAGTTCGGTTTAGTTTTTACTAAAGTTCAGTTCGGGCCGGGTTGAAGTTTTTTCAACCCGAACCGCCTGAACCGATCGAATTATATTACACATTCTAGTTACTATCCGCATTCGCTTAAACCTGACCCATCATAATTCATGTAGAGTTGCTTCGCTGCGGCTTGATATCTTTTTCTCTCACGCGACCTGGTAGGATGAAATACCCCAACAATGGTATCTTCTCTAATTGTAGCGCTTTTCATCATCTCTAGTTCTCTACCTCTTTTTATTATCTATTCACTTCTTCTAGTTTGGACTAATCCACTTTGCACGTAAGAAACTTAAACCATTTTTTCTTTTTTTGGTGACAAGGGAAACCTGGTCAGCCACTCAGCGCCCCCCTTTAGGGTTTGGTGGAGACCACGATTCAAATCTCCCCGATCCCCCCACAGCTGAGGGAGTCATCTCCTTGCTACCAGGGGGCCCAATTCCACGTAGGTGGTCACTCAACGTGTGGACCAGAACAAACTCAAACGGGTCCCTAATCGACAGGCTGATTAGTTGAACTGTAAAACCCTGGGTCTCCGTCCCCACCCTTAAACAAAGAGAGACCAGTTGAATGTGCAGCAGGGATTTGAACCCCTGACCAACAGGGCACGTGCCTAGGGAGCGAGTCCTCCCCCATGGAGTTGCTGACTAAGAATCCCACCCCCGGGTGGTTAAAACCATAATTTTGATTCTAACATTTTCTTGATTTTTCTCCTCGATTGATACACATAATGCAAGAAAATCTTTGGATCAGACTTCTCTTTAGATCAGACTTATAATTTTATAGAAACGATACCCAACATCTAAATTATTGCATATTTTTTATTTACTTTGTCTATCAGATTGAGATCACTTTAATTCTTTATGTAAGCTTTCACTTTAAAAAAAGTTATGTAAGCTTTGACAAGAATCAATTTTTGATTTCCGCATCTAATATTCAGTATTTGATAGTTCATGAATTTCAATAAATTGAAGTGTAGGGGGCTTCTTTCTTCGTTAATAAATTAGAGGTGAAATTGAATTTTGACATAACATTTGTACCCAAATGAAAACCGAACAAACCGACCCAAACCGACTTGAAACAATTAGGTTAGGAATCGATTCAGTTGGGTTTTGAATGATATGCAATTTGGTCCGGGTTGGCTAAATTTGGCCAAAAATCTAATCGACCGACCGATTGCACAACGCTATTATATATAGTACGGACAAGAAAAAGATACCCCAAATATCTAATGACTTAATCTGGATTATGTGTCTTGCATTGAATTTGTTAAACCTTGAAGTCGGGAATTGAATTAAGAATTCTACATTAGTTTTTGAAATCTGACCCGCTTACATTAGTTTGAGCATGTTTGGCTACCACTTTTTTTTAGTCTTTATAAGTTACTTATTACTTATTCTTAAAACTTCTTATAAGCATGTAAGAAAATAAGGAAGTTGCTTGGTAAACCCCTTCACTTATAAGGAAATATAATTAGTTATTTGTTTGGTAAACAAATATCTTATAAGGTTGTGTTAAATGTCAAATGACTAAAATAGACATATTATTATAAATCCATTGTGTGACTTATTAATTCATTTTAGAATGTAAATAATTTATAATTAATTATGATTATTAATTAATGTCACGCCCCGCTTCCCAAAATACCCGGGAACCGGAACGTGAATAAGCCCGCGACGTATTAGACTGAGGAGAGATAAGTGCTAGACCTCTT
>BQKN01064246.1:42207-52559 GCA_022839385.1 Asparagus kiusianus
CGGGTCACTATGGTCAAGCAATACACGCGATTCTCAACTATAACAGGATATAAATGCAATGAATACTAGGTAACAGTGTCATGAATCATGAACAGTAAACGTGAACAACTACTAATAACATTGCAAGATGGAACTACAACTATCAAATAAATAAATACACATGAAATGTCGCAGTTTCCAATCATCATGCTCACAAATTGATTAATTCCAAAAATAATCTTTTCCGAAATAGATTCCTTTAAAAAATAATCCCTTTTCCAAAATTCCTTTAAAATTATTTAACTAACCCATTTTCCAAAATAAATTCTTTCAACTCATTTATTATTATAATAATTCAATTTAAACCGTTTTTCAGAATAAACTCTTTTAAAAATTATTTCTCATAATGATAATTCTATTAATCTAGGAAAACATTAATTTATCATTTGAAATCATTTAATATCATCAACAACAGTCCCACGCAGATAATAAAAATTATAAATTAACATAAACAGATAATTCACTAATTCATCAACAAGCCCACGCAGATAATAACAATTCATAATTTAATTTATGCAACTAATTAACGATAGATATAAATAGAAAATGACGAGTCAAGAGGAGCGGGATCTTGCCTGCGAGACCGTGGGGTCTGATGACGAGGCGGCGATGCCACTACGAATGCGGTACGACGGATCTGAACGGCACAGTTAACGGCGGATCTGAAGTTGATCGAGCGGTGTATCTGAACTGCGACGTCGGTGGTTCGAGTGGGATGAAGGCAGCGGTGTTGGACGGAGCTCAGATCTACAGTCGCCGGAGTTGGGCGAGGGCTGCGACGATCTCGAGGCTGATGCGGATCTGGTGTAGTTCAACGGAGGGAGAGAGGGGCCGGCGTCGCTGCAGGGGAGGGGAGGTCGAGGTTGGCGTAGGCGGAGGAGGGGTTCGACGGAGGCGGCGAGCTCGCGGGGCGGCGGAGGTCGACGCGGGTTCAGGGAGAGGGCGGTGATGGCCTTGGTGGTTGCGGTCGTGGGTTGCAGCGGGAGGCGCTCGCGGTGCTGGCCGGGGCGGCTGCAGGTGGTTCGAAGGAGTTGTTTTCGTTTGGGTTTTCTGGGATTGAGAGAGAACGAGAGAGAAGAAGAATAAAAGGAGAGAGAGTGATTGGAGAGAGAAGGAGGCTGGATTTGAGGGATATTTGTGGAGAGAGAAAAGTAAGGGAGAGGGTACGGTGAATGAAAAAATATTAGAGATTGGAGAGAGAAAGGATTGATTTGGTTTTTTTTTTTTTAATTTTGAAATGAGAGAAAAAATGGAAGAGTTTATTTTGGCTGGAGAAAAACATGGGGGGTGATTTGGGATTGATTGGAAATTGATTAGGGGGATTATGGTAGGAATTCAAATGAGAGAAAATTAAGGAGAAAAAGATTATGGGAATATATTTATTTATTCATAATATTTAAAAAATCATTATAATAATAATTAACCATATAATAATATTAATAAATAAATAACATCTAAATATTTATATATTTATATATGTACTAACAAGGTCACATATAATATTAGCTACAAAACGATTATATATAAAATCATTAACCCATAAATTAATATTTAGCAGAATTAATAAATATAGGACTATATATATTTTATTATTTGAAAACTCAGAATGAAATTAGGAAAATATTAATAAAATATAATATAATATTTTAAATACTAGAAAAATTATTTTAATACGTATCGAAATATCACGGTTGTTACAATTAATAATAATGAGAGTAAGTAATTAATTTTATTGTAATGAAATATTAGTATTAATAGAATTAATTAATTAAAAATTAGTTACCTCATATAAAAAATATTTTTGATTAAAATATTTCTATATATTGCATCATATTGTAATTATTAATTACTAATGTTGAGAATAATAATTAAGTTCATATTAGCAAAATATTATTATTAATAAAATAATTATTTAATTAAGTAAAAATTATTTATTTCATAATATGCAATATATTTGATTAAAATATATATTACATTATTTGTAAATACTAATTACTAATATTGTAATTAATTCCTTATGTCATATTAATAAAATATTATTAACAATAAAATAATTAATATATAATATTATAATTATATAACTTATAATATTATATATTATATTATGAATATTATATTATTATTATATGATAATACATATATATGAATATATTATAATATTATTTATATATAATAATATTATATATTATTATAATGGGAAAAGCGTTCCTAAGGTGATACCTTAGATTCAATCTAAGGTAGCACCTCTTGAACCATGAATTAGACTATTCAAATTGATGATCTGCTCCATTTATCATGATCTAAATGCCTCAAACATCTATAAAACAAAAATCAGGATAGTTAAATACTTCTAACACATCTTTTTCATTGTCCATTTAGTTATATTATCGCAAAACTGTTAATTTTATAATCATTTGATGCATGAGTACCTACAACCCAATATGCCTAAATTTTTAGTCATATACAATCCAAAGTACATAAATCAAAATGAACAAGTGGATCGAGTAAATTGATTGTATACAATGTTCGGAGGCGCTACCTTAGATTGAATTTAAGGTTTCATCTGAGGAACATCTTTTCCTTATTATAATATTTATCATAATATTTAATATATATATTTATTTGTGATGCCCCAGGGTTCACACAAGACTGCAGTCTAAGGTGAAACCCAGATTGTCAAACCTGCCATGCACCCACACAGTGCATTAACACGTTTCACCAATCGCAATAATATCCTCTAGTAGAATCAACAGGAAGTGAATGTACAAAATAGGCAAAATGAGGAAGTAAAAACAATAAACATGATATGGAAGGAGAGATCTCATAAATAAAAGAATCATGTCTTAACTAAAGTACATCTGATATCTGAAATAATAAAATATCTCAAATGAATCAACTAAGTCTCATACTAAGGCACTATGTCTTTATAAAATAAATAAAACTCTAAAGTCTGAATAATGAACGTAACTATATGGTGGAGATCAGCTACTAAGACTGTGCGACGGCGACTATGCTAGAACTCCATTATCCTGCGGCTCTTCGAAACTCTAAGCTACCTAAAAGAAATAACTTAAACAAAAAAAACAACAAGAGCGTCAAAGCGCTATAGCAAGATCACCTCCATCCGCCCCCAGGAAAAGGACTGCTAGATGGAGTGGAGGCTCTACCTATTAAGCATAGTCTACCTAGATCATTTTTCCTGCATCTAATGGAATCAATATTTAGACACCTACAAAATGAGACGTAGTACGTCGAGCGAAATAATCCAAACAATGAGACCATCATGTATATACCATATATCTCAAATTGAAGATATCTAATTAATACCGAACTAGAGATAAACAATCCAAGGAAATCAATAATTAGAAACCCACTGTTAGACCCTAATGCCACCAGGAAAGAACCCTAGAGGGGGGTGAATAAGATTTATGCTAATCTAATCCGATTTAATGCTAATTAAAACTAATTAACAAATATCCTAGTAAATTAGATATGCAATAAAATATAGATGCAAGGATATACAAATAACACAAGGGTAAAAACAAATAAATGTAAATAATATAGTGGACAAACTAAATAATGAGACAATGACGATATGAGCAATGAACACAAATATAAATGAACGTCAATGCAAACTCAAACAGAATCAAATGATAATGGAGTTTGGACCTTCCGTCCTACGTCTCCGTTTCCCTACTCCCGGGGAGAAATCTACTATCACACCATGTTTTCAACACTCACCCGAAAACATTTACACCTCACACTCAGTTTTCTAGCTCACCGAAAACTTTACAATCAACACTCTTGTAATCACACTCTACACTCTCTAAGTATTGGTCTCTAGCCCGTGTTTTCCTCAAGTGCTCAGATTTACAACCTCTCCCTAGGCTTTATTACCGACGCCACTCCTCATGGGACGATCCTGTCTCTCACCACACACTCCTCTCGGTGTATAAGTATATTACAAAGTGTATCCTCACAATGAAAACTCAATACAATAATTTATTCTCTAATATGGATGAGAACACAAATAAGCTCACTCTCAAGGCACAATCCCACAACCCAAATATACTATGTATGCAAATACTAAAGCTCAATGGTTGAATGTGTAAACAAAGAGAAATAATCAAAACTAAACTCAATATGAAAACCTAGCTTATAGAAATAATAATCAACAATAAATATAAATGAAGCTAGAAATTGAGTTTAGAAAAACTTCTCTAATGAACAAGAGGGAGAGATGAAAGATTGAAGGCTTAAACGAAAATGATCTCCTCTTGTGAAACCTTCTTCACATAAACTCTCTTTAAAATAAACTTAAAACCAAACTTAAACACTTGTAAACTTGTTTTAAAACTCTCTTAAACATCCTTGAGAAATAATAAAAATTGAGGGCTTTTTATAGCCTCTTAAACCAGCCAAAACCATCAAAAACTCACAAAAATAAAATCTAGCCGTTACTAGCCTTTATAGACTAAAAACATGTCATCAGTCGACTGATGATGTCATCAGTCGACTGATGATGTCATCAGTCGACTGATGAAGTCGACCGTTGACAGTTTTGGCAGATTCTAGAATTTTCACGTTGCTAGCTTTGTAAAATTAATTAAAAATAGTAAATCAACTCTAAAAATAATGAAATTTTGAGATAAGTTTTTAGACATGTATATGAACATGTTAAAGAAAGAATTTATGAAATTTAACTTTCTAGTTGATAGAAATAATTATTTGAACATAGATATTATAGATTCTGAAACACCTAATTTTGTAAAATCAATTCACCATAGTAAATCAACTCCAAAATTGATAAACTTTTAGGAAATATTTTTAAACATGTAATATAACATGTTAGAAAAAGAATTTCTCAAATTTCTTTTCCCATTTGTGAGATATTATTTATTTTTTAAACCGTTCAAAACATAAAAATATATTTATATATGTGTTGTTAAGTTTTCATGTTTATGTGGCTAAACACATTGTTTACCAAAACCAAAAATAATAAATATGAAATATGTATGTATGTATATAAATAAATATATTTGTTTTATATTTATATAAACTTGAAAACTATAAAACCAAAATGTGTATGTGTGTATATGATTGAGCTTAAAGTATTTACACTCATAGTATAAACCCTAAACTAATTTACACAAGCTTGATTGATCTTCAATGAGCTTGTCTTGGATGCGGATGAAACTTGATATTGAATATGACTTGAAGTGCAAATGGCTTCATACTGACTATTTCTGCTAACCTCCATTTGATATGATCGTTATGACGCAATTCCATCCAACCTCCGACTCATTGTTTGTTTATAATAAATAAGAAAAAACAAACACTAGCCAAACAATATTAGTTGTAAATTATTTATTAAAAAAGCATCAAAATAAAAAGGCCAACAATCTCCCCCTTTTTGATGATGACAAACAATTTACATAAAGAGTATATAAAATATATAATAAAGTATAATACTCAAAAACATAAATATACTCACATATTTCTCCCCCTTTGATAACATCAAAAAAGAAAAAAATGACAAGAGAGCGAAGGCTCCCCCTATAAATATGCATGGGTGAGTATAGAAACAACAATAGAAATATGGAATGCTCCCCCTAAAAAAAGCCTTGATGAATACATGCAATGAAAATACTAGGCAAAACATGTGAGCAAGCATAGATGAAAACATGCTAAATGTAACTCACGTACAAAATAACAATGAGGACACATAAAGATATATCAATATGAAAACATATGTCTCAAAACACAAACATAAAAACAATGTATAAATAGATTTATAAAAGAAAAAAAAAACATGAGAATCATGAAAAAAGTTTTCAAATAAAAATGAATCACTCAAATGAAATCATAAATCAATGAATCCAACCAATATCAATTTCAACAAGAAATCAAGAGAGGCAACCACATCAACTCATATAAACATATATCACCCGGTAAACATGAAACAAATCCAGAGGGGGTGGGGGGTTGCTTAAACACAAACCTCTCATGAAAAATCAAAACCAATAAAATGAAAACAAAGGAATTTGACTTAAAAAATTATTTCATTTACAAAAATTTCAAAACGCATTTTTCAAAAACAAGAAATAAAAAATTAAAAACACTAAGAATCTTGATTTAAAATCAAACTTATTTTGGTACCCAATTACTCTTAGTACCTAAGAGTCTAGGGACATGATCCCTATCATTAAAGCTCAAAGTCCTAGGGTTATGAACCCATTTGGACGCATTTAGTGTACTAACATGGTCAAAACAATAGTCATGTAAATAACCTTTCCGATTGCAAAATGTATAATGAAAAGGATGCATTTGTTTTTGTTGACCATATGGATGTGCACGTGGAACATTTGCAAAAATAGATTGTTCTTTAAAATTATTTTGCAAATGAAAAACTTTTTTAAATCAAAACAAAATTTGGTCAAATGACCAAAACGACCACAATGATCACATTTAAACACATGAGCATACTTATGATAAACTTTATGAGTATGTGCATGTGCATGTGCATGTGATGATGAAGAAGCCTTATGAGATGTACAAGGAGCATTTTTCTTAAAGGATTTGTATGTATCATAGCAAAATTTAGCTAAATGGCCTTCACGACCATAAATAGTGTATTTGTAAATTTTGATATACATGCGTGTATAGTGTATGGGTGATTTAGAAGTATTTGTACACGACTTAGCACCCATGTTCATAAGTTTCTTATGATTGACAATGCATGTATTAAGAGTTGAATTTAAAAATGAAATGCAATTTTTAATGCTATTCAACTCATCATTAGGCATAGAAGCATTGACAATAGAAGTAGAGCAAACATGATATTTTAAAAAAAATTAAATTCATTCATAATTATTTCGACTTCTAATACAACATCATTTTTCTTATTAGATAAGCTAGCTATCTTTAAGCTAAGAGAAATATGATCTTGTTTTAACTTATCATTATTGTTCTCAAGAATCACATTTTCTTTAGAAATATCATCAAATTTTGATGCTAGCATATCATGATCAGATTTTAAATATACATGATTGCTTTGTAAATCTAAAAAGATATAATGCAAATTGTTGTAGGTATGCAATAAATTTTCAGAGGCACAAGCAAGTTCATTACTAGATAAATTATTATAGGATTCGAACTGGCATACAGTACTAGGGCTATCACCTAGTAGTCGTGTGCATGAAGAAGATGAAGCTCCTTTAGAACTTGAAGCGGGATCCTCCAAAGCTTGTTGGATCGCCTCCAAGTCACCATGATATGCCTTAATATGTTTCCATAATGTATAGGTACTATCAAAACAAGCAAATTTGTTAGAAATAAATGTATCAAAAGTATTAAGCAAGAACTCTAACAAAAGCTTGTTCAAAACAAACATTCTTTTATCATTTGTGCTCCAAATAGATTTATCTAATTTGAGCATAACATATGAACTATCAATAATTTCCCATAAATTAAAATGTCTAGATCTAATAAATATTTTAAATCTAGAACACTATTGGTCATAGGGAAAAGTATTGAATGAAGGAGCAACATTAGGATCATAGCCTAAAAAAGATGTACTATGCATGTCCATAATATATAAAAATATGCAAGAAAGATACAATAAATCTTAAAACTAGATTAGCATAAAAGATAACTTGGATCTTTAACTCAAGACGATTAAACCTTAAATCAAAGAGCACCAAGCTCTGATACTAATTGTTGGACCGTAATGCCACTAGGAAAGAACCCTAGAGGGGGGGGGGGGTTAAATAGGGTTTATACTAATCTAATCCGATTTAATGCTAATTAAAACTAATTAACAAATATCCTAGCAAATTAGATATGCAACAAGATATAGATACAAGGATATACAAATAACACAAGGGTGAAACAAATAAATGTAAACAATATAGTGGATAAACTAAATAATGAGACAGTGGCGATATAAGCAATGAGCACAAATATAAATGAACACCAATGCAAACTCAAACACAATCAAATGATCATGGAGTTTGCACCTTCCGTCTTACGTCTCCGCTCCCCACTCCTGGAAGAAATCCACTATCACACCGGGTTTTCGACGCTCATCCAAAAGTATTTACACCTCACACTCGGTTTTCTAGCTCACCGAAAACTTTACAATCAACACTCTTACAATCACACTCTACACCCTCTATGTGTTGGTCTCTAACCCGTGTTTCCCTCAAGTGCTCAGATTTACAACCTCTCCTTAGGCTTTACTACCGATGTCATTCCTCTTGGGATGACCCCATCTCTCACCATACACTCCTCTCGGTGTACAAGTGTATTACAAAGTGTATCATCACAATGAAAGCTCAATATAATAATTTGTTCTCTAATATGGATGAGAACGCAAATAGCTCCCTCTCAAGGCACAACCCCATAACCCAAATATATTATGTATAAAAATACTAAAGCTCAATGGTTGTGTGTGTAAACAAATAGAAATAATCAAAACTAAACTCAATATGAAAATCTAGCTTATAGAAATTATAATCAACAATAAATATAAATGAAGCAAAAAATTGAGTTTAAAAACCTTCTCTAATGAACAAGAGGTAGAGATTGGAAGATTGAAGGCCCAAGCGAAAATGATCTCCTCTTGTGAAACCTTCTTCACATAAACCCTCTTGAAAATAAAGTTAAAACCAAACTTCAACACTTGTAAACTTGTTTTGAAACTCCCTTAAACATCAATGAGAAATAATGAAAGTTGAGGGCTTTTTATAGCCTCATAAACCAGCTAAAAACCCTAAAAAACTCACAAAAATAAAAACTAGCCATTAATAGCTGTTATTGGCAAACATGTCATCAGTCGACTGATGAAGTCGACCGTTGATAGTTTTGGCAGATTCTGGAATTTTTGCGTAGCTAGCTTTATAAAATCAATTAAAAATAGTAAAACAACTCCAAAAATAATAAAATTTTGAGATACATTTTTAGAATATGAACATATTAGATAAAGAATTTATGAAATATAACTTCCTAGTTGATATAAATAATTGTTTGAACACAGATATTACAGATTCAGAAAACTGCTAAAATACCCGATTTTGTAAAATCAATTTACCATAGTAAATCAACTCCAAAAATGATAAAATTTTGGGAAACATTTTTAAACATGTAATATAACATGTTAGAAAAACAATTTCTTAAATTGAATTTTACATTTGTGAGATATAATTTATTTTGTAAACCATTCAAAACATGGAAAATATATTCATATACATTTTGTTAAGTTTTCATGTTTATGTGTCTAAACACATTGTTTACCAAAATCAAAATGATAAATATAAAATATGTATGTATGTATATAAATAAGTATATTTATTTTATATTTTTATAAACTTGAAAACTATAAAACCAAAATGTGTATGCGTATATATGATTGAGCTTAAAGTATCTACACACATAGTATAAACCCTAAGCTAATTTACCCAAGCTTGATTGATATTAAATGATCTTGTCTTGGATGCGGATGAAGCTTGATCTTGAATATGAATTGAAGTGAAAATAGCTTCATACCGACTATTTCTGCGAACCTCCATTTGATATGATCGTTATAACGTAGTTCCATCCAACCTCCAACTTATTGTTTGTCTACAATAAATAAGATAACACAAACACTAGACAAACAATATTAGTTATAAATTGTTTATTAAAACATCATCAAAACAATAAGGCCAACACCCATAACATGAGACTGGAACGTTGAGCGAAATAATCCAAACAAAAAAACCCTCATGTGTATACCATATGTCTTAAATTACGAGTCCCTAAATACCAATTCTAACTCTATGAATAAAAACAACACTCAATATAAAATAATCCAAACCTCAACTATAAAGAACCGATGTCACATCTAGAACTACCCTCGAGTAGTTGGCGCAATAATAAAAGAAAATCACCCAACTCATAATTGTTGGCCTTCTTGTTTTGATGATGATTTAAGAAACAATTTACATCTAATATCGTTTGTCTAGTATTTGTGTTTTGTTATTTATTGTAGACAAATAATAAGTTGCAGCATGGATGGATTGCGCCATAATGATCATATCAAATGGAGGTTAATGGAATAGTGGGTGAAGCCTATGCAATTCAAGTTGAAGATCCAAGTTCTAGCTTCATCCGTAATGTGTATCAAGTCAAGCTTATTGAAGATCAAGATCAAGCTTGGGTAACATTAGTTTAGGTTTATATTATGTGTGTTAGTACTTTAAGCTCAATCATATATACACACACATTATATTGGTTTCCTTGTACATATATAGTTATATATATATACAACACAA
>BQKN01064246.1:85133-97161 GCA_022839385.1 Asparagus kiusianus
ATCATTTAAATAAATATAAAATCATATTTTTAAATCATAGAAATTTTAAAAAAATCAAGAAAATACAAATACTCTTTTAAAAATAATAATTAAATATTTTAAAATACCAAAAAATTATTTTAACTAGTATTAAAATTCACGGTCATTACATCTGTATTGCACTCCGTCGGGCGAGGTATATTGTCACGTTATCTACGCAATAATATACATTGTCCCTTACATGTGAAGTAGTTGAAATCGTCTCGCCAATTTATAAGGTAATGACTCTATCTCGCGGATTTATGAGATGAGTTCAATTTCTTGTATTGTCTTAGAAATATTTTGCTGACTATGTTTTATTTGTTTTAGTTGAATTCCCCTCGGATGTGTTCTCATCTTATACGGCAAGTGGTGGTAGTAGTGAGACTTTTACTACTGTTGACGATGCACCACTTGTCACCTTTCCTCCTCAATTCAATCCGAATGGGCCCGGTGAAATTCCTCGGCTTGTGCGAGATGGGGATCATCATACACTACGATGGCTGATTACTGACGCCCCACTTACTAAGGATCCTAGCTCTACTCAAGCCCTGAAGAAGCCTGATTACATGTTTGGTGATCATGTTGAAGACCCGGATATGCTAACCTTTGAGGATGAGCATTGGCTGAATGAGGATGGCAGGAGTTTGCTATATATTACCCCTATTCCTTGTCAATATACTCTTGCATGTTTGAGGATACAAGCCGTGACTGGTTGATGTCTTGGCGTCTCATAGATGATCATGAGCGAGTCCATTGTGGGTTTATTACTTATCAGCATACCCCATGTTCTGATGAGCGAGACTTTATCATGGTCTCCAACCAGGTATTTTGGGACTTGATACAGCAATGCTGGATGAGCTATCAATAGTCGCCAACACGATGAGGAATTGACTTGCTAGACTTAGGAGGGAACTCCCTGTGACAGGATATAGGTGTTATGGATGGGTGCACTCATCGGCGAAGAAGTGGTGGACCCATATGACGAGCTATGTTCTTGGACGCTGGGGTAATGAGTTGAAGGATAACGGATTATACACACCAATACGCGCAAGTATGTATGGATTGCAGATCGGCAAACACCATTTCTTGGCATTATTGGAGCTTTATAACCTTGACACCAGCACTTTTTTGACTCGTAATGGAGAGTTGGGGTTGGCTCTTCATGAGATGCAGAAGATTTTTGGACTTCCTATGGGTGATCATCCATATCTGGAGTATTTCCCTCCCAACTGATAGCTAAGGCAATTAGAGAAAGCCTCTCCCGATATTTACGACACGTTGTGGGATCTTACGTGCCATTATCATATAGCTTTAGCAAGCATAGGTGTTCTGGCAAAGAAGAAATTACCACAACTAAGCCTGAAACAATTCACCAACTACGTGTTCCAGCACCTGGAGGATAGTTCTGGTGAAGAAGTTTGTGACTTAACTCCTCTAACTCCCTCAGAGATCAATAACCTGATCGAGATGATAGGTGCCCAATCATACACTATTTTTTCTACCGAGAGCAAGTTTCCAGCGGGGACCAAGTTTCAGACATTCTTGTGGCATGCACAGAAGCGCATTCGACCCATGACTCTTCTGACGGGATATCTCACCATTTGGCTGAAGAAGTGCGTCATGCTATATTAGTTCCCCTAGGCATTGTAGATAGAGGTTCTCTTCCTGGCCATTCAGCTGGCCTATGGAAAGGACCTCTCCTTGCTTCTAGCGATGGTCGCCGATATACACTACGGGTTTCGGTATCTAGTCACTGGCTTTACACAGGTGGGATGCAAGCCATCGGTTGAGATACCTCCTATCAAGGTCAAGCTTCCATACACCTATCTGATGATATAGCTTGTTCTCCATCATCCCGACCTAATGTCAATACCGAGCATTGCAGATCCTTCCATTTCCCTCCTGTAGTTATTAGAAGAGAGCAGATGGCTAGCAAAAAGTTTCCTCGAGGCAAGGCAAGAGCTTCAGATCCACAAATGCTAGGAATTCTTCAAATGCTTCCCTCATTTCTCTAGTTATTATAATGAGCTGTTGATTGATGAATAAAAGCCGAGGTCAGGTCGGACTTCTCTTGATGTGGGTTGCTCTTGATGGCTTGTGAATATTTGGCCCAAATATCTCGTCCTTCGAGTGAAGGGATGTTGTCACATAGAGCCTTACCTACTGTGTCGGTTTTCTCATCTGTTAGGTTATGACCAACTGTACGTCAGGAATCCGAACCGAGGATTGAGGACTGAGGGTGGTCTTATAGATGGTGCACGAGCGTGGCTTTGGAGTGTGACTGGTTGCACAGGCGTTACTTTTTCCTTCTCCGTGACAGGCGTAATACACAACTTACTTTCCTCTGCTGCAAGTGGCTCATTGCTATGAATGAGCCTATGAGGTTGTAGCACATTACAGAGTTGGAGGCCGAATAAGAGGTTAGGGCTGCCACTAAGACCGTCCGTGATAATGAGCTTCTGGGGAAGCTGGAGAAGAAGCCTGCCAGACCCTCTGGCAAAGGCAAACAGATGGTAGAGGATGAGGAGGAGCTCATTCCCACTGATGATGAAGAGGAGACCTTGGAAGAAGACATCGGCAATGGAGGAGATATTGAGATTGAGGGTGATGAGGATGCTATCGAGCAAGGTCTATCTGACTCCTTCTTTTCTTCAAGATCACTTACGAATCTGGTGATCATTTGTCGGGTTCATCCATTTGCTTTGTTTAAGCCTCCGACAACTTCAAAGAAGTCGAGGGAGGAGGTTTTATTTACTGTTCTAACAAAATGACAAATGTCCTTCCAGGTGAAGCGGTTGAAGAAGAAGAGCCTCGTCCCTTCCTTCGCATGAGATCTCAATCCGCTACTAAGGCTTCTTCATGGGTCAATTCACTTGCCAAGTTTGGCAGGAGAGACCTGCTATTCACAAGGAGGCTTGATCCCTGAAGCGGAAGAAAATAGTGCACAAGTCACATATCGATCCATACGCTTTTGAGGCGGAGTCATTCGACAACGCACCTACAGGCGGAGAAGGCAACGTCTCGCCTTTGCGTATTCTTTGATCATTTTACTTGTGAATTCTTTAGACCTAATCACATTCTGTGTTCTTAGGGGGTCGCGAAGGAGGTGTATTTTCATACAACCCTCTCTTTATTGACTTTGCTCACTTCAAAGGCTGGAGCTTCATGCAGCAGATGCGTGAGGCTATTTGTGAAGAGCCTATGTATGCTAAGACTGGCGAGGGTGCTGATGTTGGCGAGCTTGATCCAGCTACGAGGATCTCTAGCCTAGGTATATCTAATACCGGTAATACACCATTCAAATGGCAATTACGGAGTTGAACGATTCCAAATCTGTGGATCCCCTAATCATTTCTACACTTCATGCTCTTTTAGAGAAGATGAATGGAACGAGCCCGAGTGCCGAGACTGGGGAAGTTGCTACAGCCACAGAGGGTGAGTCCGATCTCTACTCATTCTGAATTTTAGCTTTTCTTCCTTCTCCCTAACTTCTATCTTTTGTATATATGATTATGGAGGGTTTAGCTAAGGATGAAACCCTTAATGATGTTGACATCGAGGAGTTAGGTGGGCACACATTCGATCTGACTCCGCTCCTCCAAGGCTGACGATATATTGCTCGCCGATATGTTATCGAAGCAAGCCCATCATGAAGCTATAGGACCACGCATGGAGGTTGGTTCATCTGTAGGTAGGAATTTTTATTGCAACTTTACTGCAATTCGTTTGTTAGTTATTACTTAACCACAATGGAGTTTTGATTATAGGACCAGCCAATGGAGCTGATATAGCTACAATCATTGGTGCTTCTAATCAGCCTGACGATCTTGGCTTCCCACCATTGTAGGTAGCTATGGCCACCGCCCAGCCATCTACTTTTCAACTTGAGGCTACTATTACTTCAGTTTTGATGGTTACAAAAGCTGCCATTATAGAGGATGGTCCTACCGCCCTAATCATGAGACCAGCTGAAGAAGCCAATACTTCGACGACTATCATACCTACCACCATTCTAGCGATTCCCGATGTTAGGTCGGTAGGGTCAAGCATGGGACGCTAAGCTAAAATATCCTCTGCTGGTATTAAGTTCTGCTTTGTAACTTGATTTGAGTTTCCAGTCGATATTTTAGAACGCAATATTTCTTCTTTCTTTTTTTAGAGCTTCACACATCTCCATATGAGCTTGTCATGGCTTTGCTGAGAGATACTTATCCAAGCAAGGAGATTTTCCGTGTGAATCTTGGTCATTTCGTTTCTTTGTGAGCAGAATGATTGAGAAGATCCTTGATCGAGGGTATTCTTTTGATATGTTTAGGCGATCTCTTGACCGTCATATGACGATGCTCAGGGAGGAAGGATATCTAGATTTGGCTGATCTTCTCACAACAGACTTGGCCATGCTAGAGTGCGATTCCGAGAGCTGGGGGAGCTACAGGCTACATGTGCTTCTTCATATGTTGCTACTCGGTTGGAGTCCTAGATGAAGTAGTAGCGTGACACCCGGATGTCCCTTGGGGATGAGCTTCAGACACAAGAGCGTTATATCATGCAGATGATAGTAGTTCTCTCAAGGAAAGACAAGAGCATGGCTGAATTGCTTAGATCTTTGGTCTCGGTCGACGAGAAAATTGCTGATCTTGAGAAGGCCCTGAAGCATGCTAAAGATTCTCACGCTATTCTCGCAGATGAATTAGCCGATGCAGAAGACTCTCGAAGACAAGTACTAGAGAAGTTGGAGCATGCAAAGGAAAAGCTGGCCAAGCTAAAAAGAAAAGCTTCACGTGTATTGGATGCCACTGAAGATTCTGTCTGGGCTGAGTTATAGACTAAGCTCGAGGACTCTTATGAGAAGGAGATCTCTCGTTAATGTGATAATAGGCGGTACATCCGAAATTCTGAGCCTCTCATAATCTGCATGTTCCCCTGACCACACCCTATAGGGTGTATCACCATCTAGTGTAGAATGTGGAGAACGGTTCATAATGTAACATGTTGTAGCCACCGCTTCTGCCCACCATTCGTTGCCCAATCCAGCATAAGATCGCATACTCATTGCCTTCTCCCGCAATGTTCGGTTCAATCTCTCCGTGATCCCGTTCTGCTGTGGTGTTGACCTGACTATCCAGTGTCGAACAATGCCCTCCTGATCACAGAACTTCTTAAAAGCATCATCTGTATACTCTGTACCGTTATCAGATCTTAGTGTCTTTAATTTCTTATCTGTCCTATTCTCAACCATTGCTTTCCACTTCTTGAATGTCTCGAATACCTCATTCTTATGCTTAAGAAAATAAATCCAAGCATACCTCGAATGATCATCTACAAACGAGACAAAATACCTAGAACCACCCTTGAAAGTTATCTGAGCCGGACCCTAAATATCTGTGTGCACATAATCTAGTATAACTCTACTCTTGTGATTGTTTTTCAAGAACTGGACCTTGTGCGCCTTTTCATACACACAATCCTCACAAAAATCCATGCAAGGTTTTTTTAGATTCTTTAGCAAACCCTCCTTACCAAGCAGAACTAGACCATTCTCTGACATATGCCCAAGCTGCCTATGTTATAACCGTGTGTGCTCACATGGTTCTCCACTACTTCCATCAGTTCTAACTGCTGCATCTCCTATCATCGTTGCACCCGAGAGAGTATATAGATTACTGTGATGAACACCTTTCATCACTGTTAGGAAACCTCAAACAACCTTCTTCACTCCGTTCTCTGTAACAATCTTGCAGCCACCGGAGTCCAATGCACCCACTGAGATAAGATTCTCCTGCAAGTTGGGAATGTGCCGCACGTCTGTTAGGGTTCTGACCACTCCATCATGCTGTTAGACCCTAGAGGGGGGTGATTAGGGTCTTATGCTAATTTAATCCGATTTTATGCCAATTAAAACTAATTAACAAATTATTCTTGCAAGAGTGATATACAATATGTTACAAGCAAGAATAAGCAATATGAACAAAGGTAAATATCCTAGCAATGAGATATACTATAAGATATATGCAAGGATATATAATTAACACAAGGGTAAACAATCTAAACTAGATAGTGGGCAATATAATCAACAAGCAATGTACAAAGGCGATATAAGATATGAACATAAAAATAAGTGTGCCAATGCAATCACAAACAAACGATATGATTACGGAGTTCGGTCCCCACGACCTACGTCTCTGCTCCTCACCTCGAGGAGATCTCCACTATCACAACCGGGTTTTTTACGTTTACCCGAACAACGTTTATACCTCACAATACGGTTTTCTAGTTTACCAAATACTCTACAACTAACACACTCTTGTAATCCCACTCTACACCCTCTCAAGTGTTGAACTAGACATGTCTCCCTCAAGTGCTCGGATACAACCTCTCCTTAGGTTCGTCAACCGACGCCACTCCTCTTAGGACGATCCCCGACTCTCGCCACACATTTCTCCCCCTTTGACAACATCAAAAAGGAGACAAAAGGATGAAGAGAGCGAAAGCTCCCCCTATCAATATGCATGGGTGAGTATAACACATAGAAAGATATAGGGATTACTCCCCCTATCAAAATGCCTCATGAATGTATGAAATGAATGCTAAGGCATACATATATGAGAAAGCATAGATTAAAAACACGATAAACATAACTCACATACAAAAATGATAATGAGAACACATATAAATATGAAAGAAGTGTCTCATTACACAATTTTAAAAACATAGTGTATAAAAATAGATTTATGAAATCAAAAGATAGAACATGAGAATCATGCAAAAAGTTTTCAAATAAAAACAAATTAATTAATGAAATCATAAAACAAGATTTAAGTCCAAAAACAATGTTTGATCAAAAAAGGAAATTTTCTTTGTAAAACTTGATCAAACCACATAAAGAATACATTATAAAGCATATTTAAAATTTGAATCATCTATTTGTGCTTATATAATGAATTCAAAAGAACAAACCAAAGTAAAATTTTTATAGTTCAAAAGTAACATACAATAATGAACTATTGATTTAAAAAAAAATCATTTTTAAGAGTATAAAACCAAATCATCATTGATTTTCAAAAATCAAGAGAGGTAATTATATCTAGCTCTTGAACTAGTATCAAACCATATAAATAGTTTAGCATCCGATAAACAAAATTTGGGAATAAATGCCCAATAAACCCGGAGGGTATATAACTATAAACCTCTCATTTAAAATCAAACTAATAATCATGAAAACAAAAGATTTGATCTAAGAAAAAATTGTTTTCATAGCCAAAAGATTTTAAAACATAATTTTCAAAACCAAGAAAAGGAAAAACACTAAAATACTTGGTTTAAAAATTAAATTTATTTTGGTACCCAAGAATTCTTGGTACCAAAAAGTTTAGGGACATGACCCCTATCATTTAAGCTCAAAGCCCTAGGGTTATGAATCCTCATGGGCATATGTGGTGCACTAACACGGTCAAAGCAATATTTACTCAAATGACCCTTCCGATTACAATTTGTGTAATGAAAGATTTGTTTTTGTGGACCATTAGCTCGTGCACGGGAAACATTTGCAAACATAGGTGATCTTTTAGGATTATTTTGCAAATGTGAAACATTATCAAAACAAAACTTTCCTAAGTGGCCATATCTATCACAAGCATCACATTTAAAAACATGTGGTCTACTAAAAATATTTGGCAAATAAGATTTTCTTTTTAAATCAAAACAATATTCGGCCAAATGACCAAAACGACCACAAAGATCACAATGATACACATGAGCATGATTATGATGAACAATAGGTGCATGTGTGTGTACATGTGATGAAGAGACTTGATGAGATGCACAAAGAGTGTTAACATTTTTATATTTGTATGCATTATAGCAAAATTTAGCTAAATGGCCTTTACGACCACATATAGGGCACTTGTAAACTTTGCTATACAATTGTGCATAGTATGTGGGTGATTTATAAGTTATAGCACTAGATTTAGCACACTTGTCCATAAGTTTCTTATGATTATCAATACATGTGTTAAAAGTTGAATCTAAGCATGATTTGCGGTTTTTCACAGGATTTAATTTATTATTTGTCACAACATCATTGATAATAGAAGTAGAGCATGTATGGTTATTCTTAAAAGAATCAAATTTATTTCTAATGTATTCTACTTCTAGCATTGTATCTTTATTAGCATGAGTTAAGCTAGAAATGGATGAAGTCAATTTTTTATTTTTTAATTTTAACATATCATTAATTTCTTTAAGAGCAACATTTTCTTGAGAATTGATATCAAAATTGGAAGTTAGCTTCTCATGATCGGATTTTAGACTAATATGCTTGCTTTTGAGATCAATAAAATTATTTTGCAATTTAGTGTAGGCATGCGATAATTTCTCATATGCACAAGCGAGTTCATCAATAGATAAATTATTATCGGAATCGGAATCACTTACTACACAAGAATTATCCTCTTGTGGCCGTGTGCATGATGCTCCACATGAACTTGAAGAAGAATCCTCCAAAGCTTGTCGGATTGTCTCCAAGTCCCCTTGATATGCTTTAATAAATTTCCAAAGTTTGTAAGCACTATCAAAATGAACAAATTTGTTAGAAAAGGATGAGTCAAAAGCGTTAAGCAAAAATTCTAACAAAAGCTTGTTCATTGTAAACATTTTATTATCATGATCACTCCACTTGGATTTCTCCAATGTGGGCACAATGTAAGCACAATCAATAACTTCCCATAAGTCAATATTTTAGATTCAACAAATATTTTAAATTTAGAGCACCATTGAGCATAAGGGAAATTTTGATATTTTGGAGTACTATTTGGATTATAGCCTAAATGAAATATATTTATATTCATGATATATATGTGAATATATACAAGCAAGACAAATGTAATCATAACTAAATTAGCACAAATAAGACAACTTGGGTCTTTAACTCAAGGTGATTAGACCTTAAATCAAAGAGCACCAAGCTCTGATACCAATTATTAGACCCTAGAGGGGGGTGATTAGGTCTTATGCTAATCTAATCCGATTTTATACCATTTAAAACTAATTAACAAATTATTCTTGCAAGAGAGATATACAATATGTTATAAACAAGAATAAGCAATATGAACAAAGGTAAATATCCTAACAATGAGATATACTATGAGATATATGCAAGGATATATAATTAACACAAGGGTAAACAATCTAAACTAGATAGTGGGCAATATAATCAACAAGCAATGTACAAAGGCGATACAAGATATGAACATAAAAATAAGTGTGCCAATGCAATCACAAACAAACGATATGATTACGGAGTTCGGTCCCCATAACCTACGTCTCTGCTCCTCACCTCGAGGAGATCTCCACTATCATAACCGGGTTTTTTACGTTTACCCGAACAATGTTTACACCTCACAATACGGTTTTCTAGTTTACCGAAAACTCTACAACTAACACACTCTTGTAATCCCACTCTACACCCTCTCAAGTGTTGAACTAGACGTGTCTCCCTCAAGTGCTTGGATACAACCTCTCCCTAGGTTCGTCAATCGACGCCACTCCTCTTGAGACGATCCCCGACTCTCGCCACACACTTCTCTCGGTGTATAAGTGTATTACAAAGTGAATCTCACAATAAGCACAATACAAAGTGTTTATTCTCTACAATGGATGAGAACGAATTATATGCTCACTCTCTAAGTTACACAATCCCACAACCCAATTATTCTATGAATGTAAATACAATAAGCTCAATGGTTGTGTGTGTGTAAACAATGAGAAAATAAAATCAACTAAACTCAATATGAACACTAGCTTAATAAAATGATAATCAAACAATATAAAATATAAAGCTAGATTGAGTTTAGAAAACTTCTCAATAGATCAAGAGTGGAAGGAGAAGAGTTGGATGCTCAAACACCAATAGATGATCTCCTCAAGCTCTTGTGAAATTGATTTCACAAACTCAAACTCTCAAATGCTTAAAAGCTTCTTAAAAAAACTTAACCCAAACTTAAATCCTTATTTAAAAACTCTTTAAACTTGTTTTAAAACACTCTCTTGTTGTTACTGGTAGAAGAGGGTTTGAGGGGTTTATATAGGAAGAGAAAACAGCAGCAAAAACCCCAAACAAATCAGTAGAGAATCCCACAGAATCGAAATTTGATTCTGTACCCAATATAGTCGTTGGGCAATCGACGGTGGCCCGTGAGATTTTCGCGGTCGACCGCGGGGGATTTTCGAAGATGAGAAACTAACAAAAAAGGCTACGGTCGACCGTGGCGGTTGATCGTGGAAACTTACAGACTAACAGTCGACTGTCACGGTCGACCGCGAAAGTTTCTACTGGCTTCTGAGGGATAAACATTGGCGCGATCGACCGTGACGGTCGACCACGAACTGATACATAAAAATACAAGTTTTGAAAGTTTTTTTTGATTTTAAAACCCTGTTTAAAATATCAAATAAATTTCAAAAATATAAAACTTTGGGAAATGATTGTAGACATGATAATAAACATGCTATAAAAACTGGTTTTTAAAAAGGACCTCCCAAATAAAAAATATCATCATTTTGTAAAATAATCCAAAACATGAAAATGTGAACATATGAGTTTTAACATTTTAGCTTAACCATGTTTTGAAACAATACAAAATAATTTTATTGACTTGAAGAAAGATGTAAAATATTGTTATAAAGTCTATAAATAATGAATATAGTATTTTATCAAAATACACATATAATGCACTAAAACATGATTTCATTGAACTGAATAAAATTGATATTGATGACATCATGTATATGCATGTAAGTATGAAATATTATATTTAATTGTTTCATAGTAAAACTTGAAAACTATCAAACCAAAACATATATGTATATATATAACTATATATATACATAGAAACCAATAAATGTGTGTGTGTGTGTATTATATTAAGCTTAAGGTACTAACACACATAATATAAACTCCTAAACTAAATTACCCAAGCTTGTGATCTTTAATGAAGCTCTATCTTAGTACACTCGCGGATGAAGCTTGAACTTGAATCTTTAACTTGAATTGCAAGGCTTCACTCTATAATTCCACCAACCTCCATTGAATATGATCGTTGAGGCTCTATTCCATCCATCCTCCAATTCGTTGTTTGCCTAGAATAAATACGAAAACACAAACACTAGACAAACAACATTAGAAGTAAATTGTTTGTTAAACATCATCAAAACAAGAAGACCAACACATGCATCTTTATTTTTATATCACAGAGCCCCACCATTTTATAAGCATGGTTATTCCCCATCTGTCACGCCCCGCTTCCAAAAATACCAGGGAATCAGAACGTGAACAAGCCCGCGACGTATTAGACTGAGGAGAGATAAGTACTAGACCCGTCTTCTCAATCTAATACGCTAAGCGTCAAGAAATACAAACAATGCGAAGTCACAGGTCCCCGATCACAGATAGCAAGAATATAATGAACAACACAGAATAAAATAATACATATCATAAATGAATATCATCCTAGACATAATATGCAGGCCAACATGCCCATATACAAAACGATCTGAATGAAATACTGGAAATATAAAATACAATGATCCAACGGAAAGAAATGCTATAAAAAGAAAACTAAGATCAAATAACTAAACTTCAGCTTCTTCTGCTACACCATCTTTAAGGTACTCCTGCTGTGAATCCTCTGGCTCCTGCTAAACCTGCTCTTCTCCTAAGCCTGACGTACACCAGAGAAAAACAGGTGTACATCAGCGTGTGGGTGACACACGGCAAGATCCCACAGAAAGAAATAGGAACGATCGAACGACCAAAGCAAATACAGTGATAACAATAATAATAACTTGCAAATGGAATTACTAATAATCTAATTGCAATCTATCACTGAAATAAAATCATCAGAAGAATCCAAGAAAACCATCCAAGTGTCAAGATCACGCAGCTAGTCAACAGGGTAATCATACAAGTATCCAAATCACACGGCTAGATGGGATTAATACTTAAATACCT
>BQKN01064246.1:120738-151315 GCA_022839385.1 Asparagus kiusianus
TATGTATTTCTGTATGTTGGATGATGAGATATCTATGTGGTTGTTATTATTTTATAAGTTATCACTTGTATTATCTTTTACTTGCTTTTGTACCTACACCTGTTGTTGACTCTACTAAAGAGATGTTAATTGTGATGGTGAAACATGTTATTGCACGGTGTAGTGCATGGCAGGTTTGACATTCTTGGTTTCACCTTGGACTGCAGCCTTGTGTGAACCTAGGGGCGTCACATATCTATAGGTCCCCACACGCGGCTCGAGATGGAGAGAAGACAATGAACATTACTATCCAAGTCACAGAAGCTCATTTGACAATGACAAACACATGAAGTGAGTCAACGAACCATGCGAAGCAACAGAATTGTGGAATAACCGAAACACGAATGAACCGAGAACTGCACGTCGCTTACGAAAGACGAAGTGCCCCTCGTATCCCATTTACTCCATACATGATTCAGTCATGAGAACTTGTAGATCTCCTCGTCAGCTTTCCGACGCATTCTGGATCGCGTGATTCCGAGTTCGTATAATGAAAATACGGCGAAAACGGACAGAGCACGCAAGACCAAATCTTGAGCCAAACCGAGACACCCCGTGGTGTCTCGGCTTGGCCGAGAGACTCTCAAGTTTCTCGGCCAAGCCGAGACACTCTCAAGTGTCTCGGCCACGCCGAGACACCCATGAGCGTCTGCAATACAAAAAAAGTTGATTTGGCGGTTTTAATGCTGTTTTTCAATGTTAACCGTCTGGATTTATTCCCAACTGATATGATATTACCCAAGAATGTGGTTAAGTGGTTATAACAGAAGATAAGAGAGAATCGGCCATTCTTATCCGAAAACAAGGGTCCCGAAGCCTTTAAATACAGCCCCAAGGCCTTCATTTTTTAAGATCGGGAATTCTGGAGCATCGGCGAAGCTCTGCCGAATTGAGGACTGAAGAGCCATGAATTTCAGAGAGGAGGAGGAGAGATCGGATCGAGTTTGTCAGCATAAAAGAGAGGATCTCGTCAGATCTATACTTCCCGGTTCCTTCCTTGAGATCGCCCCGTTGCGGTGATCTCGAGAAGAGTGGTTATCTCGTCGTTGCCGAGATAACTGCTTCGGTTTCTTGATTCCTTCGCGAATCAACGAAGCTCCGGATCTGCTCTGATCGTTTGGTGGTCCAGTGATATCATCGTCCCCGTCACAGGCCAAGTTCTCACGCAAGCAGCGGACGATAAACATCTGTTGTGCTATTTGACGAGAGTTGTAATTTTTATTTTTATTGTGTAAAAGTCTTATAAAAAGACCAATCTTTTTGAACTTGTTGAAACGATCAAAGTTGTAATAAGTTATACAATGAAGAATACAATTTTCTACTCAAACAGATTATCCTAAGCATGATTATATTAAGCACAAGAGAGCAATCCATAAATTATAAAAGAAAACAAACTAGTTTCATCCAATTTTAGAATCCTTACAAGAATTAGTTCCTTGTTTTACAAAATAAAAACAAGAAAGTAAAAAAGATAAAAGAACAAGAAAAAAAGCTAAACAATAATAAAATAAAAACTAACTATAAAAATAAGAACAAGGGCAAGAAATGAAGATCTAAACTATGAGCATAAAGAAAATCTAACTAATAAAACATAAAAGAGCATAAAAGTGAATCTAAACTACAAAAAGAAAACTGCATAAAAATAATAAAAGAACATGAAAAAAAGACAACAAGATAAAAGAGCATGAAAGTAAATCTAAGATACAAGGCATAGAAATAAATTTAATCTATCAAAAATAAAAGCTTACATTGCAAGGGGTCGACCCCTTAAAAAAAATCTCCATCTTGATCTTCATCAATAAATAAGAAGAAAAGAAAATTTAAAAAGTGAAAATTTTTATTTTTATTAATTGTAAATAAAATTTATAATTTTAGAAGGTCTGCTCAATTAAGAGTAACTCTCCACTCCAAATGGAGATTATTACAAAAAAAATTCAAACTCTCAAACTCTCGCTCTGTCCCTCTATTTATAGATAACAGAAATCTCTGTTTCATTTCTTTGGCATTTAATTCATTTAAGACTCTTGGGCTTCTTTTAAATGCTCTTGTACTTCTTATAATTGAGCTTGTCCTTCAAATAATTAAATATATATCAATCAAATTCGTATTTCTATCATAACCTGCCATTGCTGATAAAATTTCTAGAATCTGCTAATCTGAATGGCTCCGTCTCATCAAGATAAACGATTTTTATATATAATATATTAAATTCTGCTTTCTGGATTGGGAGATATCGTATTTTCTTTGCGGTTGACCATCCTGATCATGAATTTGACTTTGTTTTTTTAGATTTGATTTGATTCTCAATTGTAGGCCAAATTATTAATAATTACTGGCTAAGAAGTGATGAGTGTTGAGATTTTGCTTCTAAACCTAGTCGATGGCTTTGGATTTAGGTATTCTCAGCTTCATTAGAGGTTTTTTGGGCTCGAAATAATCTTCATTTGAGCTCTTATTCAATAATTCTATATTACATGTGAAATAAAATAAAAATATATTATTAGTAGATATATTGATTTAAATAAAGTAGATAATGATGGTGTAAAAATGTAATAAAATGTGATGATTAGTAGACATTAGCTTCTTGGAAAGAAATTTAAAATTTTGTCCCATATATTTGTTGAAGAGTAATCATGTCTAATCTAGAGTTAATGATCCTTAAACAAATACTATGAACCAAGTTTAACTAAGGTATTTGCTCCAACTCCTAATTAATCCATCACTCTTTCTTGTCCTATGTGATTTGGAACTTTGCTCAAACATGAATATTCAAATAATATCATGGCTAACTCATATGTCTAACAATTACAAAATCAAATGCTCCTGATTTACAAGAAAAAGAACCAGATTGAAACGCCATCATAATTGAACTGCTCGTAAAACAAACATTTAGTACCATCAATCAAGACAAATCATTATCATTCATTGAGCCCATACTTGCAAGAATACCAACAGAAATTCACTTAATCCCCCTTAGGTTTGGGGTGTCTAAGATATTGTCTTGTCATGACATTTGCAATTGTTTCAACTAATCCCTAATGTTGTTACATGGGCGTGCAAACAAGGATAAAAATTACCCTTTTTAAATTAACACTATGATTATTAACTTAAATCAAATCAAATTGATTAACCAAATCTCAAACTTAGTGGTGTTTAGTGAAAATTACCTTTACGATTATTAGAAAAGACATGAAAAAGTTTTTTCCCCCTTGTCAACAACATTTTAGTCATTTAGACGTAGGTAATTTCATGTGTATGGAAAGATCTAACATTATTAGTTAGGGGGGAATTTGACAAACGTTAAGACAAGTTAACTAGCATTTCTAAAGCGTAGCCCAAACCTGAGTGGGTTCGTGAAATTTTTCTTAATTTCTAGGTATAACATTTATCATACCTCCATGAATTGCATGTGTTTCTCTTCTGCATCCAAGAAGACGAATGGCAGCTGTCCATTAAATAATCAACCAACGATCTCTCCACTGTTTTTATCGGAGCATCTAAATCCCTCTACGTCCGTACTTAAGATGACAATGAAGAGTAGTTGAATCAGACCACAGTGCTCGGAACAATTACCCATGCCTTTCTTTTATCTGCTACGTACCAAGTCTACCGCTTCGACATGAATGGCTTCATAATTTTTACATGATAAATATGCATGGAACCCAGTATGATAAACGCGCCACGCCAGCCAGCCAGCCAGCCATCGCGGACCCGTCCGCTTCTGATTATCGCGCGGCCGTGGCAAGTCCTCCATCACGTTAACGAGCCACGCACGCCACACTGACTACTTCATCGCTCGACAAATCAAAATCCCTTAAAAAAATCTCAACTTGCGCAGCCCCCTCTAAAATAATCTTTTTTTTATAATATGTTATCTTTTCCGTAAGTAGAGGATGCGATTTGTGGATGGAGTGATAAGCAAAGACAATATAATGTGGGGACCCAGCAACTTTCAACCGCGCATGTTTTTTCTTCTTAGACTTTTCAACAGGACAGGTCACAGGTTTCAAAATCCGTGAAAGCATTTTTCTCATTTAACCATGTACATATTTAGCTTGACAATAATGTTAAACTCCACGATTACTCCACGCATCTCCCTCTATTTAAGCAAACCCTCATCTCAACTCCCCATTCATCATCACAAACAGACGACACCAACATGAAGGAGCTCTTGATCATAACCCTCTTCCTCACCATATCCTCCTCCATCCTCTCCTCCTCCGCCCAGCAATGCGGCAGCCAAGCCGGAGGGGCCGTGTGCCCCAACGGCCTCTGTTGCAGCAAGTTTGGCTACTGCGGCACAACCTCAGCGTACTGCTGTGACGGTTGCCAAAGCCAATGCAACTGCGGCGGTGGCGGAGGGACTCCGACGCCTACCCCACCTAGCGGCGGCGGGGGTGGATCGATATCATCCCTTATAAGCTCGAGCTTATTCAACCAGATGCTGCTACATCGGGACGATGCGGCTTGTCCTGCTCACGGGTTTTACACTTACGACGCCTTCATTACCGCTGCTAACGCTTTCCCTGGGTTTGGTACCACCGGAGATGCTGATACTAGGAAGAGAGAGATAGCTGCTTTTCTGGCTCAGACCTCTCATGAGACCACTGGTATAGATATATATACATAATACTGGACTTAGAGTCTCATGAACACTGTAAATCCAATTTTTAAATTTAAGAGTCCAAAATTAGAATACCTAATCGATCTACTACATGTGAGCTATCCGCGCGAAACAAAATTTCGAAAGAATTTAGCGTCACTAACCGATGAATGTGTTCGTGTGTTTGATCAGGTGGGTGGGCAACTGCACCAGACGGCCCGTACGCGTGGGGATACTGTTTCAAACAAGAGCAGGGCAATCCCGGGAGCTACTGCGTACAGAGCACCCAATGGCCCTGCGCGCCGAACCAGAAGTACTTCGGCCGAGGGCCTATCCAAATTTCATAGTAAGTCAACTCTTAACAATCTAATCTAATCTAATCTAACGATCCTTTCCTCCGAAACTTTTTTTTATCAACAGTTAACGGTTAGACGCTGGGCCCTAGATGCCTGGTGTGACTTTCTTGGCCTCATCCAATTTGTTTATAAGACAAATTTACCAACTTTTTTTTTTCCCTTCACAATTATCCACCGGATGCAGCAACATCAACTACGGTCCAGCTGGACAGGCAATTGGGTCGGACCTCCTCCAAAACCCGGGCCTAGTAGCAACCGACCCGGTAATCTCTTTCAAGACTGCATTTTGGTTCTGGATGACCCCTCAGCCCCCCAAGCCCTCCGCCCACGACGTCATCACCGGCAGCTGGACCCCCTCAGCCGCCGACCAAGCAGCCAACCGGGTCCCGGGCTTCGGTGTCATCACCAACATCATCAATGGAGGAATCGAGTGCGGGCACGGGCAGGATAGTAGGGTTGCGGACCGGATCGGGTTCTATAACAGGTACTGTAGCATGTTGGGTGTGAGCCCTGGAGGGAACTTGGACTGCTACAATCAGAGGCCTTTTGGGAGCTAATTTGTAATAGAAACATGCTGTGCGGTGCTAAATAATAAGAAGTGCTAATGAAGGTTGTAGTATGGAATAGATTAATAATGTGGACGTGACAAGGACTTGAATAAAGCACTTATTAAGTTGAAGCATTCTACGGATGATTTTTTTTTTTTTCAGTTGTTCTGAAGAACATACCTACATAATCCTCATCAAAAAGGGTAAGTTTCACGTAACGCCCCCTGCACGTTGTGGGGTTCCCGCGAAAACCTATTGAACAATATTTCCTGCCTGGAAATGGCAAACCGACTCAAACCCATTATAGAAAAAATAAAATAAAATAAAACTAATAGCCATCTAATCTATAACAGAACGTTTTTCTACAAGCAAGGAACTCAAACCTATGACAATTACACAGAGAAAGCAGCCAGTACTACTTTATCATCTTAATAGAGAAACTATCCATTGAAAGGAGAGGAAAAAGTCAAGAAACCTAATAATAAGGCAAAAGGGGAAATAGAAGCAAAAGGTGAGTAAGAGTTTGGAGCAAGTTGGCTTGCATCACAGCAGCCAAGACGTAAATAACATTATATTTCTGAAACTATAATTTATACAGAATCAAAGTCTATTGATCGTTAACTGCATATCCTATCCGCTATATATAATCATCGAGAATGCTACCAGCTAAGTGAATTCTTTGACTGCTGTAGCTTAGCACTGTAAGAGCTTTCCAACTCATCCTGCAATAAAAATATCAACACCAGAACTTTAGTCAACTCAAATTAATCAGAAATTAATAAACACTATAAACAGGTGCTATCACGTTTGTCAAAGCTACTGTTCTTGACCTTGTGTTCGTTGCATGGAATTAAGATTTACCCACTTGAAAAGGTAATTTGATATCCAACAAATAACAACCAGAGGTAATTAGTTGTAAAATACCACTGCAAAATTAAAAACAAGGGGGCAAAACTAACAGATGTTTGGTAACAATTCGACATTTGCAATGTGTTCATCTATACTTGAGTCAAGTAGCGGAGAGGCAAATGAACATTTGAAACAACAAATACATGTAAATAAGCACATTTGTAGCTTACAACCATACAATTTAAAAACTTTTGAATGATTTTAATGGAATAAATTACAATTTGGATGCACTTCAGTTCACAACAAAGTTGGGGTAACATAACAGTCTAATATGTGAAGCAATAATTTATAACAAAGACAGCATCTAATTCTGCAGTTCTGCATGCATGACACATCATTAGATTCATAACAGAGACATCTAATTATATCATGCATATGAGATCATTTACTAAGGAGCATGACAAGTTGCTGAAGCCTCGTACAATGTTAATGGAGTGGGTTTGGGAATTGGAAAGTTCATGGTTGAAGCCCTGGAGATATATGTATGTATGTATATATACATACATACATATACATATATATGTATGTATATACATATGTATGTATGTATACGTACATCTATGTTACCCGGGTACTTCATTATTGAAGCCGTACCCGTACCGGACACGTACCCGACACTTTCCCGTACCCAAACTTCATGGACACTTCTTGAATATATGCATGCATTTATTACAACATGTACTCAATTAGACGATATATGTATTAATTTAAAACACTTGTCAAAGACTTTCTGAATGTAGAGCTTACACTTAACATCCGTCTTTTGAAATTAATGGGATACTGGTTGAGTTCGTTTCAGTCCATACCCAAGTTCAAAACTATATAGTTAATGGGTTGTTTAGATGTCTAGTAAAAAAAATGAGTAGTTTACAATTCACGATAATCAATATGATAAAATAAACTAAAAAATATGATCGAAATTTTAATTCTAATGACACATGAAGCAGAAAAAATTTATCTCATGCACATTATTAATTCTATATATATATATATATATATATATATATATATATATATATATATATACATATATATATATATATATAGTCGTGTCCCCGTACCCAACATTTTACAGTTTTGCTGTGTCCCTTACCCGTACCCGCACCCGTACCAATACCCGTGCCCGTTTCCATGCAACTTAGACGTACATACATGTATGTATGTATATATACACACACACACACATACATATACATGTATATGTATGTATGTATATATATGTATGTATATATACATGTATATGTATATCTATATATATACGTACATATATTTACATATACATGTACATATACATTTGTATGTATGTATGTATGTATGTGTGTGTATACACACACACACACAGAGTAAAGCTCCTACAAACTTAAGTGGATAGACATACTTCTCCACCAACTTTTTTATCTATTAGATTTGCTTTGAGATTTGTGCAAAACATGAAGGATATCTTTGGGATATGTGCATTGATTTGCATCACATGCTAGCACAAATCTCAAAGCAAATATGATGGATAAAAAAGTTGGTGGACAAGTGCTTCTATCCACTTAAATTTATAGGAGCTTTACTCTCCCACTATATGTGTGTGTGTGAACGTACGTACGTACATACCTACATGCATGCATGCATGCATGCATACATACATACATACATTGCATACATTACATACATACATAACATACATACATAACATACATTACATTACATACATACATATATACATACATACATACATACATACATTACATACATTACATATATTACATACATACATTACATTACATACATACATACATACATTACATACATACATGCATACATACATACATACATACATACATACGTACATATATACATGTAGATGTATATATACATACATACATGTGTGTGTGTATACGTATATACATATACATATATGTGTGTGTGTGTCGATATATGTATATAGACACACACACACAGAGATAACACACACGTGCATATACATATATGTAATATATATACGTATGTGTGTGTGTGTATATATAATTTGGAACCTGAGAAAACATGAAGGTGTGCAAAATGGGAAACATACCTTGCAAGATTTCAGTAGTGGCTCCAAGAAGGATGACCTGAAAAACCTAATGGATTCTCCGAGTGAAGTTCTTTCCCAGTCTGAAATAAAATTATAAAACATCAGACTATTACCATATTAACCATCAACTGTCATAAGGTAAATTTTTTTAAACTTCCAACGGATAGTGATAGTGAGATTCACAAAGATGAAAGCATATCAAGCAATTTTTGAAAATTTATGACTTTTAAATTGATATTTAGCAGGTATTGAAGCTTAACCATCTCCTTCAAACACATCTGGGGAGTAAAGAAAAAGTTCTCCTGGTTACATACCGTTCTCAGAACCTGCTCTCATACCACCCATGTTCAGCTCGTCTATAAGCTGCAGGAGTATGGTAATGTCAGATAATAATTAGCAGGCAAGTTCTATTCAGAAAGCTTAATGAAATATAGATAAATTTCTTTTTGTAATGTCTGCTTAGATAATTTTGAGGTCAATGTTACTGGAAAATTGATGATTTGAGATGATTGTGAATTTTCTGTAAGACTTATATAAATACTGAGAAAGCTAGAAGTTATAAACATTGGGTCATTGATCTCGAAACTTACCCATGCCTTTCTCAAAATTTATGAAACTATATAGCTCAACTATTCTACTCTAAATGCATGCGAATTCATGTTTCAGGACACAGTTCTGATGTATTGTAAAAGATCATGCTTCTCAATGTTCGCTCTGTTTATATATAATTCCATTTATTAATACTGCCACATGGCCTATGAATTTATAGGAAGGTTACAATCTCATTTGTTATACAAAATACTGGAATTTAGTTTACCACAGATCAAACGAAATTACCTGTGAAATCGTGGGTACAGTTCTAGGGTCAAAATCATCACAATTATTAGGATCAATAGGAACACAGATGCGACCTGGATCAGGATAATTATGTAACATCAGAAAATAAGAATATCTTCAGGTAAGACTAACTCTATTGATGTCTGAAGGAAATGTTCAAAATTTATAATATCAGAAAGATAGATGCTTACCTGTTTTAGGGTGTATGCAGAATGGTGCCTTCAGTAGATGATTCATATGCTTTGAAACCTTTTCGATAAGAAACAAAAGGTAAGAAGAAATGATACATGGATCAGTCTCACGAGTCAAATTACATAGAGAATGTTCCTAAACCTCCACATCAAGTCTTGGATAGGTATAAGAGAAGACAATCTCCTCTACACATCTGCGGAGTCCCTGAACCGGAAGAGTGAAAATAAGAATGCACAGAAATGAGTCCCGACACATGTTCAAAAACAATACAGCACAGTTAATTTATTTTAGAAAACATAGGTGAGTGTAAAGTTCTCCCATAAAAGACTAAAGCAGGACATTCAAAAATAAGTTTCAACACATAACCATAGAAAACTAGATTTACAGTGATCAGTTGGAAATCACTTTATGAGTATGCAACTTCAAACATTTGTTTGAAAACAACGGAAAGTCTCTGAAATTTGACTTTTTACAAAACATTGTTCCTGACAATTCTATACACAAATGCTTCCTCATAAATCAATTTACAGTTACTTACATAATTTGGCTTACGTTTGAGTTCACAAACAAATTAAGATGTTTTCACAAGATTTACCGGAATAAGAGATCCATCTAACATTTCTGGGATCCTCATCTCAAAGTGAGTTTTTCTCCATTACATAGTTTTCAAATACTAAAATAACAACTGAATCCTCCACTTACTACACCTTTGTTAGCTCTATATTCGGACAGATAACTAAAAAAAACAAAACAAAATTAGGAACCCATGACTGGAATAATGGATGTTGACAGATTCACACCTTTTGTTTTCCTGATTGCAACATTTGTTTTAACTGATCCCATCGAACAATGTCAATATCTTGTTTAGAATTAGACCTTTGATTTCTCTGCCATTTATCACGAAGCTCTCCAGCAACAGCTGAAATTTTTGCATACCAATTTACATGAATTGATCTTCAAGGCAAGAGCACGATAAATCAAGGGAGGAAATCTAATCATCACAAAAAGCATACTCACAGTCATCCGGAATAACCTCAAGTATCCTCTGACATCTCTCATCAGACGAAAGCAACTTCTGGTTAAGAAGTAATTTCTCTTCAAAAATGACCTTCAAAACTTCTGTATATGATCTACTGCAGGAAAAAGGTGTTCTTGTCAGAGAATAAATCAAAACCTTGCCCATAAAAGACTTAAAATTTCTTATAATCTGAAGTGGGACTTACACAAGAAAAGGATGAAGAACAGGTCCTGTTAAAGATACTTTCCTCAAACTATTTTCACCTCCCTGAACCCAAAGACCAATAAATTTCCATTGCATAGAGCATACGCAAATGTTTGATACATCTCTCATGGAAAACAGAACAAAAAGAATCACCTTGTATACACGGAAATAGTCGAGAATAGATGCTCTCTGTGCATTTCCTAGCCTGAATGGATTAAAAAAATTACTGAATGTCATCTTATTACGATACAAAAGCATTACCAGAATATAATTCCCAATAATCTTAGAATTACCTTCTTGCTTTGCTATCGCATACCCAACAGTGGACACCACGACGGCCACTATACACCCATAAAATGTGATTAAAGCCAAAATCATCTAGAATACAAGAATGGTTTGCTCAGTATATTAAATTAAAGAGGGTCAAATGAAATTTATAAATGTCAAATAATCGCAAGTATACAGTCCAAAACAACCTGACATGATGTCATGAACATATATGTTTAAATACCATGAAACAGATGTATGAACATTTACAAACCTCTAAGAGCAACATCTATGACTTTAATAGCAGCTGTCATTAAAGGCCAGCAATTTAAACAGACATCGCCACCAGCACAGCAGTATCGAACATCATCATAGTCTGACATATCCTGTTTAGCACGAAGTGAAAATAAATAACATTCCACACATCCATGATACATTAAAAAGGAACCTACAATTACAGTTAACATATACCGAATGTTAAATGAGCTTACAATATCAAAAATGAGCTCCCTTTCTACGGGGCCTGTTTTTGAATATGCAGTCCTTTTTGCAAGCTGGAAAACACAACTTGTTATCAGAAAACAACACATGGGATCTGATTATACAGAACAAGAAACAAAATCATTTTTCAAAAAAAAATATTTCCACGAAAATGATAAGTTTCTGTATTATACATCGACATTATATACAGGTCCAATATCTATTTTAACTGGGCACTTCTCCTTGATGGAGTTCTCCATTTCAGTTGCATTATTAAAACTCTGATATCGAATATATATGTCGTTCTCCAGGGTGAAAGAGAATTCTCTGCGGTTAATATAAGAATTGTCACATGCTGGATGCTTCCCATCTGCAAAGATTTGCCAGTCACAACAAATCAACTGAAGGAATAGGGGGGGAAAGGTTTCAACTGAAACATATAAAAACATTGTTGTCCCTACTTACCATTTCCATAAGATAGCCATCTGAACATATCAGCATATGGAAAGAGTTTTCCTGCATGTGAGCAACTTTGGATAATTAGCATGCAAATAAAGTAGGCATTGGAAATAATATAGTGATTTAAGTAAATAAGGTTAATGACATTAGCTGTATTGGTGAAAGCTTGAGTGTAATTATTATTAGAATAAGAATTTGATTTTATTTTATGAAAGCTAATTAAACAAAAAACAACAATTGGAGCAGACAGACTTGATGGAATCTTTGATGTATGGACTCACTATTCTCCGAAATCGACAGAAAAACCAATAGGTCTGTGGCTCCAAATATTGAGCAAATTATGAGTGGTTGCTGTGTCTACATGCCAATTTTAAGTCGTGCCAGTTTATCATTTGAGAAAATTTTCCACAGGAAAGAGCCTTATAGGTTCTAGAATGGGAGTTAGTTAGAAGCATCAATAATCCTATATCGCACACAATGCAGCATAAACAGTTTTGGAACATAGGTTCACCATAGCGCCTCTAGTAGAACTGAACATACTCTTCCTTTTTGTTACATTTCTCAATTAATAATTACCAGATGCTTCACAGTGTTCGCACTTTAAGCCAAAACAATTAAGGAGAATCAACATCCCCGATGGCTGTGAAAAAGCCCAGATAAAGGGAGAAAACCTATGCTCTGATGCATGGAATTCTCTCTATGGTTAACAAATTAGTAACTGCTCATCATAAATAGTTCATAAATAGTTAAAATATACCTTTATTCAGATCAGCATCCAGTTTTATATGGGGTGTTTTTTATATCAGACCCCAAAATCTTCTTTTGCATTTTGTATTATTCCCCAAATCTTTCACATTTTGAAATTAGTCCCCCAAATCCTTTGAAGTGTTTTGAAATTAGTCCCTCTAGTTTACACCAGGTTGAAAGATTTGGCACTAATTTCAAAATACTTAAAAGGATCAGGGGACTAATTCTAAAGTATGAAGATTCGGGGGGCCACTTTCAAAACACTTGAAGATTCAGGAGACTAATTTCAATATATGAAGATTTGAGGGTAATATCAAAATATGAAAGATTTGAGGGACAGATATCCAAAAAAACCTAAGACCCCCCCCCCACCCCCCCACCCCACCCGGAAAGACCCCATATTTAAGTAATTGCTGGCACATTCAGGAAGTAATTATTTCTTCTATATTTATCTAAACATAGAGGGAGCATGTGACTACCCAAGTATCCATAGCTGCGGCAGACTTGTATAACACAATATTTTATAAGGAAAATATGGCGAAATAAGAACGATGGAGTAAGGTATCACATATAAAGTTTCATTAGAATATATCTTTGCTCCACCTAAAATTTACAAGAGATCCCATACCAACGATAAGACTTAGAAACCATTCTAGATAATTGAGTGTACAAGTACTATTATCATTGCTTTCTGGAAGTTTTACAGCAATCCAAATTGCAACATGCTACTTCTCTAAAGTGCATTTGAATGTCATTATTCAAGATTTCTCCATCAAACCGTCAGATAAACAAAAAAGTTACATTGTGTCTCTATGGTAAATGGCTGTAAAGATTCTCATTGCATATTTGACAAAAAATAATAAAAATAACTTCAATTATTACCAGAGGTGCCTGCTTGAGTATCAAGTCAGAACTTCCTTAATTATTTGCTTAACTGATCAGTATAGTGCCCCTTGTTTGTCATCTTCTATCATATAATGAAAATCACAATTCTTCCTTCAAAAAGCACAAGTTTCTGAAAATAAAATTTTAATAAAGTTTGGCATAATATTTACAATGATTAACCTAAATTTTGTAAGATGGTAGTTTTTTTTCATTTTCGGAGGGAAGGGATAATTTTTCTCTCCTTGGAAAGTAAATAGTTCTACATAAATGCAATATTCTTTTAAACATTTTCGTTTACTATGCACCTTCCATATTGAAGTATCTACCTTTCTACATAAAGTTCTACCAATTTTTTCAAAGCTATCATGTGTCCTTTACTATTTTGTTCTTTCTTTTGCTATTTTCCATCTACCTATTATGCACTTGACTCTTTTTACAACTAGATCCTTTCTTAATGTAGATTTCTCTGAAGCCAACCAACATAAATTTAATACAATTTGTCAAGAATATATAATGATAGCGCACAAGATGAACATGTATGGACGATAGATGATCTCAAAAACAACACAATAGGACTTCAAAGTTTGTGGAAAGAAGCTATAATTGGTGTGGGCATAATCTGAGAGCGCAAATAAAACAAGACTACCACTACTTTATTTCTCAACAACAAAGAAACTTTTGGAGAAAACGTGAAAAATGAGAGCATGATTTAGAGTTCAATGCACACACAGGAAGACAAATGCCTATAACATAGAAATTGACCAAGCATAGTTAAAAATATTGGAGATTATATTTATCACCAAGTTCAGAAAATTTAAATCGCAACGAATATACCCATCATTAGGCTTAAAAGATTCAAATACACTATTATATGTACAGAAGAAGCCTTCATATTTCAAGAAATTTTCCTTTCCTCCCTTCCCCTTGAAAGGGCAATAAATTTATGGGCATATAGAGCTACATAATTGAAAATTATGCAGGAACTAAACAAAAAATATATTTGCTAATAACTACCATAGTAAAGTCTCAAATGATTGAGGTCCAGCCCCTTCGGTTCGTCGATTTGCATGTCATCTCGCCCATTCATGTCTCCGTCCTTCATAATCTCAGATTTCAAAATCTTAAATGACAAAACAGTACCAAGCGATGAATGTTTACGATCAAGAACAAAGCTTTTACAGGAACGATTAACAGAAAAATGAGATGTAACAAATGCGAAGATTCCGCCAGTTACAAAGAAACTATCTTTGTTTTTTTGCCCCTCCCACGTCTAATTTCAAAAAATCCATCATCGTTATCAACAACTTGAAGTCAAAATATCATACCTAGCCGGAGGTCGGTGATCAGGATATTGATGGAGGGAGACGGAGGCGGCGGCGGCCTTCAGATCGACGAGAGAGGAGGAGATATATTCGGTGAGATCGACGGGATCCCCAAAATCCCCTTTTTTTTAGGGTTTCATTGAGAGGCGGGAAGAAATGTTGTTTTCGCGCCAAATCTTACGGTGAGCGCCTGGGCGTTGTTTGGGCTTTTGACGCGGAGAGGTGAGGTTTCTGCATTGGGTCGGGCTCTTATTTGGGCTTTTAAAATTTTTTATTTTCACTATAATTTGAGAAATGCCTGGACTTTGGGCTTGTGAGCTTCATCTTCAAATATCGAAGAAGGGTAATCAGGTAAAATACTAACAACAATACTATCTTTCACGCGTTCTGATTACCTATTTCTACTCCTTCAACTCTACTAAAATCTCAAATATTTCAACCACCTAAATTTTCTTAAACACGAAAAAAAAACCCACGATCTCCTCAACCCCTCTAAAATCCAACAATATCCTCAACTCCTGCTTTTTTTTCTGTTTTAATATTGTTCTCAACTGAGTGCAGACCCTATCAGAATGCCTCCTACAAATGATAAGATGATCTTTATCATACACTGGTGATTAAGGGATTAGTTTGGAAATTTCAGTTATCCTATCTATGATTAAAACCACCTCATTTCCATAGGAATAGTTCTGATAGAATCCTTAGTGTTCAACCTTCCTTATTTAACCATCTTCTACCAAGAAACAGAGATCAAAGCTTCTCTCATCTTCTACAATTACCTACAAGTTATATTCAAATTAATTTTCCCAGAAAGAAAAAAAATCCACAACGTAGCTATTGCTCCATAGATCCGTTCTCCTATTTTGCTTCGCACGGGGTCTCAGCTAATTTGCGCACTAGGTAATTAAAATGTGCTCTTAATTCACATTTTAGAGTTCTCTCCGAATATTTTTCTCAGTATAGTATATAAGGGGGTGTTTGATTCAATTTCTACAAATTATAGAAAATGTTTTCCATCCAAAATATGATTTACTTGTATTTCTTAAAAAATTATAGGAAAAGTTTTGATAAATCAAAAAGTACCAATTTTTTTGTTTTTTACTTTGCTTGTTTGGTTCAAAACAAGAAAATGACCCATAACTTTATAGAAAATAGCAAGATTTCCTATAATTTGTAGAAATTGAACCAAACACCCCCTAAATTTATAGAAAATTGTCAACTTTATAGAAAAGTGTCAATGTGGTGTCAAATTTCTGGGTGAATTTCGCTCATTTTGAGAGAAAATTGATTTCTGTAAATTTTAGTATTTTTTTGTACTTTACATAAAACATTTCTATAAATTTTTTTGAACCAAACACAGTTTACGAAAATCTACATAAAATTTTTAATTACAGAATTACCGTTATCAAACATTTTGAGAAAATTTTTCTATAAAATTGTGCAACCAAACACCTCCTAAATAAAAAAGTACTGCTATTTTTTATTCGCACCGGTTTCGACTTAATTATATATAATCCAAAAGGTAATGAATGTTTTTCTTAGTAAGTTCTCTGAAGAAAACTTTTTTTTTTCTTAGTAAGTTTTCTTTGAATATTTTCCCTTCGAATATTTTTTGGTTGTAAATTCTCTGAAGAAAAATTTATTTTTTTTACATATTAAATAACCATTGGCTGCGAAAGATACATGGACGAAATAAGAGAGCGAAACTGCATCGGCCAACGCCAAAGAAGACAGCGCAAGTCTCCTGAAGAAGCATCGAACAATAGAGAACGTCGTCGCCTGGCTCAATAGCATTAGATGATCAAATACCCGAGTTAATGAAGCAAATACACAGTTGCAAAATAATACACAACAGTTCAACAAGGTTAGACGGTTAGTATAGACTTATTTATGAAGTTGATATTTTTTTTCCAGTGGTTTATCACAGATGATTCCACAATAACTGTCCTTACGTACCCATTCATCAAGGTGTTTTATATACAGTAAATAGCTAGCATATCATAGTCATTACCAAAAATATTTCTCATTATTTTCTAATCTAATTGTATACTAATGCAGGTAAGTCAAATATACTATATTATATGTTGTTCGCGGAAGCCACTTGTTGTACCGCTGATACCACTTGTTGTGCGCCGAGGAACCAAACCAAATACCGAGAGAAAAGGCAACTCAAATCAAACAATAATGACACAAACTCAAACACAAAGATTAACGTGATTAGACAAATTGCCTACCTCTACGGGGCAAGAATGAGAGGGTTTTCACTATAGAGAAAGAGAGTACAAAAATAAAGATTACAAGATCACTCAAACTAACCTCTCAAACAAAACCCTCAAATCTCTCACAAAACCCTCAAACAATGTACTCAGAAAAGAACTCTCTTTTCTATGCTCAAAACTCACCTTCAAGTTACCCCAAAAGTGAGCAATATGATCCAATAAACCCTAAACAAATCGTGTTCCTATTTAAATAAAACAGGAAACCCAAAGAGTGTAGGAAACTGAAGCAGGTCCAAACCCGACTCGTGGTCGACCGCTGAACCCATCGCGCTCGACCGGATCCAACGACCGAAACCAAAAAACACAACAGGGTTTTGCCGGTCAACCGTCGCGCCACTTGCGGTCGATCGCGAAAAGTCCAGAGACTTTCCTTATGATGTGCACGTTCGTGATCGACCGTAGTGCCACTCGCGGTCGATTGTGCAGCCTTCAAAATATTCCTTGCTTCAAAAAATCCGAACTTCGTCGCTATGCCCCCAATTCTACAATTCTTCACCTCGGCGAAGTCTTCCCAAAACTGAGCTGACACTAAGCAAACCAAATGTCCCACTTGTTGTGTCCAGTACGAAGTGAAACAAAATCATAACAACGGATTTAATCCACAACAAGTCGAGACCCAAATGAGAATACGAACACTTTCTAAACATCGGTATCTACTCATCAAATTAGCTATATCATAAATGACTGCCTACGTATCCTCTTACCAAATGAATCAAGCCTTCACGCAGTTCCCCAAATGACCTCCAAAGGCCCTCAAACAAATAGAAAAGTTCTCAACTCTTCACCAACAAATATACGTCTGATAGCTCTCCAAATGGCCCCAAAGCAAAACAAATCAAACACCTCCATCTGAGGTGAACCAATGGCCGTATCCAAATCATATTCACAGCTGTATTCGAATCAACCAACTCATCATCTGCACCCAAATCCAAATGATCCCCTAACTATGTCACCTCAGCTGGAATCCCAAACGATGCAGTATGATCTGGAGTATGTGGAGTAATCTTCACCCAATGTGGAGTAGCATCACTCTCCACCCGCTGCGATACATCTAAGGTCTGTTCAAAACTCTCCACCTGTTGAGAGTTAATTAGCTCCCTCATCGAAGCTTTAACCGAAGTGACACTACCAGTCCAAACATCCAATGGAGTTTTACCTCCAATCGTAACAGTCGACAACCTATGACCAAGATGACCCAAATATGTCAAAGCCTCAATACCAGAATCAATGCTCGACATCAAATGCCGGTCCTCCTCCAGCAAGGAATAGCTCACCAAATCTGTCATCTCATCTCGTTGTCCCAAGATTTCTTTTCCACCAAAGTGTCTTAAAATACCATGAGCTCGGTTCAAATGTAAAAACAGGTCCCTCTTGTACCTCCTACCAAAATCAGAATGAAGTACCTTCACCTTTCTGCCAATCTCATACTTTATCCAATCGGGATTTGGTTGCAACCAAAGCATGCGTAGAACAACTACCAATAAAGAAAACCAAATATCTATTACTTCCCAATGATGCCTCCTTGGAAGGCCCCCAAATACTCACGTGAACTCCATCGAAAAGACTCTTCATGCGACGAATAGAGATGACAAACTTCACCTCGATCTTCTTGCTCACATCAAAATGTTCATCGGACTTCAAATTACAGGTTGATGCACTCTTTTCCAAATCAATACTGGAATGACTAAGCCTCAAATGCCGTAGTCTAGTCGAATAGTAATCACCAGCTCTTCAACTGTCACTGTATTCCTAATCAAATAGTATAGGTTATTCTTTCTGACGCCCTTGTTAGGTCTCATGTTATGAGCCTGCATCCTCTAATCTTGTTTTAATGATTACAAACAATTCCTAATATTATTTAACTAGTGTTTATGTTTTCTTATTAGGTATTATAGACAAACAATATGTTGGAGGATGGATAGAATCAAGCATTCACGATCGCATCAAATGGAGGTTGGCGGAAATAGTGGAGTGAAGCTATGCATTCAAGTCAAGATCCAAGTTCAAGCTTCATCCGCATGTTTACCAAGATAAGCTACAATGAAGATTTATCAAGGTTGGGTAAATTAGTTTAAGACTTATATAATGTGTGTTAATTCTATAAGCTGAAACATACACACGCACATATATATTTGTGATTTTCTCAAAACATAGGTACTTTTATGCAAATTCTATGTTAATATATTTTGGACTATATATACATCATAAACATCTTTTGTTATGTCCATATAAATATTCCATAAGTTTTCAAAACTTGTTTTGAGTCAAAAAATTAAAAATCATATGTTTTATAAAACATGTATTTTAGTGTTTTTGAATATTTCTGAGATTTCACAAATGGTAAGAGAAAATTGAAAAATTCCTTTTCCAACATGTTCATATTCATGTTTATAAACTTTTTCTAAAGTTTTATATTTTTGGAATTTATTTACTATTTTTTAAGGCACTTCAAAGTTGGTTTTTACTATTCAAATAGGCTAATACCACGTTATCAGTCGACTGATGAATGTGTTCAGTCGAGTGAAGAAAACGCCTGGAATAGTTAAAAGTTTCAGTTTCATTTTGGTCGACTGACTAGTCGACTGATGATCTATCAGTCGACTGATAAATATCGTCAGTCGACTGATGAGCTGGAAAATGCCTGTAACGGTCAGCTCATTAGTCGACTGATCAGTCGATTGACAGCCCAACGACTAGTTTTTCTAGCCTTCTATTTTTTATCTTTTTGCTGGATTTGTTTGAGTTTTATGCCTTGGTTTTTTTCCTATATAAACCCATATTATTCTCATCAGAATTAAATTTTGAAGAGGATTTTAAAGAGGAGTTTAAAGTGCTTTAAAGTTTGTTTAAGTTTATAAGTTTAAGTTTACAAAGAGGAGGCTTGCATTTTCAGTTGAGGAATTCATCCTCAATCTTCTTCAACCTCTTTATATTTATAGAGAAGTTTTCTAACTCTTTTCTCTAGCAATTTTATTATTTATTTTCATATTCTTATTATTGCTAGTTTGCTAATTGAATTAGATTTTATTTATATTCATTTTATCACACACACCCTATTTGAGCTTGTAGCATTTCATACATCATATATTAGGTTGTGGGATTGTGATTTATGAGATTGAGCTTACATTGAGTTCTCACCTATTGTAGAGAATATTTTATTGTAATTGAGTCTAATTGTGAGTTTCACATTATATTACACTTGGACACTGAGAGAAGTACGTGGTAAGAGACGGGGTCGGTTCCAAGAGGAGCGGCGTCGGTAGTAAAGCCTAGTGAGAGATGGTAATTCCGAACACTTGAGAAAGGTGATACATGCTAGGCCAACACTTGGAGAGGGTGAAGTGTAATTGCAAGTGTGTAAGTTGTAAAGTTTTCGGTGAACTAGAAAACCGTATTGTGAGGTGTAAACGTTATTTGGGTGAGCGTAGAAAACCGATTTTGATTGTAGAGATCTCCTCGAGGTAAGGAGCGGAGACGTAGGTCGTGGGGCCCGAACTCCGTGATCATATCTTGTGTTTGCGTTTGTCTTTTGCACACTATCACTTGTGTTTATTTACTCTTGTTCATATATCCTTTCATATATCAAATTGAATATCAAGATTGTTAGGATATATTTGCTAATAAGTTTTAATCGACATTAATATCTAATAAGATTAGCAATAACCCTATTCACCCCCCTCTAGGATACTTTCAATTGGTTTCAGAGCACTTTCATTTGGTATCAGAGCTTAATGCTCTTTGATTTGAGGTTTAACCACCTTGAGTTAAATATCCCTTATTCTTTTTATTGTTTCTAATCTTGTTTTGATATTTTCTTCTTACTTGTATTTTTATGGACATGCACGGTATACCTAGTCTTGATTATGCTATTAACATTTCTCCTAGAATTAGTAATTTCCCCTATGAACAATCATGTGCTAGATTTAACATTTTTGCTAGATCTACAAATATCGATATATGAAAAATTATTGAATGCGCTTATGTTGTACCCACTACGGAGAAATCCAAGTGGAGTAGTAATGATAATAGAATGTTTGCTATGAACAAGTCTTTGTTAGAATTTCTAATTGATACCTTTGCCTTATCTTTTGCTAAGAAACTTGATTCTTTTGATAGTGCTTATACGTTGTGGAAATATATAGAAGCACATCAAGGGGACTTGGAGGCAATCCGACAAGATTTTGGAGGATTGCTCTTTAAGTTCTAAAGGAGCTTCATCTTTATCTACATGTTCACTAGGTGATAGCCCTAGTATGATAAGCGAGTCCGATAACAATGATGGTTTTACTTTTGATGAACTTGCACATGAGCTTGAAAAATTATTGCATGACCATAAGAATTTACAACATAATTTTAAAGATTTAAAAAGCAAGCATGTTCAATTAAAATCTGTTCATGAGTCTGTTGTATCTAAGTTTGATTTCATTGCAAATGAAAATGTTAATCTTAAAGAAAGCAATGAAAAACTAAATATGAACATTATTAGTTTGACTCATGATAGGAATAATGCCATTATAGAAGTAGAATCGTGTAAGAAAAAGCTTAACACTCTTGTAAATGACTATGTTTATTCTACTTCTAGTGACAATGCACATATATCACATAATGAGTTGAATCACATGAAGAAACACATATCCACCTTAGATTCAACACTAAACACTTGCATTGCTAACAACAACAAGCTTATGGACTTGTGTGCAAAGTTTCACAAAAATATTTTCAAAAAACCTATTCACTATACACACAAGTATAACAAAATTTACAAGTTTACCATTTGCGGCCAAAAAGTCCATATTACTAAGTTTTGCTATGATGCACAAATATCCACCATGTCTAAAAATATTGATCATTGTGCATCCCATCAAGCTACTTCATCTCATACACATGCATATGCACATATTGCACATCATAAACATGCTCAAATATTGTGATCGTTTTGGTCATTTGACCAAGTTTTGTTTTGATTTATGTATAAATTCTCGTTTGCAAAATAATTTTAAAGAAAAACCAATTTTTTCAAATGAGCCACTTGTACAACATTTTGGTTAACGTAAACCATTTCAACCCCTATATTGCACAAATTGTAATCATATGGGTCATGTTTACGATTTTTGTTTTGACCGTACCCGTGCACAAAATTCGCCCAAATGGGTTCATAACCCGAGGGCCTTGAACTTAAATGACAGGGGTCATGTCCCTAGTCTCTTAGGTACCAAGAGTAATTGGGTACCAAAACATATTTAATCTTTAAGAACGAATTCATTAGCTTTTTAGTTTTTCATGTTCTTAAAGATGTTTTTATTAAAGTTTTATAAACAAAATTGAAAACAATTCTATACTTGGTATTTGATTTGAAAAGTTATCATTCATATTTTTTCATGATTCTCTTTCATAGATTTTCATGTTTTCATCCTTATGAATTGATACGATTTTTATAAAAATATTTTTTCCCTAAAACATCATTTTTTGTTATTATACGTTGTTTTCAATTTTTTTTATTGAACTATGTGCTTATGTTTATAGGATCATTTTAAATCACCCTTATGATGGCATTTATGTGTTTGAGCTTCCGGATCATCTACTTGTGGTTTATAATGTATTCCTTATGTGGTTTGATCAAGTTCTACAAAGAAAATTTCTTCTATTGATTAAACACTTTTTGGATATATACTTTGTTTTGAGAGGGTTATGTTTTAGCACCCCCCCCCCCCCCCGCGGATGTATTGTATTGATCCTTTAATTCATGTCATATTTACCGGCCTTTAATATGAGTTGAAACGAAACATGTTTATTATGATTTGTGTTATCCTAAGCATAACTTTTCTTTATCCTTATGGATTAAACACAATATTGTTTGACATTATTTTTGGCATGGTTGTGCATATAATAAAGATATTTTTCATATTCAAATTGATACAAAATATCTCTTAGTGGACATCTTTAACTAAACTTTTTGCCAAAAGATTATTTTATAAGAAATGATTTGAGTATTCTTATCTTTCGAACTCAAATACTTTCTTGATCATTTCTTCATCAAAATAATATCTTATGTTTTCCATGAACTTTCACTTGAATTGCCTTTTGGTATCGTTTATTAGCATTCATGGATTCATGAATTCTCATGATTTTCCTTCATGAACAATTTTTTTTTGTTTTTCATGAGTTTTCATATATAAAACTATATATTATTTTGTTTATGTATTGCGACACCATTTATCTATATATGTTCTTAATCAATCATAGTTTATGTCGGATGATTTATAATTTTTTTTGATATATATCTTATAGATATATATTTATGTTTTAGACTCTTGTGACACATTATCTTAATGATACATGTATATGTGTCCACTTGGTCTATCTTTCATGTGAGTGGTGTTTAGCAAATTTTTCCATCTATGCTTACTCACATTTGTTTCATGTTCATAATTGCACATTTTCCAAATGGCATTTTTAAAGGGGCAGCAATCCCTATATCTTTTTTTATGTTTTATACTCACTCGTGCCTATTGATAGGGGGAGCTTTCGCTCTCTTATTCTTTTATTTTCCTTATTTTGATGTTGTCAAAGGAGGAAAAACAAGTGGATTGTGAGTATATTTTAAGAGTATTGTGAAAGTACCCTAATGCCACTAGGAAAGAACCCTAGAGGGAGGTGAATATGGTTTATACTAATCTAATCCGATTTATGCTAATTTAAAACTTATTAATAAATATATCCTAGCAATGAGATACAACAAGAGATATATGCAAGTATATAAAACTAACACAATGGTGAAACAAGATATAAACAATATAGTGGATGAAATAAACAATGAGAGAATGGTAATAAAGATGAATACAAATATAAGTGTGCTAAGCCAAACTCAAACAAGCAATATGATCACGCAGTTCGGACCTTTCATCCTACGTCTCGCTCATCACTCCCGGGAAGAAATTCACTATCACACCGGGTTTTCAATGATCACCCAAAAATATTTACACCACACAATATCGGTTTTTAATGCTCACCGATCAATGTTCACAATCTCACAATGTAACTACACTAACTACCACCTCAAGTGTTGGTCTCTAGCCCGTGTCTCCCTCAAGTGTTAGGAATTATAACCTCTCTCTAGGCATTACCACCTACCCTACTCCTTTTGGGATGACCCAGTCTCTCACCATACACTCCTCTTGGTGTACTAGTGTAATACAAAGTGAATCCTCACAATTAGGCTTAATACAATAATCGGTTTTCTAGTTCACTGAAAATTTTACAACTTACATGCTTGCGATTACACTTCACACCCTCTAAGTGTTGGCCTAGCCCGTGTCACCTTCCTCAAGTGTTCGGAATTACCACCTCTCACTAGGCTTTACTACTGACCCCACTCCTCTTGGAACCGATCCAGTCTCTCACCAACCACTTCTCTCGGTGTCCAAGTATAATACAATGTGCAACTCATAATGAAGTTGACAAATATGATTTTTTTTCTCTACAATAGATGAGAACATAATTAAGCTCATACTCTAAGTCACTAACCCACAACCCCAATTATACAATGTATGAAAGTACTAAAGCTCAATGTGGGTGTGTTTTAAAGAAAGAGTAAATCAAATCAAACTAAACTCAAATAAATTCTAGGTTATGGAAATGAAAATCAAACAAATAAAATAGCTAGATTGAGTTTAGCAAAACTTCTCTATATGATAACAAGAGAGAGAGAGAAGAGTTGAATGCTCAAACACTAATAGATGATCTCCACTTGCTCTTGTGAAATTATCTTCACAAACTTAAAACCAAAACTAAAATAAACTTACCCTTGTTAAACTTTCTTAAAACTTTCTCTTTGTAGTTTTTGGTCTGAGGTATGAGGGGTATATATAGAGACCCTAAAATACAAGAAAAACAAAGCAAAAAGATCAAAAAACCAAAACTAGAACAGGCTGGAAAAAACTAGCCGTTACAGCATCAGTCGACTAACTATTTTCATCAGTCGACTGATGAGCTGACTGTTAGAGATGTTTTCCAGCTCATCAGTCAACTGACAGACCTTATCAGTCGACTGATGACCACATCAGTCGACTGGTCAGTCGACCAAAACAAAACAGAAACTTTTTATTATTCCAGGTGTAGGCATCGAAAATTGCCTATAGGTCTCCACAAACAGCTCGAACCTAAGAGAAGATGATGAACATCACTATCCAAGTCACAAAAGCTTGATTGATGTCGATGAACGCTTGAAGTGAATCGACAGGCTATGTGAAGCAACAGAGTTTTAGAATAACGAGAACACGAACTGATCGGGAGCCCCGCGTCATTTACAAAAGGCGGAACTCCCCTCGTGTCTCATTTATTCCACAGATGATTCAATCATCGGAGCTTGTAGATCTCCTTGCCGGCTTTCCAACACACTTTGAATCACTCAAATCCTAGTTCATATGAAGAAGTTATGACGGAAACGGACAAGCACGTAAAACAGACTGTCTCAGCCTAAGCTAAGACACCCCGAGGTGTCTCGGCCCAACCGAGACACCCCGAGGTGTCTCGGCTAAGGGTGTCTCGGCCTCGCTGAGACACCCGAAGGTGTCTCGGCCTCGCCAAGATGCTCGAGGGTGTCTGTAGCCCTAAAAAGTGGTTTTTTCGTTGTTATGCGGTTTTAACCGTCTGGATTCCCCGGAGCCTATAAATACAGCCCCAGGGCCCTCATTTTTTCAGATTTGGAATTCTCGAGCGTTAACGAAGCCCTGCCGGACTGAAGACTGAAGGTGCACAAATTTTAGAGAGGAGGAGGAGAGATCGGATCGAGTTCATCAGCATAAAGAAGAGGAGCTCGTCAGATTTGCAGCTCTCGTGTTCGTTCCTTAAGATTACCCCGTTGTGGTGATCTTAAGAAGAGCAATTATCTCGCCGTTGTTGAGATAAGCGCTACGACTCCTTGATTCCTTCGCGAATCAATGAAGCTCTGCCTAATTTTTCAGCAATCAGATCTGATCGACGGTGGTCCACGAATATCAACATCCCCGTCACAGGCCAAGATCTCACGCAAGTAGAAGACCGATAAACGATCTCTGTATTTGTTTGAAGAGAATTGTATTTTTGTTTTGTTTTCATTGTGTAAAAGTCTTATAAAAAGACTAATTTTGGTTTTCGTTGTAAACGTCTGAAGTTTGTAATGAATCCCACAATGAAACAATCAATTTTCTCCGCAAACAAGCTGGCGACCACAGTGGGAGCTAACAGCCTCGCTGCCGAGGCTGTCGTGATGCAGCCGACGATCAAGATCCCGGTGTTCGAAGAGGTCGAATACGAATTCGACCAGCAGAAATTCGAGGAATATATTTCCTCTTCCTCCTCCAGATCTTCTTCTTGCAAACGTAGGAAAACCGCTGCCGCGAAGAACGTGACTTCAGATCCAAAAACTAAGGCTGATGATCTGAACCCGAATGCAGTGGAAGATTCCTCTCCGACTTCCAAAGAAACCAGATCCAACGTTTGTGACAACTCCTAGAAAGTCAAGGAGTTGCCCGTTGAAAGTGCATCAGTGCTGACGAAGAGAGCTCGTCAAAGGCGCCGTCAACATTTCGCGCGTCAATTTGCCAAGGCTTTGGAGCCTGTTGACGGGATCTGCTATGATGCGGATCTGAAACTCAGAAGGCGCAAAGTGTTTCAGCAACCAGCTTTGGGGACCTCCTCCCAACCACCTACTAACGAATGGGTTCGTGTCAAACAAACTCGTTCAACTCTTTAGGAGCGTATCCATAAGCGCCGCACACTATTAGCGTAGACGAGGATCCTTGTACGGAATGCACAGGAGTTACAGAAAGGAAAGGTGGTAAAAAAGCCACCAAAATCTAAGCAAGTTTTGATGCCAAAGGACAAATCAGCGCTTAAGGCAAAGCATCCGAGGCTGCTCTCCGGCCTTTGTCAACTCTAGATCCCGCTCCTATTGCTCCCGCACCTCCAGTGAAGCCCTATGATAGCGTGGATCTTCCTAAATCTAGATTCTCATTGAAGGATCGCATCGGTTCTCCACCCGAAGATCGAGGCAAATCGCCTATTAAGGAACGCTTGGGACCATTGAAGGAACCATGAGCAAACATCCAGACTAGGGGTCGTACGCGACCTCCTAACAAAATGATTTCTGCAACGGCCTGCTTGGGGGTGCATGTAGAAAACCAGGAGCCCGTTAAGGTTTCACCCTCACAAAGGTGTGATTCCAAACGTGTGACTCCTGTAGACGCCAACAAGGTGATGTTTACTCAGAAGGAAACGCAGCAGATAGACGAACACATTATACCAAAGAATTAATGTAAATAGCCGATAGGTTACTCTGACCATAACGTCGATGAGTTGTACTATCGGGCTGGGAGTACGAATAAATCTCGAAAGAGAAGTACCCGGGAAGCGGACTCTCAATGTCCGTGTAGCAAACTTATCAGGTAGTATTATCAGCGTGTAGCTACCCCAAGACCGCTCCGCAGAGGGTCTCGGTATTAGAGAGGATCTCCAATGGAAAGGCTAAGTCCAATCCAAAGCGTCTCCATAAGAAACGATCGATCGTTCAAGGTGACGAACCCCCAGAGGTTACCATCAATATGGTTGATAAGGGAAAATCGATTCGACCTTCTAGCTCTGATCCGCTTGTACCGCATCGTCTAACTCGGTTATGATCAGGAACTATTAGAGAAAGGGATTATCAGAGAATGCAGAGAGGGTTATTCTCGGATGATGAAGCATCGGATGCTAACTCGGCAATCGCTTCTGATAATACGGTATCCAGTCCAAGACAATCCCGTGAAATGTTTGTGATTAACACCGAGGAAGTAGCTAAAATGGTTGAGGATGCCTTGGCCAAACAAAAAGAGAACTTCAAGTTCGAAATGGAAATGGCCATGATGTGAATGAGGGAAGAGCATGATCAACAAATTCGGGTCCTGTCCAATCAATTAAGTGAATCCAGCCGTCGTAACCTTGCTAACCAAGCAGGTAACGATTCAGAGGTGGATGAACGTCTCAATGTTGAGAACCCTCCCTTCGACCAGAACACAGGGGGTGGTCCCATCGAAGATAATAATACTGGGGGTGGTCCCACCGATGATGACAATACTAGGAGTGGCCCCGTTATTCCTTTCAGGAATCGTCCAAGATCTGATACAGACGAGGACGAGAAAATAAAGGACCTTGAGGGCAAAATCAACACGCTGATGTCTGCTCAAGGGAAAAAAAGGACTGGTATTCTGTCTCCCTACCCAAGAAAGTAGGATTCGATTCCGTATCCGGCAAAGTTCAACCTGATCAACTTCACACCGTTCGACGGGAAGGGCTCACCCACTCAGCATCTGATCTACTTCAAGTCCCACTTGGGTATGATCTCCGGCAATGAAGCCTTGATGGTTCGGTCATTTGTTGCACCCTTCGTGAGCCTGCCTTCGATTGGTACCGCCGTCTCAAGCCTGGAAGCATCAACAGCTGGGAAGACCTGAAGAGCATGTTCCTCGCTCATTTCTTTGATGATGACACCGAAGTGTCAATCAGGACACTCTTCGATGAGAAACAGAAAGACGGAGAGTCGGTAGATACCTTCATCAAACGATTCCGCAATCAGACAATGAACTGCAAGGATCCCGTCACGGAGGAATTCATCTTGTAGACTTGTTATAACAACTTGTCTATTAACATCTTGGACGTTATGGGAGTAGAGCCGCTCAATACTTGGAAGGAGTTGAAGGTGCGCGGAGAGCAGGCCGAACGCTTCCTCAGAAGGAAGAAGGTCGAAAGAAGGTAATTGATGGCTAACCCTCTGAATCCGAGTCTTGTTTCCCATGATGAAGGGAAGGCACCTATAACAGTTATTGACATTAATTAGACATCACAACAACAACCCCGAAGACAACAAAAGACTTCGGATCCGAGGCTCCAAAACGAGTACTCATTCAAGGACGAAGACGTTCCAACCATCTTCAAGACCCTTCTTGAAAACAACAAGATCAAGCTACCACCCATCACGAATCAGGAGGAAGTTGACAATACTACGGATCCGAAGTACTGCGCGTACCATAAGAGGATCCTTCATCCCACTAAGGCTTGCTTTACTTTAAAGAATAGCATCTAAACCTTGGTTGAGGCCGGCGTCAAAACGCTGGGATAAGCCAAATGAGAACGGCAATACTCCGAAGAGTATACGAGTATAAACTGCTCCTCGATACTCCAATAGGTATATGAGTCTAAACTGTTTCCTACCTTTAACGGGAAGTTCCTGGAGAATTTTTTTATACGTAATATTCTTAAGGATAACCCGATCATGTAACTGAGTACAATGTCAGACCCAGTTCCACAAAGGAAGCTGGGGGTGGATGATTCATGTAACGGGAAGTTCCCAAAAGAATGCTACATGTAATTTTCTTAGGGATAACCCGATCATTACGAACAAAGTGATAAACACTAAACCCCACCGTGATTTTCGAACACTCTTTTGCTGAGACGAGATTAGATCACTTCGTTGGATCGATCTTCCCTCACAAAACTCCCGTTGGTGTTTGACGACTCACAGTCTTCCACCACAAAATCTCCTACCGATCAGACTAATTGATGGTGAGACCACCAAAATTCATTTCGGTTGAATCCACTCAAATTCCCGTTACGTCTGGGAACTCAACACTCCCATTGTTTGAGTCTGGACATAATACTTAGTATTTTAATATCCTGATCATTGACAATTGTTAAACCCCTCCGTGTTAAGTATTTATCACTTAACATCAGGAACCCCTTTTGAGTGACTTGTACAAGTCAACACTCCCATTGTGATTTGTACTCCCACTCCCACTTGGTCAAACCTTTCTAAAGTTAGGGCCACAACCAAAATCCCCTCTCGATTCCTCTAATGAACAAGAGGTCCACTTACAAATCGAGTGATCAAACCTTCCTATAGTTAGGGTCACCTTAAACTATCGCTTGGTCAAACCTTCCTATAGTTAGGGTCAAAACCACAACTCACTCTCGATAAACGAGAAATTCACCTTTAGTTCGGTAATCAAACCTTTCGACAGTTAGGATTATCTGAATCTTTCGATTCTCAGAGTGGAGATCCCACTCCTAGTTTCACTCTTCAGATTCTCAAGGTAGAGATCCTACTTTGAGTTTCCTCTGCACTGGAGATAGAATATAAAATTCTTCCTCTTTATTTTCGGGAGATAGAATATAAAATTCTTCCTCTCCCATTTTGGGTTCGTCTTTGTCCCAAGAGAAGACACCATCCTTCAACTTTAAAATCCATGCGTCATACGCACGGAGAATTTTATCCCGAATCCTAAGTAGGGATAAGTCAACACCTAACACGCGTTGCCGGTTTAGTCTTTCACCGATTGAAGAAGACACCAGAATTCCAG
>BQKN01064246.1:189460-210295 GCA_022839385.1 Asparagus kiusianus
ATATCATGAGTCGACTTATGACAGGCGCAAGTCGACTCAACCTGATCAGTCGACTCATGACATGTTATGAGTCAACTCATGAACAAAAATCTGCATACATTGATTCTTTTGCACACGATTTGCAAACTTGCAACTCATCCTCATACTTGAGGCATATACACATGCTCATAAGCTCAAATATCATTTCCCATGCATGACCATGCCACAAAGATATTTATAATATATATTAATTATCTTTGTTCACTCATATTCACACTTGAAAGTTGTCAAAATCAACGGGGTCTTACACACTTGTTGTGCGCTGAGGAACCAAACCAAACACCGAGAGAGAAGACAACTCAAATCAAACAATAATGACACAAACTCAACACAAAGTTTAATGTGGTTCGGCAAATTGCCTACGTCCACGGGGCAAGAAGGGGAGAGGTTTTCACTATAGATATAGAGAGTACAAAATAGAGATTACAATATCACTCAAACTAACCTCTCAAACAAAACCCTCAAATCTCTCACAAAACCCTCAAACAATTTACTCAGAAAAGAACTCTCTTTTCTGTGCTCAAAACTCTCCTTCAAGCTAACCCAAAAGTGATCAATATAATCCAATAAACCCGAAACAAATCGTGTTCCTATTTATATAAAACAAGAAACCCAAACAGTGCAAGAAACTGAAGTAGGTCCAAACTCGAATCGTGGTAGACCGCCGAACCCATCACGGTCGACTGGATCCAACGACCGAAACCAAAAAACACTACAGGGTTTTGCCGATCGACCGCCACACCACTTGCGGTTGACCGCGAAAAGTCCATAAACTTTCCCTATGCTGTGCACGTTCGCGGTCGACCGCAGCACCACTCGCGGTCGACCGTGTAGCAACCAAAATGTTCCCTGCTTTAAAAAATCCGAACTTCGCCGCTGTGTTGTTAATTCTACATTATAGATATGTACTGATATCTTTTACTAAGGTATACATTAAAACAAAACCAAAAAGTTTAAAAACCCACTAGATGGTAACACATAATCTTACTCCTACCCTAAATTTTTTGACACGTGTCATATCATCTAACCCGTCTATTTAAATTGCTATATCACCTCAACCTTTAATTCAAATAAATATACTTATATATGAAAAAAATCAATTTATAATCAATTAGAATATCTTCAGAAACATATTTAGTAACTAATTCAAATCATAAGTAAAATCAAATCCCCTCAATTAGGCATTTCCTTTCAATATATAAAAAATATAAACATTTTGGTTCTCTTAAAAAAAACCAAAAAAATCTATTTATCCTGAAATTTTGTTTTATTTTTCCAGTCACTTTTCCCTTCTCAATTTTTTTTTACATTTCGGTTTTCTCATCTCAGTTTTGCTAATAACTCTAAATTATTATTCTTATCTCTAATAAATACATCACATAGTTAATCTAGCATCATCCAATATTTATGTTATTTTAATTTGTCTGTTTTAATTTTAATTATTTTCAAAAAAAATTCTTTTAGATTGTTGATTTTTAATTCCTACTAAGAATTATTATTTTGATCTTTAAAAAATACATCAGGAAAGTAATCTAACACTATCCAATATTTATGTTATTTTAATTTTTGTATTATTTTTTAATTTTAATTGCTTTCAAAATTTATATTTTTCAAATTGTTAATTTTTAATTCTCATGTAATTTTATCTTCAACCTATGGTTTGTTAATTGCTTGGAGAAAATAATTCAGGTATTTTATCTACACCTGTCTAATATAATTTTCATTTAAATTTTGTGTAGAATTTATTAGTTTTAATTGTCATCAAATAATATTAAATTTTTTAGGTACTTATTATACAACCGTTGAATAATTATTTTCAATTTCATATTTTTTAATATTTTTTATATAACTACAGGAAAACAAATCGACGATCTTTAATCTTTAACCCACGATGATTTTATTGCTTGGAGAATAAAATTTAGATATTTAATATATATATTTAGATATTGAATTGTGGTAAACATATATTTTTTGGTTTTTTAAAATATTATGACAATTATTTATTCTATTTTAATTTGTGTATCATTTTTACCCTTTTTAATAGTTTTTGAATTTATTTTTTAAATTCTTGATTTTTTTGCCTACGTAATTTTATCTTCAATGCAAGGCTCTTTAATTGCATGGAGAAAAATAATTCAGCTACTTCATCTACCCTTGTCTGATATTATTTTTATTTTAATTTGTATAGTAATTTTTTAGCTATAATTGTTATTAAAATTAATTAATTTTTAAAACTTGAGATTTAATTCCAATCTACATATTACAACTTGATTTTTTTTCATTTTATATAAATATAAAAGTTTATTGTACTAATTTCTAGATTTAATTTTGATTTTATTATATTTGTAGATAGTTGTAAAAAAACTATTTTCAATTATTTATAATATTTTTTGTAGTTAAATAATCTTAAAACTTTTATAATAAATATATATTTAGTTTTTTCAAATATTAGAGCAATTAAAACATATTTTAAAGTACTTTTTGGGTATTTTAATTATTACAATGATTAAAAATTAAAAAATATATTTTTTGTTTTTAAAATTATTACATCAATTATAATAATTTTTTGAAAATATATTTAAGTAATTTTAAATTTTTAGAATATCTTTGGCAATATTTTTTGTTACTTATTCAAATCAAATATCTAGACATAGGAAAAAATTAATTTATCGTTAGATATTCAAATATAGAAAAAATACATTTGTAATCAATTAGAGTATTTTCGGTAATATGTTTAGCAATTAATTCAAATCACAATTAAATTCAAATTTCTTAATTTAGGAATTTCTTTTCAAATAAGATATTCAAAATATAGAAAAAATCATTTTATAATAAGATATTCAGGTATAGAAAAATACAATTTATAATCATGTAGAATACCTTTGACAATATCTTAAGTGACTAATTTAAATGATAAATAAGATTAAATCATCTCATTTCGACATTTCTTTTTAAATCAGATGTTCACTTATAATCAATATATAATTAATTAGAACATCTTTGGTACTAGATCCAAATTAGATTAACAACTATTATAGTGTTTTAAAAATATTTAAAAAATTTTCTCAATTTTTAAAAATATTACAAAAACTATAATAGACTTTTAAATATTTACAGAAACTATAATATTCTCATTACTCTTCTAAAATTTTCTATTTTTTTAATTTAGATATTTAGATTATACTATCTTAAAATATATTTCTTAGTTATTAAATTATTACAGTGATTAGAAATTACAAGTAAAAATTATTTTTAGGTTTTTAAAAATATTAAAGAAATTATTTTAAAATTTTAAAAATGTACTTAGCCATTTTCAAATTTTTAGAATAATTTTGGTGATATCTTTAGTAACTAGTTCAAATCAGAATTTAGATATAAAAATTAATTTATAACCAGATATTTAGATATAGTAAAAAATTAATTTATAATTATTGAAAATATCTTTCACAATATTTTTGGTAACTAATTCAAATCAAAAATAAAATCAAATAAAATCCCGTCCTTTAGGTGTTTCTTTTAAAATCAGATGTTCAGATATAATCAATTTATAATCAATTAGACTATCTTTGGTGCTAGAACGAAATCAGATACAAAAATATTACAACCATTAAAAAATATTTTTAAAAAAACTTTTGGTTTTTAATAATATTGCAAGAATAATAATAAATTTTAAAAGCATATTTTATTTTATTTAGTACTCTAAAAATTTAGGAAATTAAAACTAATGAATTATAATATTCTTAAAATATATTTATGATTTTTTAATTATTACAGTATTAAAAATTATAATAAAAATTTATTTTTATTTTTTAAAAATATTACAACAATTATTAAAAACTTTTGAAAATATATTTATGCATTTTTCAATTTTTAAAATATTTTTGGTAATATCTTTAGTAACTAATTTGAAAGCACCCTAATGTCACTAGGAAAGAACCCTAGAGGGGGGTTGAATAAGTTTTATGCTAATCTAATCTGATTTATACCAATTTAAAACTAATTAATAAATATCCTAGCAAATATGATATGCAACAAGATATATGTGTAAGGATATACAAGTAACACAAGGGTAAACAAAGTACTAAAGTGATAGGGCAATATAAACAACAAACAATTGATAAAGACGATATAAATGACAAGAACGAATATAAAAGAACGACAATAATAAACGCAAGCAAACGATATAATCACGGAGTTCGGTCCCCACTACCTACGTCTCCGCTCCTCATCTCGTGGAGATCTCCACTATCACAATCGGATTTTCTACGCTCACCTGAATAACGTTTACACCTCACACTCGGTTTTTCTAGTTCACCAAAAATTTTACAATCCACACTCTTACAATCCAACTTTACACCCTCTAAGTGCTTGTCTCTACCTCGTGTCTCCCTCAAGTGTTAAGAATTACAACCTACCTCTAGGCATTAACACCTACCCCACTCCTCTTGGGACGACCCCGTCTCTCACCAGATACTTCTCTCGGTGTATAAGTGTATTACAAAGTATAACTAATAATTAAGCTCGACACAGTTTGTTCTCTAATATGGATGAGAACACAATATAAGCTCACACTCTAAGTCACTAATCCGCAACCACAATTATACAATGTATAAAAATACTAAAGCTCAATGTGTGCGTGTGTGTGTGTGTGTGTGTGTGAAACAAAGAGTAACTTAAATCAAAATAAACTCAAATAAAATCTAGCTTATGGAAATAAAAATCAAACAAGTAAAATAGCTAGATTGAGTTTAGAAAAACTTTTCTATATAATAACAAGAGAGAGGGAGAAGAGTTGAATGTTCAAACACCAATGGATAATCTCCTCAAGCTCTTGTGAAAGTTTCTTCACAAACCAAACTTTTAAACACACTTAAACAAAAACTAAAACCCTTAAACAAACTTGTAAAACTCTTTTAAAACTTTTCTCTTAAGTAAATAAAACTGAGGATATGTGAAGTTATTTATAGGAACCCCAAAGCCAAGAGAAAACAAAGCAAAAAGAACAAAAACCCAAAACTGGAACAAGCTGGAAAAAACTAGCCGTTACATGTAAAACCCTAAAAATTTGAATATTTTATGATAAATAATAATAAATATGTTATATATTTATAAATAACATATTATGATGTTTGAGTATTCTAGGAATTGGTTTGAGATCAATTCAATGTATATATGTATATATATAAGAGCAAATGCACAATTCATGCTCGATGTATAAATCTGAAAATTTATGACCAGCGGATAGATTTTGTATTTTTCTCATAGATGTAGTTAGAATTTAGAAAAATTTAAACAACAAAAGTTGTAGGTATCTTCAAGAGCTTTCCATCAAGTCTTAGATCACCTCATTCCGAGGTTGGATGTAAAGATTATGGCCAAAATACTGAATGTCATTTTTCTAGTCAGATTAGGATTCCTGGTTCGGGTCAAACGAGTTTATTTCGAGTTTGCATATATATAAACGAAAAATAACTTAGGGACCCTAAAAAAATGGGACCTTGAGGGGACAGGTGAGGTGTCACCCCCTAATGGGGTGATTTATTGTTCATGAACAGTAAATCACCCCACCAGGGGGTGACACCTCACCTGTCCCACCGGGGTCCTATTTTTTGGGGTCCCTGTAGAACCACTCTATATAAACATGTGTTTTTATGAAAATTAATATCCTTACATCAGAGTTTCAAACCCTAGCATCCCCTCTTCCTCTCTCTAAACCCCTAGCACTAAAGTTGAGAATTTTGAGAGCTTTGTGAAGCAAATATCGACACGAGGGCGAGATCATCAACGTGTAGCAAGGGGAAAACAGCTTGGTTGCACTTCTTTTTGGTTGCTAGTTATTTTGGAGGCTTAGAACAATGTCTAAGGTAAGATTATCTTCATCTAAACCATTCCCCATAGTTAAATAACTAGTTAGATGTTTAATATGATGTTAAATATGTGTTTTCATGCTTGAATCTTAACATGATGTGATAAAATTTAAAATTTTGATGTTAAAACATAAACCAATACTAGATTAGTAATTTTTTCTTTCTGTTTATGATAGAATCATGATCATAATCATTAGGATTTTTCATAATTTCATTTATATATGAGAAATTTAAGAGATGTACTAAATAAATATTGTCTGCAGAAAGCTGCAGCAATTGTATTATGTTTAACTAAGATTTCAAAATAGAAAATAAACTCCAAATTTAACCAAACTAGTTCCAAATGAAAGATATATGTATCTAGTTTCTAAAACAGAGACTAATCTAAAAAAATCATTTGTATAGAGAAAGATATGATCTTTTTACTAACAACATATCCTGTAGAAAAATTGCTGCACATATATAATGTTTAACTGGAGATTTGGGATAACAAATGAACTCCAAACTAAACCAAACTCTTTTCATTTGAAATATATATGAATCTAGGTTTCAAAACAGAAAATCATTCTTAAAAAGAGTTTGTATAGAGAAAGATATGTTATATTTACTAATAATATGTCCGGTAGAAAAAACGGCTGCACATATATAATGTTTGACTAGAGATTTGGGATAACAAATAAACTCTAAACTAAAACAAACTTTTGTCATTTGAAATATATGTGAATCTAGGTTTCAAAACAAAAAAACTATTCTTAAAAAGAATTTATATAGAGAAAGATATGTTATATTTACTAACAACATATCCTGTAGAAAAACAGATGCACATATATAATGTTTAACTAGATATTTGAGATATCAAATGAACTCCAAACAGAACCAAACTTATGTCATTTGAAAGATGTGTGAATCTAATTTTCAAACGGAAAACCATTTGTAAAAATAGTTTTCCTAGAGAAAGATATGCTTGTTTTACTAACAGATATCACGTCTGTTTTTCCTGCTCGTTTTGTGGAGCTGTGTTGCGCCGTTTTAAGGTGTGTTCGCAGAGTTTTGAGCCGCTTGATGTTATACTATAGTCATGAATATGTTATGAGCCGCTTGATGTTATACTATAGTCATGAATATGTTATGTTATACATTTAAGAATCCCAAGAGGATTATAATAAATTTTAATTTGATAATATTTGAATTAGATATAATTCATATACATGTTGGATGTCGTTAATGAGCACAGCTCAGTACTATATGGGATAGTGCATCGACATACCAAATATACATGGTTTATACATGAGCTGAATGTTGTTGATGAGCATAGCTCAATACTATATGGGATAGTGCGTCGACACACCAGAGGTACAAAGATTTATATGAGGTGGATATCTTTGATAAGCTCAGTTCAGTACTACATGAGGTAGTACGTCGATATTCCACATGTACAGGCCATTGAGTCGTATTTTAGGAGGCTTGATCTAGCCGTTCGTCCCGCACTAGGGTACGATGAGGCTCGTGAGCTGTATTTCTAGGATGCCTATTTGGTAGTCCGTCCCACACTCATGTTATGCATTGAGATCGCGATGAGACTAATGAGCCGTGTACACAGTTCAGGATACCTATAGGGTAGTCCGTCGTACTGAGATAATTACTTGATAGCCTAAGTATGATAGATGCCGATTATAAATACGACCTATCAGTGAACTATATAACTGAGATACGTTACTTTTAAAAGTATACAAAATTATGTGTTGATATCTTGTTTCTTTTACTATCTTTTTTTTATTTCTTAGTTGGGATCAATGATTAGAGATTCACAATTTGATACTTATGGTATATACATGAGGGTTTCCTTGTTTGGATTATTTCGCTCGACATACCAGTCTCGTGTTATGGATTTCTAATTGTTGGTTTCGTTAGATTGTCTTTTCTTAGTTCGGTATTAATGTTTAGATTTCTACAATTTGAGACTTATGGTATATACATGAGGGTTTTATTGTTTCGATTATTTTGCTTGACGTACTACGTCTCGTGTTGTAGGTTTCTAAATGTTAATCCTACTTAGATACGGGGAAAATGAATCTAGGTAGACTATGCTTAATAGATAGAGCCTTCACTCCACCTAGTAGCCCTTTCCCTAGGGGCGGATGGAGGTAATCTTGCTGTAGTGCTCTGACGCTCTTGTTGTTGTTTCTTTTTCTTTTAAAAACACCCTTTCAGGTAGCTCAGAGTTCCGGAGAGCCGCAGGATGACGGAGTTCTTGCATAGTCGCCGTCCCGAGAGATTTATTAGAGGCTCCACTATAGTTTTAAATTTTATTCAGACTTAGAGTTTAGTTTCATTTTGTAAAGGCAATGTTCCTTAGTTCGACTTTCCGTTTTGATTCATGTTGAGACATCGTATGTTATTTCAGACTCCATATGTATTTCAGTTTATTTTCAGTTGAGACATGACCTTTATTTATAAGATATCATCCTCTTTATCATGTCTATTATTATTATTCTACTTCTTTGCCTGTTTTGTACCTATGCTTTTATTTGATCCCACTAGAGGATATTACTGTGATTGGTGAAACTTATTGTTGAACAGTGTAGGTGCATGGCAGGTTTGACATCTCTAGGTTCACCTTGGACTACAGCCATGTGTTAAAACAGGGGCGTCACAGTTGGTATCAGAGCTCTAGTTCCAGTATCCTTAGGATCATCCTGTGTCGAGTCATGGAGCTAGGATAGAGTTTCTTAGGATTCAAGTATAGAGTCCGTATGGATTTCCTAGTATGAGTGAGGACGATATATGCATATATCTCAAAAATTGAGAATTTTTTTTATGACAACTATTTTATGTTGATTGAAGGTATTTGTGTGAATACTATGTGTTATGAATTCGTATTATTATACGTTATATATATGTATTTTTGCTATCTTACTTACTGTGAAAATTAAGCTCTCCTTTTGATATTATAAATATCGAAACGAGGATGTGGTCGAGGTAAAACTCGTACCTGGAGAGCTGGGCATGCAGAGCCGAGCCACAACAGGCTCCACAGTATTTGATCGATATCATGGCACCGTTAGCAGCAGGATCTTACAACAATCGAGGAGCAAGAAGTGTATCTGTTTCCGTCAGCAACACCACTTTCAAGAGATTCACCACCGGTTGTACCCGTCGTGGAAGTAAAGATGAAATACCAATGAGTACACCACCACCACAATTAGTTGTTGATAGAGCCGCAGAGCAGAAGATTTAACTCTGAAAGGATAAGAAAAATATCAAACAGTATGAGCACTAAAATTTCAAGGCATACCAGTTTCAATTGCAACCTATAAGAGAAAGAGTATATGAAAGTTTCTTGAACATCGGCTAGGAACCAAGCAGAAGTCAAATATATATTCATCATTGAGGACCATCGCTAGAGGATAGCAACAACATCCAGATTTTTTTGACGAGATAGTAATTATCACCTATTTAGGAGAATTTAGGTCATTTTTTCATCAAACAATTAGCGCTAGTCTAAGTGAAGCAGGGAGATATACCCATAGTGAAGGAAGAAATCAAAATCCAGAATAGTGACAATGACAATAGCAAGAGAACCATTGCGGAAATCTAGAGAAACCTAACAACGGGAGAATGATTTTATCCCAACAACAAGGACAAGATAAGAAAGGAGCACAATGTTATTAGAGAGCACCGGAGTAGCGCAGAGATTCGGAGAAACATGTTACAATCACAACAAGGTCGAACAAATAGCAAAAGACTTGTAGCAGTTCACAGCAGGAAGCTAGCATGATAAAGGTCGTAGTCGGCAATCTCAGAGTCGTAATTTCAGCCAGCAGTGAGGAAATAGAAGTACTACTTGTTAATCCGAAGATTTAGGGGCCAGCAGGCCAGATTTGCATTATCCAGGAGATTTGCACTATCCAGCAAAGTCTATTTAGCTGTACCGCATGATCAGGGTACGAGCGGAGCTTTATTCGTGATTTCATTTTTAGTTCGGATCTAGTTTGATTTATAAAATTTGTTTATCTCTTATCCTTCGTACCTTTGTTGATGGGTGTCAGCTTTTGGCATTCCTTAGATTTTCCATTGTCAGTGCCTACCCCTCTAGGGGGTGTCCCTTCCATCTGTAGGAGATGTGTCATCAAACTAGATGAGTCTGAGTTAGACATCGAGTTGATCGTGTTGTCGATGTCAAATTTTTGGTACGGATTGGTTATCTTCCTACTATGATAGTATTAACTGCTTTGCGTAGACGGTCAATTTGCGAGCGTCCGATGGGTCCGAGATGATTGTAGCAACCTCCCAGGGCAACCATTTTGCGGAGTCATTTCCGACGTACATCGAGGAGGTGATGCGATGGGATCAGGGTATTGATTTATTAGAGACTAGAGTTGTCTCAGAGTATCAGGATGTCTTTCAGGACATACCTGGATTACCTCCTGTGTGAGAGGTTGAGTTCTATATTGAGTTGCAGCCAGGCATAGCTCCGATATCCCGCGCACCCTATCGCATGGCACTAGCTGAGATGAGGGAGATTCAGACCCAGTTGGATGAGTTGTTACCTCAGGGTTTTATTCATCGGAGTCATTCTTCGTGGGGAGTGCTAGTTCTCTTCGTGAAGAAGAAGGACGTCAGTATGCGTTTGTGTATTGATTATAAAGAGTTGAACAAGGTCACTACCGGAATAGGTACCTATTACCTAGGATTTATGACTTGTTCGATCAGCTGCACGAAGCGCATGTTTCTCGAAGGCTGATCTTCATTTTGGGTTATTGTAGTTACGAGTTCGGGAGAGGGATTTTCCCAAAGCCGTGTTTTCCTGATTCGATTGGAATCTTTTGAGTTTCTGGTCATACCATTTGGGTTGACCAATGCATCCGCTGTATTCATAGATTTGATGAACCGGATTTTTTGTCCCTTCTTGGATTAGTTCGTGATAGTTTTTATCGACGACATCCTCATTTATTCGAGATCGGAGGTAGAGCACGAGCAGCATCTCCGGTTAGCTTTGCAGACTCTACAGGAACATCAGTTATGTGTCAAGTTCAGCGAATGTGAGTTTTGACTTTCAGAAATCAGATTTCTCGGTCACGTCATCAGCAGAAAGGGCATAGCAATAGATCCGGCTAAGGTTTCAGCAGTTCTTGATTTGGAATCCGCCGAAGACGGAGATAGAGATTCATAGCTTTTTGGGTTTAGCCGGCTATTATTGGAAGTTTTTCTAGGACTTCTCGAAGATTTCGACACCACTTACACGCCTTACGAAGAAGGGTGTATAGTTTATTTGGAGCTTGGAGTACCAGAAGACCTTTGATACCTTGAAGGCTAAATTGTCTACAATGCCAGTTTTAACTATTCCGAGCAACGATAAGACATTTGTGGTCTACACAAATACATCATTGGCAGAGTTAGGAGACGTTTTGATGCAGACTCAAAGAGTAGTAACATATGTCTCGCAGCAATTGAGAGTACATGAGCAGATCTATTTTCACTTATGACTTGGAGTTAGCAGCAGTGGTATTTGCACTGAAGTCATGGAGACTTTACTTATATGAAGTACAGTTTGAATTATTCACATACATCAGAGTCTTAAGTATCTTTTCTCTCAGAAGGAACTCAACCAGAGACAAAGGAGGTGAATTGAGTTTATCAAGGACTACGAGTCCGCGATTCAGTATCATCTAGGAAGAAAAATGTCGTAGCAGATGACTTGAGTAAGAAACGTCAACATCGGATTTCGGCTTAGAGGTGCTCGTTGTATTGAGATATTCTCACCCTTAGCCAGTGTGATTTTAGACATGAGATTGGTAGAACCAGTGCATTGTAGGGAGCTGTATCAGTGCAGCCAGCTTAGAGTGTCAGAGTTATCAGAACTCGGTTAGGAAACTATTAAATTCAGATCCAAAAGGAGGAAATTTACAAAGAGCCTAAGACTGATTGGACCGTTGGAGCAGATGGAAGTCTACAGATGAGGGACAGGTTGGTTATGCCAGCAAATGCAGAGCTTAAGAGGGAGTCGCTAGATGAAGCACATCGTACTCGGTACACAGTGCATCTAGAGACCCCTAAGATGTAAAAGGACCTAAAGAGACACTCTTGGATGGAGTGATATGCGTAGGAAGATTTCAAAGTATGTAGCTAAGTATCTTACATGTCAGTGAGTAAAGGAGGAACATCAAAGACCGACAGGAACACATCAGCCTTTACCCATTTCGGAGTAGAAGTGGGCGGACATTTCTATGGACTTTATTGTAGGGTTGTCGAAGTTGATGAAAGAGAATGATTTGGTTTAGGGTGATAGTTGATAGACTGATAAAGTCAGCACATTTTACTCCAAGGAGGATATTTATTCAGGAGACTATTCAACTTCGTGGAGTTCCAGATACGACAATATCAAATTGAGACGGATTGTCAGACAGAAAGAGTAAAATAGATGTTGGAAAACAAGTTGCGGGCTTGTGTTATTTGATTTTCAAGGTAGCTGGGAGGATCATATTTCATTGATAGAGTTCGTTTAGAACAATAATTACAAGTGACAATCGGTATGACCCCGTATGAAGTATCGTACGGGAGGCCTTACAGATCGCTTATATGTTGGGTAGAGCCGGAGAAGAGTTTAATACTTGGGCCAGAGCTTATGAGACAGATTACTGAGGAAGTAACATTGATCAAAGATCGGATTCTAGCCGTTTAGAGTCGGCAAAAGAGCTATGCTAATAAGAGATGAAAATCCTTGGAGTTTTAGATTGGAGATTCGGTTAGGCTGAAGGTATCGCATGTGAAAGGTGTTTAGTAATTCGGGAGATAGAAAAAGCTTACGCCGAGATACATTGGACCGTATCAGATTTTGGAGAGCATTAAAGCTGTGTCATACAGACTAGATCTTCCAGCATCGATGTCTAGTATACACAATGCATTTCATGTTTCTATGCTTAGGAAGCACTTTCATGATGTAGAGCAGCAGCGCATGATGAACGCACTAAAGATTTAGCTTTAGAATGATCTGACTACGATTGAAATCCAAGTTTGTATGCTTGCTAGGGAAGACAAGAAATTTAGAAATAAGATGTTTTTCCTTTGTGGCAATTCAGCGAAACCGAAAAGGAGTTGAGGAGGTTCTTGGGAGCACGAGGAGGGTATACATCACGACTACCCACACCTGTTTGATCTAGTAGATTAAATTTTTGTATGACTTGTTTATGGCTTATGGTTGCATGTATGGCGATGTTTATACTTAACATTAAAATGAGAGTATTACCACTTGTCTCCTAAGTACTTGGAACATATGGTATATATATGAGGGGTTCCTTGTTTGGATTTTTCGCTCGATGTACTTATTCCATTTAGTTAGGTGTTAAGTGGGGGTATTTACATTTTAGATGGTTAAGTGTAGACATCGAAGATGATTTTCGGGAGCGTAAATATGTTATGTCGCGCGACTTCCTGCACCTATTGAGGAAGTGGATTGATTTATGTGGGCGATTATTTGTGTGGTTATATTTAGATTTAACACTAGAATGAGGATTTTTCCACTTAATTCTTAATCTTTTGGAACACATGGTATATATATGGGGGGTTCCTTGTTTGGATTTTTCGCCCGACGTACTAGATCCATTCGATTAAGGGTTGAGTGGGAATATAGTCATCCTGGATTGTTAAATATAAATATCCATATATGCTTATCAAGAGTAAATATTCTGAGATGTTTATGTTTGTGGGTTAAATTAGACCCTCTACTTGTTTTTCTAGTATTATTATTTGCTTAAGTATGATTTCTGAATTTCGAGGACGAAATTCTTTTAAGGGGGGAAGAATGTAAAACCATAAAAATTTAAATATTTTGTGATAAATAATAATAAATATGTTATATATTTATAAATAACATATTATGATGTTTGAGTATGCTAGGAATTGGTTTGAGATCAATTCAATGTATATATGTATATATATAAGAGCAAATGCACAATTCATGCGCGATGTATAAATCTGAAAATTTATGACTAGTAAAGAGATTTTGTATTTTTCTCATATATGTATTTAGAATTTGGAAAAATGTAAAATATAAAAGTTATAGGTATCTTCAAGATCTTTCCAAAACATCTTAGATTACCTCATTCTGAGGTCGGACGTGAAAGTTATGGCCAAAATACCGAATGTTATTTTTCTAGTCAGATTAGGATTCCTGGTTCGGGTCAAACGGGTTTATTTCGGGTTTGCATATATATAAACAGATATTTTCATAAAAATTAACATCCTTACATCAGAGTTTCAAACTCTAGCAGCCCCTCTTCCTCTCTCTAAACCCCTAGCCCTAAAGTTGAGAATTTTGAGAGCTTTGTGAAGCAAATATCGACGTGTAGCAAGAGGGAAAACGGCTTGGTTGCACTTCTTTTTGGTTGCTGGTTATTTCAGAGTCTTAGAACAATGTCTAAGGCAAGATTATCTTCATCCAAAACCTTCTCCATAGTTAAATAACTAGTTAGATGTTTAATATGATGTTGAAGATATGTTTTCATGCTTGAATCTTAACATGATGTGATAAAATTTAAATTTTTGATGTTAAAACATAAACCAATGCTAGATTAGTAATTTTTTTTCTTGATATTTATGATAGTATCATAATCATGATCATTATGATTTTTTATAATTTTATTTATATATGAGAAATTTAAGAGATGTACTAAATAAATATTTTCTGCAGAAAACTACAGCAATTGTATTATGTTTAAATAAGATTTTTAAATAATAAATAAACTCCAAATTTAACCAAACTAGTTCCAAATGAAAGATATATGTATCTAATTTCCAAAACAGAAGACTAATCTAAAAAATCATTTGTATAGAGAAAGATATGATCTTTTTACTAACAACATGTCCTGTAGAAAAACGGCTGCATATATATAATATTTAACTAGAGATTTGGGATAACAAATGAATCTCAAACTGAACCAAACTTTTGTTATTTGAAATATGTGTGAATCTAGGTTTCAAAATAGAAAACCATTCTTAAAAAGAGTTTGTATAGAGAAAGATATGTTATATTTACTAACAACATGTCCTGTAGAAAAATGGCTGCACTTATATAATGTTTAACTGGATATTTGGGATAACAAATGAATTCCAAACTGAACCAAACTTTTGTCATTTGAAATATGTTTGAATCTAGGTTTCAAAACAGAAAATCATTCTTAAAAAGAGTTTGTATAGAGAAAGATATATTATATTTACTAATAACATGTCCTGCAGAAAAACGGATGCACATATATAATGTTTAACTAGAGATTTGGGATAACAAATGAACTTCAAACTGAACCAAACTTATGTCATTTAAAAGATATGTGAATCTAGTTTTCAAAATAGAAAAGTATTTATAAAAATAGTTTTCCTAGAGAAAGATATGCATGTTTTACTAACAGATGTTACGTCTGTTTTTCCTGCACGTTTTGTGGAGCTGTGTTGCGCCGTTTTGAGGTGTGTTCACGGAGTTTTGAGCCGCTTGATGTTATACGTATAGCCATGAATATGTTATATTATACATTTAAGAATTCCAAGTGGATTATGATAAATTTTGATTTGGTCATATTTGAATTAGATATAGTTCATATACATGTTGGATGTCGTTGATGAGCACAGCTCAGTACTATATGGGATAGTACGTCGACATACCAAATATACATGGTTTATACATAAGTTGAATGTTGTTGATGAGCACAGCTCAGTACTATATGGGATAGTGCGTCGACACACCAGAGGTACAAAGATTTATATGAGGTGGATATCGTTGATGAGCTCAGTTCAGTACTACATGAGGTAGTGCGTCGATATTCCACATGTACAGGCCATTGAGTCGGATTTTAGGAGGCTTGATCTAGCCGTCCGTCCCGCACTATGGTGCGATGAGACTCATGAGCCGCATTTCTAGGATGCCTATTTGGTAGTCTGTCCCGCACTCATGTTATGCACTAAGATCGCGATGAGACTAATGAGCCGTGTACACAGTTCAGGATACCTATAGGGTAGTCCGTCACACTGAGACAATTACTTGTTAGCCTAAGTATGACAGATGCCGATTATAAATACGACCTATCAGTGAACTATATAACTGAGATACGTTACTTTTGAAAGTATATAAAATTATGTGTTGGTATTTTATTCTATCTCTACAGTGATTGTGGAAGATATTATAAATACGATGTGTTGATATCTTGTTTCTTTTACTGTCTTTTTTTTTATTTCTAAGTGGGGATCAATGATTAGAGATTTACAATTAGAGACCTATGGTATATAAATGAGGGTTTTCTTGTTTGGATTATTTTGCTTGATGTACCAGTCTCGTGTTATGGATTTCTAATTGTTAGTTTCATTAGATTGTCTTTTCTTAGTTGGTATTAATATTTAGATATCTACAATTTGAGACTTATGGTATATACATGAGGGTTTTCTTGTTTGGATTATTTCGCTCGACGTACTACGTCTCGTGTTGTAGGTTTCTAAATGTTAATCCTACTTAGATACGGGGAAAATGAATCTAGGTAGACTATGCTTAATAGATAGACCTTCACTCCACCTAGTAGCCCTTTCCCTGGGGGCGGATGGAGGTAATCTTGCTGTAGCGCTCTGACGCTCTTGTTGTTGTTTCTTTTTCTTTTAAAAACACCCTTTCAGGTAGCTCAGAGTTCCGGAGAGCCGTAGGATGATGGAGTTCTTGCATAGTCGCCGTCCCGAGAGATTTATTAGAGGCTCCACTGTAGTTTTAAATTTTATTCAGGCTTAGAGTTTAGTTTCATTTTGTAAAGGCAATGTGCCTTAGTTCGACTTTTTGTTTCGATTCATGTTGAGACATCGTATGTTATTTCAGACTCCATATGTATTTCAGTTTATTTTCAGTTGAGACATGACCTTTATTTATGAGATATCATCCTCTTTATCATGTCTATTATTATTGTTCTACTTCTTTGCCTGTTTTGTACCTACGCTTTTATTTGATCCCACTAGAGGATATTACTGTGATTGGTGAAACTTGTTGTTGCACAGTGTGAAAACAGAGGCGTCATATTACAGCATCAGTCGACTGACGGTTTTCATCAGTCGACTGACGGCTTTCATCAGTCGACTGACGGCTTTCATCAGTCAACTGATGAGCTGACCGTTAGAGGCGTTTTCTAGCCCATTAGTCGACTGACAGACCTTATCAGTCAACTGATGATCTCATCAGTCGACTGGTCAGTCAACCAACATAAAAATAGAAACTTTTTATTATTCCAGGTGTTTTCTTCGGTCGACTGAACATTTTTATTAGACGACTGATAACACATTATCAGCTTGTAATGAACAGTAAAACTGAACTTTGAAGTGCCTATAAAAATAGCAAATAAATTCCAAAAATTATAAAACTTTGGGAAATGATTGTAAACTTATAAATGAACATGTTACAAAAAAGTTTTTGGAATTGCATTTCACATTTGTAAATACTCAATATTTTCAAAATAGTCCAAAACATGAAAATACAAAACACATGTTTTTGTTATTTTGACTTAAACAATATTTTGCAAACTCTTGTATGATTTTATAGACTTGATAAAAAGGTATGAACTATTGTTTTAAAGTCTATAACCCAAAAACTCAATATTATGCAAAAATATTTTGCACAATATGCATTTAACAAACTGATAAATATGAAACATAAAATATGTAATTTGTTTCATATCTATAAATCTAAACCAAACCAAAACAATATAAACTTTAAAACCAAAACATGTATGTATATATATAACTATATATATATATATATATATATATATATATATATATATATATATATATATAGAAACCAATAAACTGTGTGTGTGTATGATATTGAGCTTAAAGTACTAAACACACATAATATAAACCTAAAATTAAATTACCCAAGTAATCTTGATCTTCGATGTAGCTCAACTTGGTACACTTTGCGGATGAAGTTTGAACTTGGATCTTCAACTTGAATTGAATAGGTTTCAACTACTATTCCGCCAACCTTCATTGGATATGATCGATGAAGCGCTATTACATCCAACCTCCAGCATGTTATTTGTCTATAATAAATACAAAAATATAAACGCTAGACAAACAACATTAGTAGTAAATTGTTTGTTAAATATCATTAAAGCAAAAAGGCTAACATAATTCAAATCATATATTCAGTTATATAAAAAAATTAATTTATAATTAGATATTCAGATATAGAAAAACTAAATTTATAATTAATTAGAATATTTTTCGCAATATCTTTAGTAACTAATTCAAATCACAAATAAAATAAAATCCCCTCATTTAGATATAATCAATTTAAAATATTACAGTGATTAAAAAGTATTCTTGAAAAAATATTTTCTATTTTTAAAAATATTATAGCAATTATAATAAATTTTTGAAGATATATTTTCTTTTATATTTTTTAAAGTTTTAAAATTAAAAAGTTTGAATTACAATATTTTAAAAACCAAAATTATGTCAACAAATTTTGAATTCATGATTATGATTAGCAATTTCATGTTAACAAATTTTGAATTTGATAATACTAAAATTTTATTAATTTTTAAATCACTAACTTTTACTTTAATTTGACAACCTAATTGTGACGCCCCTGTTTTCACACATGACTGCAGTCTAATGTTAACTCAGAGATGTCAAACCTGCCATGCACCCACACTGTGTAAGAAATTTTTTTACCAATCACAGTAATATCCTCTAGTAGAATCAAAGTAAAGTGTAGGTACAAAACAAGTAAAGGAAAGGAAATAAGTACAATAAACATGATATAGAAAGGAGTATCTCATAAATAAATCATGTTTCAATGAACAATCTGGAATACATCAGACATCCGAAATATATAAATATATCTTGACATGAAACAACTGAAAATGTAACTAAAGCTCATAGCCTTTACAAAATATGATACAAAACTCTAACATCCAAATGGAAATAACTCTATTGTGGAGTCTCTACTAGTATCTCATGTGACAGCGACTATGCAATAACTCCGTCATCCTGAGGCCCTCCGATGCTCTAAGCTACCTAAAAGTTAAAATAAAATAAAAAAAGGACAACAACAAGAGCTCAGAGCGCTAGCAAGATTACCTCCATTCGCCCCCGGAGAAGGGCTACTAAATGAAGTGGAGGCTCTATCTATTAAGCATAACCTACCTAGATCATTTTCACCATATATAAGGAAAATACTTATTAATACATACATATAAGCAATCATCTACTCTAAAATAAATAGATGTTGATATTTAGAAATCCACAACACGAGCATAGGTATGTCGAATATCCCGTTAGCTTAAATTGTGAATAGCTAAATACCAAATCTAAAAGCTACTACATGGAGCAATAAGAAAAGACAACTCCATCTCAAACCAAATCAAAGGTGTCCTGACAGATATCAGATACATGTCCAATATATGGACTTCACTTGCTACACATTAGGTAAGACAACTTGAATAAGTGTCAAACACATAGACTATATATAATGAATGTCTAACACATGGACTACAATAGATAAATGTCCAACACGAGGACGACATATAATTAAGGTCCAACACATGGGCCGCAAATAGGTAAATGTCCAACACGAGGACTGCATATGATTAAGGTCTAACACATGGGCCGTAATATATAAATGTCCAACACGAGGACTGCATATGATTAAGGTCCAACACATGGGCCGCAATAGATAAATGTCCAACACGATGATTGCATATGATAAGCGTAATACAAATAAATGATGTAAGTAAAATACATATGTACTATTCACATTTGTGCATCGGTGAGTGAATCGTAAACTCATGTCCATAATCAACTCATGTGTAGAATACACAATTTACAATGTATTAAAATACCAGATAACCCTGATAACTCACCGGTCATACAAACGCATGTAAACAACATGCACATTCACAAACAAGTCCAGCGGTCGAGCTCCGCGACCACCGTGGTCGATCGTGAAATGAGTAGAAAGACGTTACACAAAATATAGACCAACGGTCGACCGTCATGTCCACCATGGTCGACCGCGCAGAAACAGAGAGCTTCCTACACAAAAACGTCACCCAGCGTCGACCGCCGCGTCCACCGTGGTCGACCGCGCAGAAGCATATCAGGTTTTTAGGTTTTAAACTTGTAGAAATTTTAACTCATCAAAAATATGAATTTTGTCATTTATAAATCATATGACAAGATAAAAACTTTATTTCTAAATATCAGAAAAATATCTCATGATTTACTTAAACTTGATTTAAACTAATCTAGTTTAACAACCCAAATAATCAAATTCTTTACAAGAACCCTAGTTATCGACAAAATTAACATAAATATACTTGTATGAAACTTGAAACCGATGTAACAATTGTTTTTCCATGTTTTCAAATCCTGTTTTACCTAAACCTAGGGTTTTAAGCATCTCTAATCAATATAAAATATTATTTAATTGCTAAATTAGGGTTTAAACATGGTTTAATCATGATTAATAAATTAAAAACGAAATTATAAATAACCCTAATGATCATGATCATATTTCTATCATAAACAGCAAGGAATTATTAGTAGATCTATCATGGTTTAAAGAATTATCATCAAAAATCTAAACTTTATCATGTCGGGTTAAACTTTACCATGAAAAACATCACTTTAACCATTAAAAGTCTAATATTTATTAAGGGAAGGGTTTGGATGCAGATAATCTTGACTTATCATGTATACAATCCCCTTAAATAATCAGCAAACGATTGTTCGCGTGGAAAATCGTGTTCTTCTTCATTGAGGATTCCATTACAAACTTTGAAAACAACTTTATGCGTTTTACAAATATCCGGTCTTTTTATAAGAGCCGGTTACAATGGAGATCGAAATAAAGAAAGAAACAAAAAATTACAACTTTCCTTTGAACAGATCGCGAGCTCCT
>BQKN01064246.1:230295-243030 GCA_022839385.1 Asparagus kiusianus
ATTGAATATCATCTTTGTTAGGATATAGAATTTTAATAAGTCATAATAGGATTATTAATATCTAATAAGATTAGCAATAATCCTATTCACCCCCCTTCTAGGGTACTTTCAATTGGTATCAGAGCTTGGTGCTCTTGATTAGAGGCCTAATCGCCTAGAGTCAAAGTTCCTTGTTCTTATATTGTTGCTAATCTTGTTTTGATATTAATCTTTTTGCTTGCTCTTTCATTATAAATATGTTTAGCCTTGGCTATGATATAAATGTTGCTCCTAGATTTAATAGCTTCCCTTATGATCAATGGTGTAATAGATTCAGAATCTTTGTTGAGTCTAAAAATATAGACTTATGGGAAGTTATTGACAATGCTCATATTGTGCCCACTTCGGAGAAATCCAAGTGGAGCAATCTTGACAAGAAAATGTTTTCTATGAACAAGTTAGTGTTAGAATTTATGCATAATGCCTTTGGACCAAAAATTTCTAACGAACTTGCTCATATTGATAGTGCTTATACAATTTGGAAATTATTTGAAGCACATCAAGGGAACTTGGAAGCGATCCGACGATCATTGGCAGCTCCCTCCACAAGTTCACAAGGAGCCTCATCATGCACACGACCACTAGGCAATAGCCCTAGTGAGGTATGCGAGTCCGACAACGAAAATGATCTTACTATTGATGAACTCGCACATGGTTATGAATTGTTGATGCATGATTACAAAAGATTGAAACATAGCTATATTGAACTAAAAAGCAAGCATGTTGAAATGAAATCCTCTCATGAAACACTAGCCACTAAGTTTGATTTCATTGCTAATGAAAATGTAAATCTTAAGGAATGCAATGAAAAATTAAAATTGGAAAATGCTAGTTTGTTTCATGAAAAATGTGATGCTATATTAGAGGTTGAGAACATTAGAAAAGAGCTAAATTCCTTCAAAATTAATAGTGAATGTTCCACTTCAAATAACAATGTTTGTATGCATATCGATGAGTTGAATCATGTTAAAAGTAGAATAAATTCTTTAGATTCAACATTAAAAACTTGCATTGATAATCACAAAAAGCTTATGGACATATGTGCAAAGTCCCGTGAAAACTTCACTAAGAAACCTACCCACTATGCACATATGTATAACAAAATTTACAAGTGTTCTATTTGCGGTCGTAAAGGCCATATTGCTAAATTTTGTTATAATGCACAAAAGATCAACAAGTCTACTCATGATTGTGCATCCCATCAAGCTTCTTCATCACATACACATGTACACACACATAGTGTAAATCATAAACATGCTCATGTGTACAAATGTGATTATTGTGGTCGCTTAGGTCATTTGACAAAATTTTGTTTTGACTTAAAGAAGGCTTCTCGATTGCAAAATAACTTTCAAAATAAACCTATTTTTACAAATGATTTTAGTGCACCACTCTTTAGTCAACGCAAACCATTTCATACTCTACATTGCACAAATTGCAATCGTATGGGTCATGTATACAATTTTTGCTTTGACCATATCCGTGCACATAACACACCTAAATGGGTTCATAATCCTAGGGTCTTGGATTTAAACGATAGGGGTTATGTCCCTAATCCTATTGGTACCAAAAAGCCTTTGGGTACCAAAATATGATTGACTTGCATTTTTTTAAAAAGAATTCCTTTTGTTTTGTTTTATGTGTTTTGGTTGTTCTTTTTCTTGGAAAATTACATTTTTTTTGTTATATATATATAAATATAAATTAATATGTGAACTTTTACTTCAAAGATCATTTCTCATTTTACCAAAATTTAATTTTTTGCAAAACTTGGTTTCTTGATCTTAAGTCGACTGCAAGTCGACTCATGGTGCTGTCTTTTTTTTGTTGTTTTTGTTTTTTCTTCGGTTCTTTTGTTGGTTTGGACCCGACCCGTCTCACCCTTTCTATCCTGACCCCTCTTTCCAAATCTCATCTAATCTGGACCGTCGACCCAACGCCATAAACCCATCTCCTTCCTTCGATCGTTCAGCAGTTCGATTTCTTCGTTCGTCTGTCGATTCCTCTCCCCAGTCGATTTATGCAATCGGCCGACCCATCATCTTCCTCTAGCTGTCTTCGTCCTCCTCAGCTGGTAAAATCCCCTACTCTTCCTTTTTTTTTCTCCTTTAGGGATTCTAGGGTTTTATTATGGCCACTACCTCTACCAAAAGACCTAGATCATCTAAGGGCAAAGCCCCGTTGTCCCATGATCGTGCATCTTCTCCCCCTGAGCGGAGTAATGCACATTACAAACAATATCTCACTAGAACTGCTCTCATTGAAAAATATCATGCTTTGTGCCAACTGAAACTATTCTCTGGTAGATATGTCAAGTTTAATGATTTTGGCCACTTTCAGTTAGAACAATATTTCTCTGCTGCCAAACTTACTGAATTAATTTCCAGTCAGCATGCTGAAAAACTTTATCCTCATCTTGTGCGTCTATTTTATGCAAATCTTGTCTCTTTTTCTCCTGAAAATAGACCAAAATTCATTACTTCAGTTGTTAAGGACCGTCATATTCGATTCCACGCCGAACGGTTATCTGAGATCCTTGGCATTCCACGTGGTGACACGTTTCTCGAGGATGTCTCATATGATGACCGCGGAGTTGAATCGCTTATGACCATTCCTGGCGAAAGCCTCCCTCTTCATGGTAAAAATATTTCTGATTTGGCCAATTTAGTTGGCCGCATCATCTCATATAATTTGATTCCTAAATCTGGAGCCTACAGCCATTATTCTCAAGACCTCACTAGGGGTATATATGCCATCTTGGGCAATGTCGATGTCAGATGGGGAGATGTTATTTTTGATATCATGTCCCATGGTCCAATCACCTTTCTTCCTTTCGGGGGTTTCCTCACTAAGATATTCAGGTATTTTAATGTTGATCTTTCTGATGAAACTCCTTCTGATATCCTACCTTTTTTCGATGTCACTGCTCTTAACCGCATGAAAATTCCTGCCACACTGATAGCTATGAATCAGCCTCCTCGTAGAAATCCTCCTCAATCTCCTGTGCATGATCCTCCTTTTGAGTTCCATGAGTCCTCCTCAGATTCAGACTTTCCTAACCATATAGAGGAACTATCCACTCAGATTACTGAATATTATCTAAATGACCAAGAGAGATTCCAGAGGATTGAGGACACTCAACTTGATCTTGGTATGAGGCTTAGCGAGGTTGAGAAAAATCAAGTGGAGCTGAAGAAGGAGTTAGCGTCTCTTAGGAGTGACAAAGATGTTGATTTGGCCTCTATCCATGGGAGATTTGATGAGCTCGTCACCCTTTTGAATCAATTTCATCCTTCCTCGGGTCCGGGACCATCAAACAATTGAAACAAAATGACTTATTTTAGTGTTTTGGCTACTAGTGTTTTGGCTTTGATGTATTGGCAAACGTTTATGTTTAAAGACTTTGTGATAACTTGTTTTATGTTTGTGTTTTTGTTAAACTCAATATGTAATATCTTAATAACTCTTGTTCTTTTGAGCTTGTGCAAGCTTGTGCAAGCTTATGTTTTATGTTATTAAGCTCTATTATGTCCTTCTGATGTTCATATGACTGTTTACTTGTTTCCTTCTATGCATATCTGTAGGGGGAGCACAGCTTATAATTATTCTAACCTATGCTTCTATGTAGGGGGAGAATCCTCTTTATCTTTTGGTCTTTTCTCATGTGCTCATATGTAGGGGGAGCACAGAATATGTCTCTTCTTTGCCCCTCTTTTGATGTTGCCAAAGGGGGAGAAAGCAGTATATAATAAATTTCGTTTATTGGTTTATTATGCATATTGATAAATTGTTTGTCATCATCAAAAAGGGGGAGATTGTTGGATCATCTTGTTTTGATAATGACAAACAAACAATTTATGACTAATTGTGTTTTTAGTATTTTGCCTTGTTTTGTTTAGTACATACAGGTATATTCAAGAATTCGAGCTAAACCGATATATTGAAGCCATACATAACATGTCTATCAATTCTAGTTAGATTTTTTCTTGAGTATAGGATTATATTTGTGTGTCTCTTCTTTAAGCTCATTCTTCACACACACATATTTGGATTTTTCTCAAAACATAAGTACTTTTATGATAATACGTTTTGAACCATATATACATTATAAATATCTTTCGTCATGTCCATACAAATATCCCATAAGCTTTCAAAACCTGTTTCAAGTCAAAAATCAAATTCATATGTTCTCTAAACATGTATTTTTGTGTTTTTACAAATTACAATGATTTTCACAAACGATAAATGCAAATTAAAATATTCTTCTTCCAACATGTTAAATTTCGTATTTATAAACTTTCCTCAAAGTTTCATATTTTTTAGACTTCATTTGATATTTTTTAAAAGACTCAAAACCTCAATTTTTATGTGTGTGCAGGTTTATGAGTCGACTCATAACTAGAAATGAGTCGACTCACAAACTGCTGCGTAGTTTCTTTTTTCTTTCTGCTGAGTCGACTCACAAGTTCATGAGTCGACCCGACAGGTTGAGTCGACTCATGCCTGTCATAAGTCGACTCAAGAACTGCGCTGGATTGTGTGTTTTGTTTCTACTGAGTCGACCCATGACCTCATGAGTCGACCCATGCATGATGAGTCGACTCATGAATTTTATGAGTCGACCCATAAGCTGTTTTCTGGGTTGTAACGGTAACTTATGAGTCGACTCATTAACATTGATGAGTCGACCCATAACACTGTAACGGCTAGTTTACTGTTTTGTTTTCTAATGGGTTTTTGGTCTTTTTACTTGGGTTTTTACTGATGCCTTGGGTTGTTATAAATACCCCCTGGCATTTTACTCTTACAATTACTGAAGAGATTTGTTTAAACAAGTTTGCAAATATTTAAGAAGTGTTTAAAAAGCCTTGTTTCAAGTTTTGTTTAAAGAGAGAAGTTTTTACACAAAGAAGAAGCTTTCATTTTCTACTGAGGAATTCATCCTCCTCATCATTGTTTCTTCAGCTCTTTGTGTTCTCAGAGAAGTTTATCTAAACTCTTTCTTATAGCATATTGATTGTCAATTTCATATTCATATCGTGCTATATTAAATTGATTTAGATTTTCATTGTTTTTCACTTTTCACACACACTCTTATTGAGCTTAGATTATCTCATACTATACTTTGTTGAGAGGTGGTGTGTGATTTAGTGAGTGTGAGCTAAATTGAGTTCTCATCATTTGTAGAGAACAATTATTGTATTTGAGCCTTATATCGAGAGATCACTTGTAATACACTTGTACACCGAGAGGAGTGTGTGGTGAGGACGGGATCGATACCGAGAGGAGTGGCGTCGGTTGCCTAGTGAGAGGTGATAATTCCGAGCACTTGAGGGAGTCGATACGTGAGGACCAACACTTGAGGTTGTAGCTTGTGTATGTACATTGTGAGTTATTGTGAGAGTTTTCGGTGAACTTGTAAACCGAGTGTGTAGAGAAGTTCCGGCTTCCAAACCGGGTGTGTTGATAGTGGAGTTCTCCCCGGGAGTGGGGAGCGGAGACGTAGGACGGAAGGTCCGAACTCCGTGATCATATTATCGTGTTTGATTGCTTATTGTGTCCACTATTTGTTTACTTCTTATTTGTCTTGTCATATATCCTTGCATATATCTAATTGAATATCATCTTTGTTAGGATATAGAATTTTAATAAGTCATAATCGGTATTAATATCTAATAAGATTAGCAATAATCCTATTCACCCCCCTTCTAGGGTACTTTCAAATGCTTCTTAAGCATCGAAAAATGAAAAACATCGTGTATACTTGACATCAATGCTGGAAGATCTAGTCCATATGAACTGCTCCAACACACTTGAAAATCCTGAATTGTCCAACATATCTCGGGGTAAGTTTCCCTTGTCTACTGAATCGCTAAATTCCCTAACATGGAAATCTATAACACATGCCCGCAATATGTCCTTCAACATTTGGTTTACTCTCTCTGCCTGCCCATGTGTTTGTGGGTGAAATACACTGCTATAAGATAATTTGCTGCCGAATGAAATTTTGGAAACTCCTCTAGAACTGTGAAGTAAAAACCGAGCCTCGATCTGATATAATCATTTCTGGAACTCCATGCAATCTTACGATCTCTTGGATGAATATCTTCGCATAAGTCTCCTCCATATAAGTCATCCTCACTGGTATAAAATGTGCTAACTTTATCAACTGATCAACTATCACCCAAACTGAATCGCTCCCCTTATTCGATCTTTGCAATCCTTCAATGAAGTTCATAGAAATAACTACACACTTCCACTCCGGAATGGGTAAAGTTAGTAGGGTCCATGTTGACCTCTGATATTCTGCCTTCACTTGTTGGCAAGTAGAGTTCTTAGCTACATACTTTACGATCTCCCTAAGCATGCCATTCTACCAAACATGTCCCTTCAAGTCCTTGTACATTTTTGTTGTGTCTGGATACATTGTGTATCTGGTGCAATGGGATTTATTAAACAATTCCCTTTTAGTAATGCATTAACTGGCATCACTAATTAGACTATCATCCGAAGTCCTACATCTGCCCCAACGGTCCAAATCAGCCTTGGGTTCTTTAGAAATCTAGTCTTTCCGAGTTTGAATTCAAGTGTCCTCTAACTGAGCTCTAGCCACTCTATCACTCCAAGACGGTTGCACTGGCATACCTCTAAAAAAAATTGCGCTTGTTCCTGCTCAAAATATTCGGCCTAAATTCAAACTGGCTAAGGGTATGAAGATCTTGACACAACGACCACCTCAAAAACGCACTCTGATGTTGATGCATCCTGCTCGAAACATTCGCTACGATGTTCGCCTTTCTTGGATGGTACTGAATCGCGAACTCATAATCCTTGATGAACTTGACCCATTGTCGCTCCCTCTGGTTGAGTTTCTTCTGAGAAAATAGATACTTCAGACTTTGTGATCTATGAATAGCTCAAACTGTATACCATACAGATAGTGCTTATATTTCTTCAATGCGAAAAATACTGCTGCTACTTCCAAGTCATGCATGGGATAGTTCTGCTCATGCGTCCTCAATTGTCTAGAGGCATAAGCTATTATTCTTTGTGTATGCATTAAAACATCTCCTAAACCCACTAATGACGCATCCGTATAGACAACGAATGTTCTATCACTGCTCGGGATAGTCAAAACTCGCATTTGTTGAATTTAGCGTACAACTGATGCTCCTGCAAGGTCTGCAAATGCCAAACGTAAATATTGTTCGTGCTCTGCCTCCACTCTTGAATAGATAAGGATATCATTGATAGATAATATCACAAATTGGTCTAAATATAGACGAAAAACACGGTTTATCAATTACATGAATACCACAGGTGCATTGGTCAGCCCACATGGCATGACAAGAAAATCGAAGGACCCATATCGAGTTAGAAAAGTAGTTTTGGGAATATCCATCTCTCAAACTCACAAAAAATAACCAAAATGAAGATCAGTCTTCGAGAAATGTTGCGCTCCTTGTAGCTAGTCGAACAAGTCATCAATTGTTAGTAATGGATACCTTTTCTGGATAGTGATTTTGTTCAACTCATGGTAATCGATACACAATCACATACTACCATTTTTCTTCTTCACGAAGAGGACTGCACTCCCCATGAAGAATGACTCTGATGAATAAAGCCCTGGGCTAATAACTCATCCAACTGGGTCTGTAGCTCCCTCATCTCAGCAGGTGCCATACGATAGGGTGCTCGGGATATCGGGGCTATGCCCGACTACAACTTAATGCAAAACTCAACCTCTCACACAGGAGGTGACCCAGGTATATCCTGAAAGACATCCTGATACTCTGAACCAACTCTAGTCTCGTATAAATCAACATTATTATCCCACAGCATTACCTCCTCGTTATACGGCAGAAATGACTTTGCAAACCAGTTGTCCTGAGAGGTTGTTACAACTAACTTAGACCCATCGGACACTCACAAATTGACGGTTTTTGTAAAATAGTCAATACTGACGTGGTAGGAAGATAGTCAATCCATATGAAGAATAATATCAAATTCAGACTTACGCAATACTATCAGATCTATGAAAAACTCAGACTCGTCTAGACTGATGACACATCTCCTACAAATACTCTCTAATAAGGACACCTCCCCTAGAGGAGTAGAGACTGATAACAGAACATCTAATGGATGTGATACAAGTTGAAGCCTATCCACGAAGGCATGAAAGATAAAAGAAATGCAAAATTCTTGAATAAGATAAGGTTTGTGTTTGAAAGAAATTCGGGAAGAAAGCTCCGCTCGCACCATGATTCACATGGTACTGCTATATAAACTTTGTCGGTGAGGAAAAATATATAGGACCATCTGTCCCTCGGGAATCTCTTGGATAATGCAAATCTGGCCTACTGGCCCTTCAATCCTTGAATCATAGGCAGTGTCTTTATCATCCGCTGCTGGCCGTAACCGTGGCTCTGAGATTGTTGACGCTGACCTCTGTCATGCTGGCCTTCTGTTGGTGCACTACGACAATACTTTGTTCTTGCCCTATCTTGTTACAATTGTAACATATATCTTGAACTTTGTGTTGCTATGATGTTCTCGAATCATGTTGTACTCCCTTCTTATATTGTCCTTGTGCTGGTGGTAAAAATCCTTACCCCGCTACTGGGGTCTTCTAGATCCCGCAATAGGCCCCTTGCCCTTTCCATCGTCACCATACTGGTTTTGATTTCTTCATTAACTATAGGCATATCTCTCTACTTCAATTAAACTAGCTCTAACTGCTTGTCAGAGGAGTAAATAAAATTCTCCCAAATAAGTGATATTCGCTGCTCCTGCGAAAATATGAAGTCGTTACTATCCTTTGCTACCATTCCCCGATGATGTCCTCTATGCTAAATACAATTAACCTCTGGTTTAGTACTGAATCAACGTTAAGAAATCTTCACGTATTCTTTTTATTTATAGGCAACACATAAATCTATTATGCCCTGAAACTATAATGCTCTTCGTGTCAGACGCCTTTCTTATTCTACAGAGCCAAGTCTCCTGCTCTGTAGCTCTATCAACAACCGGTTGTGGTGATGGTGTAATCATTAATATTTCCTCTTTAATAGACATAACTAGTATAACTAGTGGTGACACTCCTGAAAGTGGTACTGTTGGTGGAAACAGATACACCTCTTGCTCCTCGAGTGTTGTAAAATCTTGCTGTAAATGCCGTAATGAAGTTAATCAAATATTGTGAAGCCTGCTACGGCTCGGGGCTCTGCTTACCCAGCTCTCCACGTACGAGTTTACCTCGACCACGTCCTCATCCCGATATTCATAATATCAGTAGGAGAAATTAATTTTTTTCACAGTAAATGAGATCATAATTATATATATACATAACGTATCACAATATGTATTTAGGCAATTACTTTTCAATCAAAGTAAAATAGTTGTCATAAAAATATTCGTAATTTTTTTGAATATACGTATATAACGTCCTCACTCATTCTAGAAATTTCTAGCGACCTCTATACATGAATTCTAAGAAACTCTGTTCTAGCTCCATGACTCGACAAAGGATGATCCTAAGGATACTGGAACTAGAGCTCTGATACCAACTATGATGCCCCTGTTTTCACACATGACTGTAGTCCAAGGTGAACCCAGAGATATTAAACCTGCCATGCACCCACACTGACAACAAGTTTCACCAATCATAGTAATATCCTCTAGTGGAATCAAAGTAAAGTGTAGGTACAAAACAGGTAAAAGAAAGGAAATAACTACAACAAACATGATATAGAAAGGAGTAACTCATAAATAAATCATGTCTTAGTGAACAATCTGGAATACATCCGACATCCGAAATAAATAAATATGTGTTAATATGAAACAGCTAAAAATGTAACTAAGGCTCATAGCCTTTACAAAATGTGATACAAAACTCTAATGTCCGAATGAAAATAACTCTATTGTGGAGTCTCTACTAGTAACTCATGTGACGACGACTATGCAATAACTCCGTCATCCTGTGGCCCTTCGATGCTCTGAGTTACTTAAAAGCTAAAATAAAATAAAATAAAAAGAATAACAACAAGAGCGTCAGAGCGCTAGCAAGATTATCTCCATCTGTCCCTAGGGAAGGGCTACTAAATGAAGTGGAGACTCTATCTATTAAGCATAGCCTATCCAGATTATTTTCCCCGTATATAAGAAAAATACTTGTTAATATATACATATAAGCAATTATCTACTTTGAAATAAATGGATGTTGATATTTAGAAATCCACAACACGAGCATAGGTATGTCAAATATCTCTGTAAAACCCTAAAATTTTAAATTTTTATTTTTATTTTATAATAAATAATAATAAATATGTTATATTATGATAAATGATATTTATCAATATTTGAGTATGCTAGGAATTGATTTGAGATCAATTCAATGTATATATGTGAATATAGAAGTGATATCATGCACACGTACACGGGCCTGAATCTGGGAAAAACCACCAGTTAAAAGTATATGCATTTTACATGTAGATACAGTTGCAATTTAGAAAAATGTAAAAGAGCAAAGTTGTAGGTCTCTTCAAGAGCTTTCTAACAAATCTTAGATCACCTTATTCTGAGTTCGTATGAGAAAGTTACAGCCAAAATATCGTAGACTGACGGGATGTTTCCAGATTCTAATAGGTTTCGGGTTTGGGCTTTTTGAATCGGGTTTGTTGCTATATAAAAACATGTTGGTGCACGAAAAAAGATCTATCTTCATCAGAATACCAAACCCTAGCAGCCCCTACCCTCCTCTCTAAATGCCTAGCTTTAAATCTTGTGTTTTTGGGAGAGTTCGTGAGGCGAACATCGAAGGAAATGTGAGATCTGTGGTGTTTGGCGGTAAGCGGTCGTTTCATATCAACTTCAGAGGCTTGCACACGTCTTTAAGGCAAGATTATCTCCTACCCAAACCTTCCCAGTAATTAGTTGAAATTTTAACAAGTTAAAAAGGATTTATATTGAGAAAGATATAGTCTTTTTAGTAACGACATGTCATGCAGAAAACTGCAACCCGTGTGATCAACTTCAACTGAAATCTGGTTTTGATTTTGAACTCCAAATTGAACAAAACTGGTGTCATATGAAAGATATGTGTGAATCTAGTTTTCAAAACAGAAAACTATTTCTAAAAATAGTTTTCCTAGCAAATGATATGCTTATTTTACTAACAGTAGCGCAGACCATTTCCTGGGCAGTTTGCCTCAGTTTCTTGTTCTCTGAAGTTTGTTTGCGTTGTTTTGAGATGTGTTTGCGGAGTTTGAGCCGCTCGATTGTTACACTTATAGTCATAAGTATGTTGTAATATGCATATGTGTATCCCAATGCGATTATGATCTGATTTGGTCTATTGACATATTGTGTTAGTTTTGTTGTGATAAACGGTAAACTAGAGTTGCATATATTTGTATGAATATCTTTGATGAACTACGGGAGGCTTGATCCCTTGAGAAAGAGGGTACGTAGGCAGCCAGATTGGTGCAGCCAAATTATTTGTTGGAATTATTTGTGTGAAAGTTGTGAAGTTTATCTTTTCGCATATCGCTTATTCAGTCCTCGTGTTGGACTATAATCCATTAAAGTCCTCGTGTTGGACTATAATTCATTAAAGTCCTCGTGTTGGACTATAATCCATTAAAGTCCTCGTGTTGGACTATAATCCATTTCAGTCCTCGTGTTGGACTATAATCCATTGAAGTCCTCGTGTTGGACTATAATTCATTAAAGTCCTCGTGTTGGACTATAATCCATTAAAGTCCTCGTGTTGGACTATAATCCATTTCAGTCCTCGTGTTGGATATTTACCTTTTAGTCTATGTGTTGGACATTTACTTTTCAGTCCATGTGTTGGACACTCACTTTTTCGTCCATGTGTTGGACGTTTACTTTCAGTCCATGTGTTGGACAACCACCTTTCAGTCTATGTGTTGGACATCCACTACTTTTGATTTTAGTCCATGTGTTGGACATCAATTTAGACCTTGATTTTGACATTTATACTGTATATGCTGTACATGACATGTACATGAGTTGTGACATGAGATAGTATATGAGTTCGGAGTTTGGATGTGCGATTCTTCCTATTATTATTATTTTTCCTGTTCTAGCTCTTGGGTTTGATATTTAAGGGTTTGCAACTTGAGATAACGAGGTATATACATGAGGGTTTCCTTGTTTGGATTATTTCGCTCGACGTACCTATGCTCGTGTTGTAAATTCCTAAATATTAAAGCCCTCTTTGTTAGGACTAATGATTTTGTATCTATTATATATTATCTGTATTTTCTGTATACAACGAGCCCTCTCCCTTGGGGTTGGTTGTGATGTTACCCGCTATAGAGCTTTGACGCTCGTTGTTTCCCCACTTTCACGTAACGAGCCAGGTGCACGGAGAGCCGTAGGTTGATGGATTTGCTCTAGCAGTTATTCATAGATATTATTAGTATATGTTTGAACTCCACAATAAATTTTGTTTATGAACAATTGAGAGTTTATTCTAGTTTTTGTAAAGGCGAGGTTCCTAAATGTTATTTCTCCCTGTGTCGAGACATTTGTATTCAGCTCAGATATTGTTTCTTCTCAGAGATTTATTTACTCATATCAGTGATGACTATTTTTCTTCAGATCACCTATTGTTTATTACTGTTCCATTATATTTTCTTTTGCCTGTTTTGTACCTACACCTGTTGTTGA
>BQKN01064246.1:266036-287782 GCA_022839385.1 Asparagus kiusianus
TATCTTTGCTCGTGTTGTAAATTTCTAAATACTAAAATCCTCTTTAGCAAGATCAATGATTTTAGATCTATTATGTATTATCTGTATTTTCTTATACAACGAGCCCTGTTCCCTTGCGGTTGGTTGTGATGTTGCTCGCTAGCGCTTTGACGCTCATTGTCCCTCCCCCTTTCAGGTCACGAGCTAGGAGCCCGGAGAGTCGCAGGTTGATGGCGACACACTTTAGTGTTTAACTGTCTATTTTAGCTATGTTTTATTTTGGAGCTCCACTGTAGTTTTGTTTGACATTTGAGGACTATTTTCTAGATGTTGTAAAGGTTGTATGCCTTATTTCTTTTACTCAGACATTTTGTATTTGAAGCTTGTTGAGAACTCTAGTTTATCTACTTTAGCCATTGACTATGTATTTCTGTATGTTGGATGATGAGATATCTATGTGGTTGTTATCATTTCATCAGTTATCACTTGTATTATCTTTTACTTGATTTTGTACCTACACCTGTTGTTGACTCTACTAGAGAGATGTTAATTGTGATGGTGAAACATGTTATTGCATGGTGTGGTGCATGACAGGTTTGACATTCTTGGTTTCACCTTGGACTGCAGCCTTGTGTGAACCCAGGGGCGTCATAATTATTTCACTTTTATAAAAAAAAATTTAACGCTTCCGCGTTCTTTTGCCAAATCTTGGTATTGCTGCTTTGTAGTCGTTTAACGATTTTTTTACGTTCCTCTACCAGATTTTTGGCCTTGCCGCTTTACAGCCTCTTAACGCATTTCACGTTCTCGTTTAACCTCTAGGTTCCATTTAAACATTCAGGTTTTATTCAAGAATTATTATCTTAAACTTTGAATTACTGCTATTATGGCCTCTTTAGTGGCACATGCTTCTTAGGCTCGATCTAAGCTCTTTTGTACATTTTGCAAGAAGGAGGGACACCGCTTTGAGATATGTTTCCACCTTTATCCTGAGTTACGTTCCTCAGGAACTGGCCGTAGTCAGCGATCCTCTCAGTCCCGATCCTCTAGTGCACTAGGATTATCGGTCAATGTTATCTTATCTACCATTTCAGACCCTACTATTCAATCTATTACATATATTAGCCGTAAAATTACGGCTCTTCAGCATACCACCTCTCCATTTGCTGCAAAACTCTCTGATATTCGCCGTCAAATTGAGGCTCTTCAAGCTATTGTAAATATTAGCCGTTAAATTTCGGCCCTTCAGCATACCACCTCTTCATCTACTGTACAACTCTCTGATATTCACAATCAAATTGATGCTCTTTAGCATAGAACCTCTACTTCTACAGCACAACTCTCTAGTATGCGTCTTGCTGGTTCTTCAGCCAACCATTCGGTTTCTGGTATTAATGATCTCTAGATTTTTGACTATGGTTGTTCCTTTCATATGACTAGTAATGCCTCCCTCTTATCTTCTATCTTCACTTCCTCTTCTCTTTGCTATATCTACACAGCTACTGGATAACCTTTGTCTATCACTCGGTATAGCTCTATCACCTACAAACTGACCCATCTGGTCATCTAACTCTTGGCCCCGTCTATGTGGCTCCTCAGTTGTGTTTAAAATTAATTTATGTTAGCTCCTTGTGTATGGATGGCCTACTTGTCTCATTTTCTTCTCATACTTATATTGTGCGGGATCCACAGACGAGCAAGACTGTTAGGCTAGTCAGAGGAGACACAAACTGTATTTTTTAGAATATCTTCACCTTCCAGAGTCCATACGTTCACGTTCTCTTATTGCTTCTGTAAGTCCAAAATTCTCTACCTTGCTTTCCACAGATTTGTGGCATAGACGACTTGGTTATGTGTCTCATAAAAGGCTGAAAAGTCTTATCTAGTCCAGGGTACTTGGTCTCGTATCCTCTTATTCTCATATTAAGTCATGTACTGATTGTAAATTAGCCAAATTCACTGCTCTACCATTTCCAACCAGTACATCTGTTTCCACTTCCTTATTTGATTTGGTCCATTCTAATATATGGGGCCAGCTCCTCTGCCTATTTCATCTGGCTACTTATATTATGTTAGTTTTATCGATGATTTCTTTCGTTATACATTGGTCTACCTACTTAAAAATCACTCTGACGTACTTGTTTCTTATCAAGCCTTCACTGCGATGATCTTCACTCAGTGGCAATCTCGTATTAAAGTTTTTTGTTCTAACTGTGCCAAAGAGTAGCTATCCTCTACCATGCGCTCTATCATGTCCTCTTATGGGACTATCTTTCAACAGTCATGTCCTCTCATAGGACTATCTTTCAACAGTCATGTCCTTACACTCAAGGGACTATCATCATATTCTCGATAACGCTCGATCAATGTTCATTTCTTACTCTGTTCCTCGTTATTTCTAGGCTGAGGCCATTCTCACTGCTACTCATACCATTAATATCACTCCATCTAGGTCTCTTTTCGGTGCTACTCCTTGTAGTCGTGTTTATATTCATCCACCCAATTATGATCTTGTCTGCATTTTTGGTTGTCGCTGTTTCGTTCTTTTGCCATCTTACAAACATGATAAATTATCTCCCAGAGCTATTCTCTGTGTCTATTTAGGACTTAGTTTAGAATATCGAGGTTATTATTGTTATGATCCTGCATCTCGTCGAGTTCATATATCTCGACACGTTCAATTCGAAGAGGATTCTGCATTTTATTCTCCTTCCGATGATTTCAATTTTATCCACACTACTGATCGTGCTTGTCTACCAGCTACATCACCTACTTCCTTACCTCAGTTCTCCTTTCGAGATCTCCCTAAAATCTCTCCATCTCCTTCTATTGACTCTCCCTCACTCGAGCCTTCTCTTTCACCATCTGATCTCTATCCTATAGACACGACACCCACTCCAGAAAATACTGCTGACCTCCATGCACTTGCACCAGCATCTCCCCCACCTGATGTTTCTCTTTCTCTTCGTCGAGGTAAACGCCCACATGTCATGCCTGCACGGTATGCTTTGGTTACTTTCTATTCATCTATCTTTCATAATTTTCTTACTACTATTTATACTACAGTTGAGCTAAAGTCCTTTCAAGAGGCCGTTCAATTTCCAGAGTGGAGATAGGCTATGGCTAAGGAATTTTAGGCCTTTCATCAAGCACATACATGAGATGTTGCTCCATGTTCCCCTGGCATCTCTTTAGTTGGTAGTAAATGGGTTTATAAGGTCAAGTATCATCCTGATAGCACCATTGAATGTCGGAAAGCTCGTTTAGTGGCTCGAGCTTTTACTCAGCAATAAGATATTGATTATTAGGAGACATTTTCTCATGTTGCTCAGATGCCCACCGTTCGTACTCTTCTTGTGGTCGTTGCTGCTCATCGTTGGCCGTTATACTAGATGGATGTCAAAAATGCTTTTCTCCATTGCTCTTTATTTGAGATAGTATATATGTAACTGCCTCTAGGGTCCAATATTCCTCTGGGACATATATGTCTCCTTTGCCATGTTGTTTATGGCGTTAATTAGGAACCTCGTGCTTGGTTTGAGTATTTTCGCGATGTCATGTTCAAGGCGGGCTTTATGGAAAGTCATCAAGATGCTTCTCTGTTTGTTCGGACTACATCATGTGATAGAGTTTTATTACTCATCTATGTAGATAATATGATCATTACAGGTGGTGATATGGCTAGTATACCGTACGCAAAATCTAAGTTGCAATAACAATTCCACATGAAGGATCTTCGATTTCTTCGGTATTTTCTTAGTCTGAAAATTTCTCAAGGCCTACAGGGTGTACTACTATCTCAACAGAAGTATCTCTTGGATATTGTAGATTGAGCTAAGCTAACTGACGATGCACCTGTCGATACTCCACTCCAACAGAATGTTAAACTTTGCTCTACTAATGGTGAGCCTCTATCTGATCCTACCCGATATCGACATCTTGTTGGCCAGTTGGTCTATCTGTACATCTCTCGACTAGATATCTCTCATGTTATCGGTATTATCAGCCAATTTGTTAGTACCCCATGTTCTCTACACTATGTTGCATTATTATGAATGCTTCGGTATCTCCGGGGTACTAGCACTTGCTCTCTTCTATTTCCTGCTACATCCAAGTTAGAGATTTGTGCATATTCTGATGTTGATTAGGCTGGTGATCCTACTACCAGGAAGTCTACCATAGGTTATTACATATTTCTTAATGATTCCCTATTTTTCTGGTGGAGTAAGAAATAAAATGTTATTGCTCTTTCCAGCACAGAGGCAAAGTATCGTGTAATGTCCACAACAGCTAAAGAGATTATTCATCTTCATCGTCTTATTAGTGATTTTGGTATTTCTGTTTCGTCTCCTACTCCTCTATACTATGATAATAAGAGTGCCATCCAGATTACTAATAATCCAGTATTTCATGAGAGGACCAAACATACTGAGATCGATGCTCATTTTGTTTGTCAACAAGTTATCAAGGATAATACAATTCTACTTCCTCATGTGTCATCTAGTGACGAGTTTGCAAATTTCTTCACAAAGGCCTTACCTGTTCATCGGTTCCAGTTTTTTGTATGCAAACTCACTTTGTTTGATCTAACATGAGTTTGAGGGGGGATGTTGATAATAGTGTTAATAGTGGGCTTTTAGTCCCACATTGGTTGTGAGAACACACCCCACCCTCCTCTATTTGTATAAATATATGTGCACACTCAATATTCAACTTAAGAGAAAATTAACCTAAGACTCTCTCTCTCTCTTACTTTAACTATCAACAAAAAGGGGAAGAATCAGAGGTGGTGACGAGAATATACCTTGATCGAAATTAGAGGAGTCAACTACTCGGAGGTGGCGGCAGCGATGAGGAGGCGACATCAGCGACATGGAGGCTGCAGCGGTGACGTGGAGGTGACAAGGACGACTATTCGGAGGAACTAGCGACGTGAAGGGGGTTGCGGTGACTACTCGGAGGCACTAGCAACGCGGAGGCGGCTGTGGGACGAGTCGGAGGTGGCAACAGCCAATCAGAGGTAGCGATTCGGAGTGGCAGTGACGGCTATTAGGGTTGAGGGGGAGAAAAGGAGATCAGCTTAGGTTTGGGTGAAAAAGAAGTCACGGGATCTCAAAACACCTTTTTGGTGTTTTGAGAAAAGTGTTTATTTTTTGGGCTTTATAAAGGGTCAGCCCAAAAAACACCACGTTCACCAAACATGTTTTATTATTTTTTTGAAAAAAACAGAAATGACAAAAACGCTCCAACTGCCAAACGCTCCCTTACTAATTTACAAAATTAATTTGGATTTTAAGACATATTTAGATAGTTGTGAAATTATATTTTTGATTATTTATAATATTTTTTAATTAAAATAATCTAAAAATTTTCATAATAAATATATTTATTTGTCTTTCTAAAATTTTTAGCAATTAAAATTTATTTTTGGTTTTTAAATATTTATAGCAATTCTATTATAATTTGTATATTTGGTAAAAAAATTAATTGGGTAAAAATTATAATTTTAATAAAATAATACCAATATTTTAGAAGTTGTGAAAATTTATTTTAGTAAAAAATAAATTAAATAATGCCAAGAATGTAGTAACTTTTAAATTACCAAAGTTTACTTTAATTTAACTACCTAATTGAGATTATGTTCACAAAATTTTAAATTATTTCAAGTTATTTCAATTTCAAAGTATTTCTAAAATAATGCCAAATTTAAGTTAAATATTAAATTACCAAATGTTACTACCAATTTAAAGTGCTAAATCTTACTTTAATTTAATTACCTAATTTAGATCATGTTCAAAAAATTTCAAATTACAGTAATTAATTTTTTTAAAATATGTTATTTATTTTTTAAAAATTATAGTAGTTAAAATATTTTAAAATATATTTTTGGTTATTTAAAACATTTCTTTAATTAAAATAATATTTAAATTTTCATAATTTTGGATCAAAATCATGGGAATTAAGGAGTTGTTGGTTTGGCGATATCCTTCTCATACTGATTACAATAACAAGTTGAAAGAGATCAATGAGGCTCTTTACTGTAATCGTTATAAAAAGAAATTAAATGTGTAGAAGAAAGGTAAACATGATAAATAATTTTTATAAATATCAATTATTTAAAATTTATAAAAATTAAATGGAATAATTAATATATAACACGAATATGTATTTAACTTTAGATACAAACTTACCTTACAAATGACGGATAGAGTAGGCATCACTATATTTATAATATTCCATCATGATGTTCTTCGTCTAATGAAATTAATCCTACAGAATTAGTATCTTCGCCGGGTTTGATAAATTATGTCAGAATTATATTAAAGTTTTAATATGTTTTCAATTTAATAGATGAAATTGAAAATTAATGTATATTTGCTTAAACAAGATCTAGACAACAAGGAGATTCCACTTGCAATCAAAAGATTAACTAGTAGAAATATGTGTTTCAAGTCAATGTTATAGAGTTTAACAAAAGTAAATACATTGAAGACTACACGGTTATTAAAATCATTGATGATGATGTGGACAATGCAAAACTCAACGGATTGTTACTGCTAACTGATGGAAATGTAATATTTTCATAACCTTATTAATAAAATTATATTCCTCGATTGTATGCAATGTATTCATTGTTCTAATACTAAATTTATTTTTATCAAAGGATAAAAAATCACTCGATATGATGCAAGTTAATAGTGATGACAGTTAATCAATTCAAAATATTCAAGACTTATCGACGTCTGGAAACTGTTTTGATAAAAATTTGAAGAAGAATATGTTTGCTAAATATAATATTAGTTTTGTTATTTTAAAAATTAAATTATTAACATGTCATTCTAAAACAAATGTATTATTATTATAGGGTGAGAAAATAATTGAATTGAATTAGGATGCTACCATTAATAAAATCTATTGAATTAACTCCAGAGTTATCCACACTAATATCTACCACTAATAGCAAAGGTAAAAAGAAGATTTTAAATGTTTTGCCTATTGCTACACTTGATTCTTCTATATCTAAAACCCCACCTACAACCAATGGAAAAATAAGGCTTCAATCAGGTTGGCTTATTTATACATTAATTAATTTTAATATATAATTTTTTAATATTAAATTTACTAAATAAATATATTTTTATTTTGCAGTAATGGACAAAACCAGCTCTTTCAACTTTCTAGAGGATTAAGACAGAAAAAACTAATTAGAAATTATTAGTGCTTTTCTTAATTCTTTGCTTATTACATCGTGTGACTGGTTGATTGATTAAGAACTTTTTTTTAGTGATGCATCCTTTGCGAATAATATATTTTAAACATTAAACTGTCTTATATTTTAATTTCATTCAAATTGCATTTAAGATATTTTGATTATCTTCATTTTATTCATTTATTATGAAAAAATTAGTTTAAATGATCTTAATTTTAATTATAGCTTTATATATGCTCTTTAATATCATTATTTCTAGACGAGTTCATGTTAACTAACCTCAGCGGGGGTGGGTGAGAATGAGGTTCACGTGTTTCGAAAGGGTTGAGTCGTTTGATCTTTAAAATTATATTCGGATAAGAGTGATTGAAACACGATTAAATTTAGATGAATCACGATGAGTTTGTGCTTAGCACGGGTTAAAGCACTAGTTAGTACTTAAAATATTAAATATTTGAAGAAGAGTTACTTCAAGGATTGTCGTATAAATTGCTAACATTATTTTCCATATTTCAACGTTAAGAACCATGTAAACTATATTTTAGATATGCACTGCTCTTATAGTAATTGTTAATCAAACTGAAATAATGACAATATTTAATTGAAGTTCTAAGACAAATTTATTAATATTCAAAAAGTAGGCAAACAACGTCGGTGGAACGATGACACCAAGAACTAGCTAGGTGGGAAAGGAGACAACGCCTTCAACAGGAAGTCACTCATCCAGGTGAGAGACAACAAGAACTTGTTCGGTAAAGAAGCTCTTCAATGTCAGCACAAGAAAGAGAGCGACGAATAGCCAGACGAGAACAACATTTTGGATCTAAGATGCAAGTCTGGGATGCGGGGGGTGAATATGTTTGCTTTATTTTTCGCTAAAACATAGAATATATTGTGGAAATATAGAAAAATAAAAGTGAACAACCAAACCAAAAACTCATTGAGGAACACATGAGATTTTTATAGTAGTTCGGATAACAATTTTACGTCTACTCTTCCTTCTCAAGAAGGGACTTCTTGACTATGCCAAGAATTCTCCTGAATTACAACCAAATTCAGTATGGTTATAAAGACTGCAGTCTGGGATCTACCCAAAACCAATCATTTGACCTTACTCTCCACAACAAATAACACCTATCTCTAGCTAATCCTAACCCTTAGTTTTCACTGACTTGAGTACACTGTAAAAATAAGTTTGAAAGAAACTACCAAAAATAGTTTAAGCACAAATACAGAAAGATCTTACAGCATTTTGATAAGCAAATTGTTCTTCAAAAGATTGAAGCGAAGTTGGATGAAGAACGATGTAAATCTTGATTCTAAGGGCAACTCCTCTCACTAAGATGATCTGATATTGTTAAGCACAACAAGAAAGAGTTTGATGTAGAATATTCTTTTTTAAAGCTGTCTTTTTTTCAAACCCTAAAACTCTCTCCAAAATCATCTCTTTCAATCTTATATATCCTCTCATAAATCAGGAAAAAGATATCCAAATCATAATGAAAGTTGAAGATTACAGGGATCGACGAACTGCTGTGATTAGCCCTTAAACCTACCAAAATTCATCATCATCATCGATGGTTCCTCACAACCATTGACAAAATTCTCTAACACCATCGATGGTTTCCTGTAGATCATTGATGGTCTGATTTTGAGTTTTCGATGATACATGGTGGCAATGGATGGTTTACTATAGACTATGGATGGTTCGAAATCTTCTTTCAAAAATTTCTATGATTGTTTATTGTAGACCATCAATGAGCCTTGACCATCGATGGTTCACTATTGACTATCGATGGTTCCTAGGCTGAAATCAACATAAATACTGTTTTTTTTTCATCTTTCTGCTTCTTAACTTTCGTATACCTATTTTCACTTGTACTATATCATCTCAAATAAAATATTAGTACGAAATGAGAGTTTATTATTACTAAGACAAGAGATATTATACGGACTATGTCCTGACACTCTCTCCCTTTTGATAATAACAAACTTGAAATTTAAAATACTAAAAAAATATGCATATTTGAGATATAGATACAACAAAAATAAGCACAAATACACTTTCAAAGCAAGCGGAAAAAAAGATATACAACACTCCCCCTACAGTCATGCATTCATGAAAATTATAAACATGCATGTATTGTAACAACTCTCCCTAAAATAATGCGTTGAGTGTTTCAAAAAAATTTCAAAGCAAATAAAAAACATGAAACCACTTGAAAAATACACCAATTGAAAAAAATTCCTCTCATCTAAAGAAAATTTTCAAAATTTTCAAATTACACACCTAATCTTTTCCTCATTTTGTTATTATCAAAAGATGAAAAAGACAATGTTGGTTACACTTTATACTTGAAAATTAAGATAAAAATTATCCAAACATATAAAGAAGAGAAATACATATTGGCTCACTACACATAAATTCATAGAAAATATTGTAGGCGTCTAAAAATGGCTATAGGTGTCCACACGTAGCTCGAGATGAAGAGAAGATGATGAACGTCATCATCCGAGTCAAGAAGGATTATCCGAGCCCGCGCTTTTCGGTCAGCTCCAAGTGACCTAACGCATCGATCAGCCCCAAGCGACCGAACGTGCTCGTCAGTCAGCTCGTGCGCGTCGGTCAGCTCCAAGTGACCGAACACGCTCGTCAGTCAGCTCGCGCGCGTCGGTTAGCTCCAAGTGACCGAACGTGCTCGTCAGCCAGCTCGCACGCGTTGGTAAGCTCCAAGTGACCGAACGTGCTCTTCAATCAGTTCACGTGCGTCGGTCAGCTCTAAGTGACCGAACACGCTCATCAGTCACCCCGCTCACGTCGATCAGCTCCAAGTGACCAAACACGCTCATTAGTCAGCTCGCACTCATCAATTAGCGAAGCGTACAAGTCAACAAGACAACCAAATACACAAAACAGAAAAAAGACGGAACAAATGCCCAAGTGCCAAACTGACCCGCGCGGCGGCGGGTCAGCACGAGCCGACTCGTACGGCGGCGGGTCAGCACGAGCCGACCCGCGCCCCTTGCGGGTCAACAGCGCGTGTCGCGCAGTTTCGATGCTCAAATGCATTTTCGATGGTTCTTTTGCTATTTTCTTGGGATTTGTTCGTTCCAGAGTGTATCAACTGATTGGATATCATCCACAAACATGGTTAGACTATTATTAACTAAAGATAGGGTCAAATCATCCATTCTTATCCAAATACCCCCACCCGGTGCCCTATAAATACAAGCCCAGGGCCTCCATTCTGAGGGGCTTATTATCAAGATGAGGAGGTGTTGCCCAACCTCGGAGCCAGGAGCCATGAATTTCATCAAGGGCTAGTAAGATCCCGGTAAACTTCGGTATAAAGAAGGAGTTTTTCAAAGGATCTAAAGCCTGTTTCCACCATTCCTTGAGATTAGGCTTAGTCTTAATCTCGAGAAGAGCTACTAATTTCGCTTGGTCGATTTTAGTGCTTCAAACGAATACTTCCTTGGTGAAGTAGGAGCTCTGTTAATTTTTTGGTAACCGGATCTGATCCGCGATCGTCCACGGATATCAACATCCATGGCACAGTCGAAGACCCCACGCAAGCAAGAGTTGATAAATAGTTCTTGTGTTTATTTTCTAGAAAGTTATAATCTTTATTTTTGTTGTTTGAATTCATTGTAACACTTCAATTATTAGAGTCTGGACATAATGTTTGGAATTTTGATCTGTCAATCCTTGACGAATTATCAAACCCCTTTATGTTAAGTTCTTATCACTTGACACCAAGAACCCCACTGAGTGATCGGTACAAGTTGACACTTGCATAGTGATCTGTACTCCCACTCCCACTGTCTACCTGGTCAAACATTCCTACTGTTAGGGCCACAACCAAAACTCCCTCTCAATTCCTCCAATGAATGTGAGGTTCACGAATCAAGCGATCAAACCTTCCTACAGTTAGGATCGTCTCAAACCTCATATTTGGTCAAACCTTCCTATAGTTAGGGTCAAAACCAAAATCCTCAATCGATTACTTCCATGAACGAAAGGTCCACTTTCAAATCGAGTGATTAAACCTTCCTACAGTTAGGATCATCTCAATCTCCTGCTTGGTCAAACCTTCCTACAGTTAGGACCAAAACCACAATTCACTCTCGATAAACGAGAAACCCACATTTAGTTCGGTAATCAAATCTTCCGACAGTTAGGATTATCCGAATCTTTTTCATTCATGGAGTGGAGATCCCACTTTGAGTTTCCTTTGGCAACTAGAGATAGAATATAAAATTCTTCCTCTTCAGCTTTGGGAGATAGAATATAAAATTCTTCCTCTCCTACATCGGGTTCGTCTTTGCCCCAAGAGAAGACACAATATTTCAACATTATAACTCCCAAAATCCATGCTTCATAAGTATGGAGAGTTTTGTCCCGAAGCCTAAGTAGGGATAAGTCAGCGCCTAACACGTGTTGCTGGTTAGTCCTTAACCGTAAAAAGGATAAAAGCCCAAATATTCGATATTATAGCAGGTTGTTATTAATAACACCATAATCCATGCCTCATACGTACGGAAAATTTTATCCCAAATCCTAAATAGGGATAAGTCAACGCCTAACACGCGTTGTCGGTTAGTCTTTTGCCAAGTGAAAAAGACACCAGAATCCAAGTCTGGGAATTTTGTCCCGAAGCCTAAGTAGGGATAAGTCAGTGCCTAACACGCGTTGTTGGTTAGTCCTTAACCATAAAAAGGACAAAAGCCTACATATTCGCTATTATGGCAGGTTGTTTTTAATAACACCATAATCCGTGTCTCACACATATGGGGAATTTTATCCCTAATCCTAAGTAGGGATAAGTCAATACCTAACACACGTTACCGATTTAGCTTTCGTCGAGTGAAAAAGACACCAGAATCCAAGTCTGGGGAATTTTATCCCGAATCCTAAGTAGGGATAAGTCAACGCCTAACACGCATTGTCGGTTTAGTCTTTTACCGAGTGAAAAGACACCAGAATCTAAGTCTGGGGAATTTTGTCCCGAAGCCTAAGTAGGGATAAGTCAGCGCCTAACACGTGTTGCCGGTTAGTCCTTAACCGTAAAAAGGATAAAAGCCCACATAATCGACATTGTGGCAGGTTGTTATTAATAACACCATAATCCGTGCCTCACACGTATGGGAAATTTTATCCTGAATCCTAAGTAAGGATAAGTCAGCGCCTAACATGCGTTGTCGGGTAGTCTATTCCGTAAGAAAGACGAAGTCTACGTATTCAATATCGTAGCACTAAGAGAGTTAACTCTCTTAGCACAACGTTACATGTGTAAATGGGTTTAAACAAATTCACATGCTAGCCTGATTCAAACGGTAATCGATAAAGGCAAGCAAAATCCGTTGAAGGCTGAGGGTTTGCTAAAAATCCTAAAGTCTACGCCTAACACGCATCACCATTTAGTCTTTTCACATGAGAAACATGAAGTCTACGTATTCAATATCGTAGCACTAAGTGAGTTAACTCTTTTAGCACAACATTACATACGGAACTGACTTAAACAATCTGCATGCTAGCCCGACTCAAACGGTAGTCGGTAAAGGCTCATCAAACTCGTTGATGGCTGAGGGTTTACCAAACATCCTATAAATATAATAATCACTGAAGCACCAACTTCATTAGTTAGCCTCGTGACTTGAGCATCCAACAACCTTAGGATAAAATCTATACATACAGATGAATCAGCTTAACAGTTGGTCCTACAGCCCTAACATTAGGGACCGCCATGCTCTAATTCCGTAAGAGCTTAAACTGTGTAGACTCTAATGAACGTACGAGTATAAACTATGTTAACGCCGATCGACATATTACAGCAAAGGTCAACACCGGACAACACGTTACAATAAAGGTCGATGTCGATCAACACATCGACAATTTTGCCAAAATAAGGCTAAGAAAAAATTCTGAATTAAAAGATGATTCTAGGGAGTTCAATTACAATCTAGATATGAATTCCTGACAAAGACGATCAATTCAATGTCAGATCAACAACACGAGCTAAGTTCAAATGCTTATACACCAACTTCGGCTCAAGATTTCGACAACGGTCAGATGATAAATGCAGCGCCGGAAGAACTTTATCTATTCGAAAAAATACTGAGTTGATTGAAGACTAAAAAAGTCAAGGATTGAAGCCATTCATAGGTCTTACCCGATCTCCTCCATAAAGTACTGAAGAGATTGAAAACCGGGACTATCTTATCCAAAGCATTCCAGACTCCTCTATAAAAGAATAAGTCTGAAATATTTTGGAGGGGGTATCTGTAGGCATCTAGAAATACCTATAGTTGTCCGCACATAGTTGTAGACGGTAAAAACTACCGCGGCAGATTAGCGAACGAATTCGCCCACAGAACAGGACCACCTTCTCTTAGGCCACTAAGCGGGTTCGCTGGCACACGAACGCCCCACTCTGGCCGCATACGCCAGATCGCAGGGATCCGCCAGCAGGATGAATCCGCCCTCACAACCAAATCCGCCCGCCAGGAGAGTGCTCAAACCCGCCCTCGTGTGCCGAAGCCACTTGCAGAGAGCCACGTCTGCCTGCGTAAGCCGAAAGCCGGGTTTCCAGGGACAAGCCTCCCCTATCTCCCACGATGCGACAGGAGGGGGGAACAGTGTCCCAAGTCCGTCCGACGTCCGCCCGTAATCCAAGCGAACGGGACAGACGCCGGACCGACCTGCATTCTCATAAATACAGGTCACCTCACCCATTAGGAAGGAGGGCCAGGGCCATGACGCGCCGAAAGCCATCCGAAGCTCGTTCAGACACGCAACGCCTGTTCCCCCGCCCCTATTCGAACATAGGGGGAGGAGAGAGGCACAACGCCCCAGGACCGCCGGAAGGTCATTCGGTACCTCGCCGCACCAGTGAACGGACGGGTGCCAGAGCCGTCTGCATCCACATAAATGCAGCGCGCCGCGCCCCGAGCGAAGGGTCAGAGCCACCGGCGTTCGATGAGATATCCAAATCTACTCGAGTACCTGGCAGTCGCTGTCACGAGTACGAGGAGGGGCTTTCCCACTCCTATACGACGTGACGCGACCTGTAGCCCCAGAAGCAACCGTTTGTAGTACAGGGGACAATAGGATGTCCTTGAACAGTGTATGGTCACATCCCATGGTTCAAGGGACAACCGAACTGTCCCTCTCCCACTTAAAAGAGCTTCCTACAGCAACCAAAAAAAAGATCGATCAAGAGAAGGGCGATAGATCAAAAAAAGAGGAGAATCGATCAACCAACCGAAGAACCTCCAAGGTCCGAGCTCCGATCGCCGGCGAACTAGAGGATTCGAACTCCTTCACCCAGAGCTTCTACTGAGTACTGAAGCTCTCCAACGACCTCGGTCGAACCGTCCAAGGGAAGCAGACCCGGCGCGAGCACCGGGCGAAGCATCCTGTAGCTACCGTAAAGTCCCCACGAATATAAACAAGGAGGGCATTCCCTCCGCTTCTGTTGTAATTCAGATTGATTTAGTTTGTAATAAGCTTTCTTATAAATACAAACGAAATCCCTCCCTTTTTCCGGGAAAATCAGAAATTTACACCTACAATAGTTCGAGATGAAGAGAAGACGATGAATATCATCATCTGAGTCAAGAAGGATTATCCAAGTGGCCCGCGCTTGTCGGTTAGCTCCAAGTGACCGAATGCGTCGGTTAGCCCTAAGTGACCGAATACGCTCGTCAGTCAGCTCGCGCACGTCGGTAGCTCCAAGTGATCGAACACGCTCATCAGCCAGCTCACGCGTGTTAGTCAGCTCCAAGTGACCGAACACGCTCGTCAGTCAGCTCACGCGCATCGGTCAGCTCCAAGTGACCGAACACGCTCGTCAGTCAGCTCGCGCGGGTTAGTCAGCTCTAAGTAACCGAACACGCTCGTCAGTCAGCTCGTGCCCATCAATCAACGAAGTGTACAAGTCAACAAGACAACCAAATACACAAAATGGAAAAAAGACGGAACGAATGTCCAAGTGCTAAACTAACCCGCGTGGCGGTGGGTCAGCACGAGCCGACCCGCGCGACGGTGGTTCAGCACGAGCTGACCCCTGCGACGGCGGGTCAGCACTAGCCGACCCGCGCGGTAGCGGGTCACCCACGGCTAACCCGCGCCCCTCGCGGGTCAGCAGCGTGTGTCGCGTAGTTTCGACCCTCAAACACGTTTTCGATGGTTCTTTTGCTGTTTTCTCAAGATTTGTTCGTTCCAGAGTGTCTCAACTGATTGTATATCATCCACAAATATGGTTAGGCCGTTATTAACTGAAGATAGGTCCAAATCATCCATTCTTATCCAAATACCCCCATCCGGTGCCCTATAAATACAAGCCCATGGCCTCTATTCTGAGGGGGTGAATTATTATTAAGACGAGGAGGTGCTACCAAACTTCAGAGCCAGGAGCCATGAATTTCAGCAAGGGCTAGCGAGATCCTGATGAACTTTGGCATAAAGAAGGAGTCTTTTGAAGGATCTGAATCCCGTTTTCATCATTCCTTGAGATTATGCGTAGTCTTAATCTCGAGAAGAGCTACTGATTTTGCTTGGTGAATACTTCCTTGGTGAAGTAGGAACTCTGTCAATTTTTCAGCAATTGGATCCGATCCGCGGTCATCCACAGATATCAACATCTCTGGCACAGACGAAGACCCCACGCAAGCAAGAGTCGATAAATAGTTCTTGTGTTTATTTTTTAGAAAATTATAATCTTTATTTTTATTGTTTGAATTCATTGTAAATGATCAAAGTTGTAATGAATTCGATAATGAAGACTACTTTCGAAGAAAACAAATATAACACACAGGATTAGAATTCAATCACAAAATACATGAATATGAGAAAAATCACATCAAAATGATTAAATATCATTGTAGAGCATATAAAATATATAGTAATAAGAATGTAGTGCACTTTGCAAATTCAAATATATTAAAGAGAATAATGAGCAAGAATAAGACTTAAATTATCTCAACCTTAGAAACTAAGGACTAAAGTGTTGTCCTATCACCTCAATCGCAAAGGATTTTTAAGAGAAAGAACGATAGTGTTAGTGGGTAACGTGCACCATCTCTAAATATATTAATATTCAGTACAATATGGCTGCTCTTTGAGGTAGTATCCACAAATGTGGGTCTTTAACCATTTTTTAACAAATACACTCAATTTTTTATGGATTTTAGAGTGTGGTTCTTTTATCATCTTTTCATGAATACACTCTCTAACTTTTATAGTTTTTGCACAAATGTACTTTTGTACATGTAAACGTATATGTGTGCTCAAAATCAAGTCAAATAACAACCTCAAAAACTCTTGATATATTCCAAATATATCTCATAAACTAATTATAAAAGCTCTTTACATCATGTCATAATACAAAATATGATAGTATAAAAATACGCCTATGAAAATATAACATGAAATATCTCGTGAAACAATGTGTTAAGAAACCAAACTTCTATCTTTGTGTTTGCGCGCACACACACACATACATGCATATTTGAAAACCATATGTGAACCTATGTTGTATAATCAAGTCTATATACCAAAAGATAATATCATTTGTAATCAATCTTGAAAATGCATATGCATATCAAAAGTTTATGTACATACAAAAAGTGAGGTGAAGATGCAAAGATATGGAACTAAGCAAATTATATAACTATGGAGAGAGAATAAAAAGTTAGTACACATCAAGTTTCTCAAGCATCACCAAATAATATATACATGTCCTAAAAAATAAGAAGAAAGAAAAAAAAACCGACTTGCATCAATCATAACCTAATATCTCATATCTTTTCATCTCCACGCATCTCCTCATCATCATCTCTAGTAGGAGGAACTACTCCAAAATAATCTCCGTATACTAGTGGCCCACTAAGTGGTGGGTCTAAGAAATGAAGAGCTCCCATGATATACTACAACGACGCATTGTAGTAAGCATGCTGCAAAGTCATCTCCATCCTCATTTGTACTATACTCTCTTCAGTGACTACAAAGTCTATTGAGGAGCACTAGCATCAAAGGAATCAGAGATCTTTATAGTAGTGGGCTCGGATCCTGATGATTACTTAGCAGTAGACGGGCCCTTCATTGAAGCAATGCTCTTCGCCGCCATCTCATCTGATGATGCGCACCTCATTTAAAATTTCTAGAATAAATTTATCAAATAAAAATAATTTTCAGAAATATTTTAAAAAATAGAGAAATTTAGATTAATTTGCTAGCATCAATTTGGTAATTTGCTTTTTTTTAAAATTTAGAATTATTTAATCTAAAAATAGTATCAAATGCAGTATAAAAATAAAATTTCACCAATATTTTAAAGTAAAAAAATGTAAAATTATAATTAATATCAGCAAATTAATGTCATCATTGTTTTTTTAATTTGGAATTAATTTATTTTTAAATTGGTATTAAATTTGGAATAAATTGAAAAATAGGAGCACAACCTAAATTATGTAATTTAATTAAAGTTAGATTTTTTGAAAATTGAAAATTGCAGATAATTTTAAACCTTTAGTATCTTTTTTCTAATATTCAATAAATCAAGTTAGAAATTTGAATCAAATTATGCATCAAATTGTGAATAAAAATAACTATTCGATACAAAAAATATGAAACATATTAAAATGAAAATAGATATTCGATGGCTGTAGATTAAATACTAGAATTTTTTCCTTTAAGCAGCAAAAACACCGTGCATTGAAGATAAAAATCAGAGATTTTTATGCCTGCACCAATTTTTCCCTAGTAAAAAGTAAAACCATTATTAGATATAAAAAATATTAATATATTAAAATAAAAAAGTATCATGGGTTGAAGATAAAAAATCAGAGAATTTTTCCTTAAAAATTTTTCTGAGAAGAAATAAAACTGTAAAAAAATATTAAACATATAAAAATAAAAATAAATATTCACCGACTATAGAATAAATACCTAAATTTTTTCTCTAAGCAACAAAAGCGCCATGGGTTGAACATAAAAAATCAGAGGTTTTTTCCAAGAGTATTTTTTTTAGAAGAATTAAAACTGAAACTATTATATATAAAAAATATTAATTAAACATATTAAATATAAATAACTATTCTAGGGTTAGAACAAATACCTGCGTTTTTTCTCTAAGCAAAAGTGCAGCAAGTTGTAGGTAAAAAATCAAAAAATTTTAGAGAATTTTTTTCGAGATTAATTAAAACTGGAAAGAAAATTTTATTTTGAAAAGAAACAACTAGAAGAAATTCAGGATTTTATATTATTTGTTATAAATAGAATTAGTTACAGAAGATATTACACAAGATGTAGTGATGGGCAGTAAACTGGTTTTTACTATATATAGAAATATTTAAATTAAATATTGAGATATTATAGCAATTAAGATCGTTGACATTTTTTGGTGAGTTTTTAAGTTTTTTAGTTTGGCTTTAATGCGTTCCCTAGTTAAAAATTTGCAACATTTGTCATAATTCCGCAGAAAGCTACAGTGAAAAGTTCTTTTTTTAAAAATGATTAAATAGAAAGAAATATTACAAACTCACTGATTTGCATGTAGCAGCATAAGAACCAAGGAGAATAAAATTTCCAAAACTTTCAAGGTGATGGTTCCGTCAAGCTTGCGATCATGACAGGTTCAGCTAAAGAAAGGCTGCACTTCTTCAGTGTGTACTATAATGAATAACCGCGCAACATAAAACTCATAGAAGCATTGAGGTTAAATAATAGGACTTCTAGTCTAGGGATCCAAACAATTACAAATAGTGAATAATTTTGGCATCCAAACAATTACAGATACTGAATAGTTCCAATATTTTAATTAAGGATTCAAAAGGCCTTTGCTCTGTAGAGATTGAAATATATTTCCGTCCCTTAACTCCGCAGTGCCTGTATCGTTCTTCAAGATTTATAGCTTAATTTGACGTTTATAATAAAAGATGATTATCACTGATCATTTGACGATTAAATTTGGTTATTTAATAGCAAAGTATGGATTCTATGAACCCCCTCAGCTTGAAGCATCTAGCTAGGCAATTACATAACTCTTTCCTGCATGTACAGACTTCTGAAAAAAAATTGTCATGAAAGAACGGGAAAAGAAAGTAGTTCATATAATTGTTTCTGTTGTTTTGTTCAAAGATCTATGAAGTTCGGTTTATTTCCATCAATACGAAGGTTTAACCACACAGAATAAAGATGGATTTAGGGTAAAATTGTCCTTTTAATTTTTATTAAACTTATTTTTCAATGGAAAATTAATATAGGACTAAGTTTAAATCTAATAGGAGCTAAGTTGAGAAAATAAAATAAAATGGAGGTGGGCCAATTTGAGAATTAAGTCCTAGTATGGGCACTAAAGGTTTTAAATGTTGATTGCCATATCTGCAGAACAATTTGAGAATGAAGCCCTAGTACGGATATTCAAGGTCTTAAATGTTGGCCGCCATGTCGGACATGGCGGCCAAAATGGCTGATTGTAACCCTAATCGCCACGACACTACACATTCAAAGGAATATGTCATTTTAGCCTGATATCGGGGATATGGCGGTTGTATCGGCTATATTGGGCGCAACTTCAGGTCTAAAATTGTGCCCAATAATTATTTTTTTCTTTTTCGTAATTGAGTTAACAGGTTTTTATCAAATGGACTTGGGCTTGGTTTCCTATTCTGTTTGGGTTTCCTGTTTTATATAAATAGGAACACGATTTGTTTTAGGGTTTTTTATCATTCCAATTGCCAGAATTGGATTGTGTGGTAGCTTGAAGGAGGATTTGAGCACAGAAAAAGAAGAGTTTTTCTGAGCAAATGTTTGAGGGTTTAATTTGTGAGTTTGGAGAGATTTATTTGAGAGGTTAGTTTGAGTGATATTGTAATCTCTATTTTGTACTCTCTTTCTCTATAGTGAAACTCATCCCTTTCTTGTCCCGTAGACGTAGGCAATTTGTCGAACCATGTTAAACTTTGTGTTTGGATTTGTGCCATTATTGTTTGATTTGAGTTGCATTCTCTCTTGGTGTTTGGTTTGGTTCCTCGACACACAACAAGTGGCTTTTGCCGCGCCCAACAAGTGGCATCAGAGCACAACAGAGAGGAACCACATGAGGCACCGGGTTTCTTTTTTTGCTTATTTTCAGATAACCCTAAAAAAGTTTGGATATGTCACTTGCCCTTTTAAAGTAGTTGAGGTTTCTTTAAAGAAAGGTCTAGAAAAATAGTAAAAGTTTTATAGCCTCTTTGGATTCGAGCATTTGATTTCAAATTCTGAATTTGAGCTAATTTCAATGTTTGGATTAAAAAAAATTTCAATTTCTGTAATTTCCCCAATTCCCTTGGGCTTTTAACTTTATAATGAGCTAGGAATTGTAAATTACTAGCAGGGATGTGTCATTTTGAATTCTCATCTTGTTTCTGAGCTCGCTCTCGAACTCTCTCAAACTCGCGGTCTGCTCTCGATTGCCATCTCTCAACTTGTGATCTCTCCAACTTCAAAAAAAAATTGTGATCTCTCTGATCTCTCTCTCTCTGATGAAACCCTAGATCTGATCCCTCTCTCTCTATCTCGCGATCGATTGTTGATTTCTTTGGCAAGCCCTCGATCTGATCATCATCCGCGACCTCGAGATCCTCCTATGCTCCGGCATCCTCCGTCGCTCCGCCGCCGACTCCTCATTTGAGATCGTGCTTCCGCTCCCCATCTCTCAAACTTCACCGGCATCACGTCTCAGTGCCTCCAGAAGCTTCCCGCCACCAGCAACAAGTTCACCATGCAGTTACTAAAGCAGGACTAGTATCTGTATTATCACTGGTTCTTTTCCCTACTCAAATATATCTAAATACATAGACTACCCTTCATTTTCAACATCGGTTAATTGCCACATTTAAATACATTTACACCCATAAGTTATCCTTCATCGTCACCATTGATTATTTACCACAGCTTGTAGTAGCCTAAATAATTAGTTCCTTAAAACTTGATTAATGGAGAATTTTTTTAATTACAGATTAGAGAAACTAATTATGGATTTTTTGGGATTTCATCCCTAATTCTTGATTATCTGCCACGTTAGTGTTTAGTGGCTAAACTCCATTCGACGAATTGGCCGGCACCTCCTTAACGGAAGAATAAAACAGAGAATCAAAGAAAACCAAAGAAAGGAAAAAAAACAAGGAAAAAATTGGAAAATTTCCTCTCATCCTCAACCAAACACTCTGAGAACTAGATAAGGATTGTGAAGAGAGAAAAGAAGAAGAAGAAGAAGAAATACAAGAAGTTGAGGAAAAGAAAAACGGGGAATCAAAGATATAATTCCTCTCTCGTTAATCTTCTTTTATTTTAAAAAGAATAGTTATTGTTCTTTGAATTGTTAAGAGGAATAAAAAAAATGAAGGAGAACTTACCTGACCGGCGATGACTCCACTCGTCGGAGGAGGGGGGGTCACCTCGGGTGTCCGCTCCGGCGACGGAGCATGAGCAGCCGCGCCACCTTGGCACCACGGAGAGAGGAAGAGAGAGAGAGAGAGAGAGAGAGAGAGAGAGAGAGAGAGAGAGAGA
>BQKN01064246.1:288182-304571 GCA_022839385.1 Asparagus kiusianus
TATATATATATATACACATATGCATATACATATACACACACACACACACACACACACACACACAAATATATATATCATTTTCATGTATATAAAGATTTGACCTATTCTGTTATGGTTTATCCTATAATACGATGTTAGCCTCGTACAATATATGAAAAGCAAGTTTTTTTTATGTAAAATATGAAAAAAATGAATTTGACTCTCATGCAATTTTTAAATAATTGTGGGTATTAGTTTATCTGAAAGTTTTTGATGAAGTATTTGGAATATATTTCAATAGCTTAACAGATTCAAAGATTTTTCGTGACTTAGTATCGTATAAAAGATAAAGTACAAATCCGTAAACTGTTTTAACTGAAATGAGGAGCTTTACCTTGTCAACTTCATTTGAAAATATCTATAAATTCTTAGATGCAAAGTATTACTCATTGGACATGTGATCTCGATATTTTTAAACCCTCAAATAGTCCACTATGGATTGTTTCTACCTGCCATATGGTGAATGCACCTTTATTTAGCCCCTCTGTATTGGCCCTTCTGTATTAGCCCTTCTGAAATTTATTCTGACTCCTCTGTATTTGACCAGTAACCTATGACAGTGTTAGGTGCATTCGATTCCCGGGAATTATCTATCATGTGATGCGTTTTACGCATTCACTTACTACTGGGCTATAATTTGTAGCCTTAGTGTGACCTATGAGGTGACTTTTATGTTCATGAATAACTCATCGAGAATTATGATTTTGATAATTGACTGTGAAATTGAGAAAAATATAATAGTTCTCAAGTTTGTACAAATTAGTAGTTCTTTTCCGTCTTAATGTTTACCTTGAGTCAAAAAGGGTGTGATTTCAAGAAACTTCACAGTATATTCAGTTGCACATAAGAAAGAAAATATAATTATTGCATTATTTCTTAAAGACGACAATATTATGATATTTGGATCGTATTTTTCTATCTTTGAATTTCTCATGCAAACTTGTAATTCTTTGTTTCTGAGAATTATTCTTATTACTATTTTGTTAGTTATCTAGGAACTCTAGTGAGAAATGTTCTCACTGAGCGCTAGCTCACCCCGTTGTTTTTAAAAAAATTTCAAATCCGGTGTAGCTTTATATTAGCCGAACTTTTAGTTTGAGCTTTTGGCTGAGAGGTGTTATATGGAGAGCCTCTTCTTTTTGATGTTACCAGCAGTACAATTTGTTTTGTTTTGTAAAAATGTTTATAACGGTGAGCTTGTGGGCTGTAAGTACTGATTATATACACATATAGTTGCTCTGACTTCTATCATCTGTAGGTTTAAGAATATTTTATGATAAACTATATGATATGAAGTACCAGGCTTGACACGTGCATAAGAACTCACAAAGCAAGACTTTCTGAACCGATGAGAGAAAACTACAAAAGAAATACAAAGTGAATGTGTATAAGCATTAAAAAGAAACTCTCATTTGAATCAGTTGTAAAAGTTTTGAAGTAACTATTTCGAGAGCAACTTAAGCATGACACTACGTAACGGCGAAATATTAACTTTTGTTGGTTTGTATTTGTTGGATATTTTGGATCTCTAGTTTGTTGAATTGTTATATGCAATATTTGAAGTTTCTACTTTATTTATTGTTTTGATTAGTGGTGGATGAGTTTACAAAGTTTTACTGATGAATGATTTCGGTTATTTTTATGATGATTATTAGGTCAACTATTGACATTACTGCATTTGAGATTTTAAGGTATTATATCTAGATGTCAAGTTAGTTGGATATGTGATATACTATTTGAGGTATTTATTTTCACCAATTTCGATGCAAACCTTATGTAATTTGAGTATTTTATTTTTATTTTGTCTTCGAGCTACAATTTTAGTTTAGAAATTAGAATTCTACTAGTTCGCAAACAATCCAATAGAAATTTTTAAAATTAAAATTCTAAAGTTTGTCAAACATGAATTTCAAATTGAATTATGGAATTCAAATTTGGATGTTTCCCAAACGAAGGAATTGAATTTGAAATTCTGGATTTCAAATTTCAGAATTCAATTCTAAAATTTGAAATCAAATTCTCGAATCCAAACGCAACCTTAATGATATTTCTGAACTTTTGGGGCGTAACAGAGCGGGGCAAACTTCCGGAGGACGTTTTCTGTTAAATAGGAGGCTATTCAATAGAAAAATGTCGTGGCACACGAGTGGGCCGGTAAAAGAGGGGGGAGGCTGGATCCGCGAATAAAGTGTTGCTGTGGTAGTTAGCAACTGGGATGTTCTGTCTTTGCTATAATGTATAGTCATCGGCGCGTTGAACTCCAGTAATTTTTTATTTTTGTTATTCTAGCACCGCATTGCTCGGTCCATTTCTATAGGGAAGGAGGCAGCACGTGATTCTTGCGCATTGATCCAGTGGCGATGTTGGACTCATTATCTGTTCACAAAATAATCACAATCTCAATCTTATTATAATACATGTGCACGACATCATCTTCATCACAAAGGAATAGTTTGCTTTGTTGTGCGCAGCGGAACCGAAGGCACACAATTACAAACGAGATTAGAATACTAATCAACAACCAAACAAGTATCACAAATGCAAGACATCAGAATTTTTACGTAGTTCGGCAAATCTACCTACGTCCACGGGAGCGACACAACAATTTCTTATTAATAACAAGAAATTACAAATAAGAGAGAGGATCTCAAACTTGAGTCCCTCAAACAAATAGCAATTGATTTTAATCTAAATTTAATGCTCAAACACTATCTCTTAAATACACAATACCCCAATTAATATTCACCAACTCCTCTTCTCAAACTTATGAGAACGGGACAAAGAATTGGGGCTCAAATCGGGAGAGAGACGAAGCCGCCGCCAGGGGATTTTTCTCCTCTGCTCACACGCTCTAATTTCGCTCAGCTCCAACTCGAGAATAGGGTTTCCCTTTTATAGGGAAACCCTAGGTTCTCAGTGCACTCCAGCTGGCATCCACTCAAACAGGCGAACCTCCACGAGCGACATGTGAGCTCCGTATCCGTTGTAGGCGAGCTCCGCATCCGCCCTCGCCTACAAATCTGCAAGCGAGCTCAAACCTCGACATCAGGTGAGTTCTCTATAGGCGAGATTGCTAACCCATCAGGCGAGTTTTCCACAGGCAAGCGACTCACCTCTCCACGCAGGTGACCACCTCGACCGCGTCAGGCGAGCTCCACGCACACGCCCTCGCCCTAACTCCTCGCCGCCTGAGCTCCGCCTTCACGCCTGAGCTCCGCCTTCAACAGCCAGGTCCGTTCTCTTTAATTCTTCACCTCGGCCATCATTTGATAAACCTTAAATTTTAGACGAACACCAGAAGAACACCACGAATGCCAACAAGTCCAAACAACATGAGACGCCCCTGGGTTCACACAAGGCTGCAGTCCAAGGTGAAACCAAGAATGTCAAACCTACCATGCACCACACCGTGCAATAACATGTTTCACCATCACAATTAACATCTCTCTAGTAGAGTCAACAACATGTGTAGGTACAAAATCAAGTAAAAGATAATGCAAGTGATAATTGATGAAATGATAACAACCACATAGATATCTCATCATCTAACATACAGAAATACATAGTCAATGGCTAAAGTAGATAAACTGGAGTTCTCAACAAGTCTCAAATATAAAATGTCGAAGTAAGAAAATAAGGCATACAGCCTTTACAACATCTAGAAAATAGTTCTCAAATATCTAACAACAACTACAGTGGAGCCCCAAAAAAAATAATACATAGCTAGAATGGAAAGCTGAACACTAAAGTGTGTTGCCATCAACATGCGACTCTCCGGGCTCCTGGCTCGTGACCTGAAAAAGGGAGGGACAACGAGCGTCAAAGCGCTAGCGAGCAACATCACAACCAACCCCAAGGGATAGAGCTCGTTGTATAAGAAAATACAGTTATCACAAAACATATATATATATAATCAATCGTCCTAAGAATAAGGGGTTTTAGTACTTAGGGAATTTCAACACGGGCATAGGTACGTCGAGCGAAATAATCCAAACAAGGAAACCTTCATGTATATACCTTGTATCTCAAATTGAAAATCCCTAAGTACCAAACCCGGAGTCTAATACATGAACAATAAGGAAAAGACAACAATCCCATCTCTACCAATAAACACAGTTATATCAAAGTTACACAGTTAAAATAAGTATCATGCACAGCCTAGGTAGCTATCATATCCAACTATATCAATATGTCGTGCTCAAAACCCAAATGTGTAAAATGCTCAAGGTTTAGCAAAAATGTCCAACACATGGACTAAAGGTAATGCATGTCTAACACATGGACTGAATAAAATGTAGGTCCAACACATGGACTGAGATGATAAGTATCCAACACATGGATTAATGATCATGTATGCTCAACACATGGACTATGAACGAAGAGGCGTACTTATTACCAGTATATGAGGAAAGATATACATATCCCAATCTTGCACGTGTTTAAATGTGCGGTCTAAAATTTGTGTCACGAGTCAACCCACATGTATAGATAAATCATTAACATGGTGAACTAGTGTTAGGTCATCGAGGCGACCCCGAAAAACAACTCAAACAGATCAAGAATCTGTAAAATATCTCATCAGTCGACTGATGTGTCGACTGATGACGTCAGTCGACTCATATGTCGACCAATAAGCTCAGGCAGCACAGCCTCAGCTCACCAGTCGACCGATCTGTCGACTGCAAAGCTGAGAAAACAAAATCAACCCGTCAGTCGACTAATTAGTCGACTGATGACTGAAATTTCAGCCCGTCGGTCGACTGATCACTCGACCGATGGACTGCAGAAACTCTGCGCAGGTTGTTATTCAGCCAAAAATTTCTCTAAATTCATCCCCATCAATCCCAAGCATGAAAATACTGATTTTAACATATATGTACCAAACTGAAATGAAAGATCTAAATGTAAACATTTATCAAAAACCTTAAACACATAAAAACTTGTTTGATACGTTTTGAAATCAATAAATCATGAATTAACTCTTGTCAAACGTTTTCAGATCTAGATCCCTTTAATAAAACATTGTTGATCTTTTTATAAACTGAGAAGCTCAATACTTCACATCATATACCATAAAGATTTATTCTTTGTACTAAAAATACGTTTTAGCCTCAATAAAAACTCATTAAACTCAATAAATTCGTGTGAAACAAAAGGGACAGAGTTGGGTGAGATGTTACTCGCCTCTGGGTGATGAACAACTCCTGGATCTGTGAGAGAGTGGTTCCCCTTCGCTGTAATGTGAAGATTTCGACGAAAATCCTCCAAGTTTTCCTCTAAATCACTAAGAACAAAACTAGGGTTTGAGATAGGGGAGATGGGGCTAGGGTTTTCTCAGATCTGAAGATGAGAGGGGTAATTTCGGGTGAAGGAGAATATATATGAACAGCTAAACCCGACCCAAACCCGAACTAAAACAAAACAGACCCGAAACCTAAAAAACTGGAAATCAGCGGATCAGTCGACTGATCGGTCGACTGATACAATCAGTCGACTGATCGGTCGACTGATATGGCAAATTCCAATTTTTGTGCATGTTTTGCTTATTTGCAATACCATCGCACAAAACTCTACACCCATACTCTCATATCATCTCAAATAACTTGTTTTCATGTACATCAATGACCTCAAGCTATTTATCATAAAAGAATTATTTATTACTAATAATTCACATATAAACATTATAAAAATTACGGGGTTCTACATTCTCCCCCCCTTAGAAGAATTTCGTCCTTGAAATTCGGAAGTCATACGCATCTCACAACATGAACTTCCAGATAAACATATAGAGATATTTATACTTAACGATCTAAAATGGTTATATTCCCGCTCAAACCCTAATCTAGTGGAACTAGTACATCGGGTGAAAAATCCAAATAAGGAACCCCCATATATATACCATGTGTTCTGAAAGATTAAGAATTAAGCGCGAATATTCCCATTCTAGTGTTAAATGTAAATATAATCAAAGATATAAACATCATACAAGATACACATGATAAAAATTTTACCTGTTCAAACAGGTCTGGGTAGTCGCGACGCAAATCCTCTTCGCGCTCCCAAGAAATCTCCTCAATGCCTCCTCTGTTCCACTGAACTTTCACCAATGGAATTACCTTGTTTCTAAGTCTCTTGTCCTCTCTGGCAAGAATACGAACCAGAATCTCGACAGTAGTCAAATCCTCCTGAAGTTCAATCTCTATTGTATCCAATACTCGCTGCTACTCCTCATCATGCAAGTGTTTCTTGAGCATAGAAACATGAAATACATTGTGTATACTAGACATCGATGTTGGAAGATTGAGTCTATATGACACAACTCCAATGCGCTCCAAAATCTGAAATGGTCCAATATATCTCGGCGCAAGCTTCCCTCGTCGTCCGAATCGCTGCACGTCCTTCATAGACGATACCTTCAACATAACTAAATCCCCAACCTGAAACTCCAAAGGTCTTCGCCTCTTATCTGCATAGCTTTTCTGTCGACTCTGAGCGGCTAGAATCCGCTCCCTAATCAATGCTACCTTCTCGGTAGTCTGCCTCACCAGCTCCGGTCCAAGCATCAAGCTATTCTCTGGCTGCCCAACATATCGGTGATCTACAAGGTCTCCCGTACAATGCCTCATACGGAGCCATACCGATTGTCGCTTGATAACTGTTGTTATAAGTGAACTCTATCAATGGAATATGATCCTCCCAGCTGCCTTGAAAGTTAATGACACATGCCCGCAACATGTCCTCCAACACCTGATTCACCCTCTCCGTCTGACCATCCGTCTGTGGGTAGAATACGCTGCTATAAGATAGCCTACTGCCAAATGAGTCCTGGAAGCTCCTCCAAAAATGTGAAGTGAAAACCGATCCTCGATCCGACACGATCGTATCTGGAACTTCGTGAAGTCGAACTATCTCCCGAATGAAGATCCTCACATAAGTCTCGGCTGTATAAGTGGTCCTCACTGGAATAAAATGTGCTAAATTCGTCAACCGGTCCACTATCACCCAAACAGAATCATTCACCTTCTTCGACTTTGGCAACCCCACAATGAAGTCCATAGAAATGTCTGCCCACTTCCACTCTGGAATGGGTAAAGGTTAAAGTGTTTCTGTCGGTCTCTGATGCTCTGCCTTCACCTGTTGATAGGTAAAACACTTAGCCACATACTCTGAAATCTCCCTTCGCATACCACTCCACCAAAAATGTCTCTTCAGGTCCTTGTACATCTTAGTAGTCCCTGGATGTATTGTGTACCGAGTACGATGAGCTTCATCTAGTAACTCTCTCTTCAGCTCGGCACTGGCTGGCATGACTAGCCTGCCCTTCATCCAGAGACCTCCATCTGCTCCAATGATCCAATCAGTCTTAGGCTCCTTGGAAATCTCCTCCTTTCGGATTTGAATCCAAGAGTCTCCCAACTGAGCTCTAACAACTCTATCACTCCAAGATGGCTGCACTGATACAGCTCCCAAAAATGCACTGGTTCTTCCAATCTCGGGTCTAAAATCAAACTGGCTAAGAGTGATAAGATCCTGATGTAATGAACACCTCAAAGCTGAAACCCGCTGCCGACGTTTCCTGCTTAAGGCATCTGCTACGACGTTCGCCTTCCCCGGATAATACTGGATCGCGAACTCATAGTCCTTGATAAACTCAACCCACCTCCTCTGTCTCTGATTGAGTTCCTTCTGAGAAAAGAGGTACTTCAGACTCTGATGGTCTGTGAACAACTCAAACTGCACTCCATATAAGTAGTGCCTCCATGATTTCAGGGCAAATACCACTGCTGCTAACTCCAAGTCATGAGTGGGATAGTTCTGCTCATGCACCCTCAACTGCCGTGAGATATAAGCTACTACTCTCTGAGTCTGCATCAATACGCCTCCTAGGCCTGCTAACGATGCATCTGTATACACGACAAATGTCGTGTCGCTGCTCGGAATAGTCAAAATCGGTGATGTAGTCAACTTAGCCTTCAATGTATCAAAGGCCTTCTGACACTCCACACTCCAAATGAACTGTACACTCTTCTTCGTAAGGCGTGTAATCGGTGCTGAAATCTTCGAGAAGTCCTGGATGAACTTCCTATAGTAGCCAGCTAGACCCAAAAAGCTGCGAATCTCGGTCACTGTCTTCGGTGGCTCCCAATTAAGGATTGCTGAATCCTTAGCTGGATCAACTGCTATGCCCTCTCTACTGATGATGTGGCCGAGAAATCTGACTTCTGAAAGCTAAAATTCACACTTGCTGAACTTGGCATATAACTGATGCTCCTGAAGAGTCCTCAACGCTATCCGTAGATGCTCCTCGTGATCTACCTCCGATCTCGAGTAGATAAGAATATCATCAATGAAAACGATCACATACTGATCTAAGAAGGGACGAAAAACCCTGTTCATCAAGTCCATGAATACCGCGGGTGCATTGGTCAACCCAAATGGCATGACAAAGAACTCAAAAGATCCATATCTAGTAAGAAAGGTGGTCTTGGGAATATCCATCTCCCGAACCCGCAACTGATGATAGTCAGAACGAAGATCAATCTTCAAGAAATACTACATTCCTTGTAACTGGTCAAACAAGTCATCAATCCTAGGTAGTGGGTACCTGTTCCGGATAGTGACCTTGTTCAACTCTCTATAATCTATGCACAATCTCATACTACCGTCCTTCTTCTTCACGAAGAGGACCGATGTTCCCTACGGAGAATGACTCCGACGAATAAAACCCTGAACTAACAACTCATCCAACTGGGTCTGAAGCTCCCTCATCTCAGCTGGTGCCATACGATAGGGTGCGCGGGATATCGGGGCTGTGCCTGGCTGCAACTCAATACAGAACTCCACCTCTCTCACTGGAGGTAATCCAGGTATGTCCTGAAAGACATCCTGATACTCTGAGACAACTCTAGTCTCCAATAACTTAGCACCCTGATCCCATCGCATCACCTCCTCGATGTACGCCAGAAATGACTCTGCAAATCGGTTGCCCTAAGAGGTGACTATAATCATCTCGGACCCATCGGACGCTCGCAACTTGACTGTCTTCGCAAAGCAGTCAATACTAATATGATAGGAAGACAACCAATCCATACCAAGGATGACATCGAACTCGGATATATGCAACACTATCAAATCAACTATGAACTCCGACTCGTCTAGACTGACGGTACACCTCCTACAAATGCTCTCCTAAAGCGATACCTCACCTAAAGAGGTGGAAACTGATAAAGGGGTGTCTAGAGGCTGAGTTACGAGCTGGAGTCTAGTCATAAATGCATGAGAGATGAAGGAATGTGAAGCTCCCGAATCAAAAAGAATACGGGCGGGAAGAGAGTTCACAAGGAACGTACCCTCCACTACGGTTCCACTAGCTCCATGATCACGGGGAACTACTGCATAAACCCTGCCTGTGGCTAAAGACTGCTCTGTTGATGGAGGTGGAGAATATGGGATAATCTGCCCCTGAGGAACCTCCTTAACTGCTCGGATCTGTCCCTCAGTCCTCTGAGCTGCTGGTGGTGCCTCAAGTTTATTCTGCTAGCCCTGACCTCTGCCCTGCTGTCGCTGCTACTGCTGGTTTGGACCCTCGTCCTGCTGGGCTCCTGCTGGTGTGCTACGGCACTTTGATGCCTTATGCCCGACCTTGCGATAGTTATAACAAGATCCCTAGAACTTGCGCTGCTGAAACGCCCTCTGATCCTGCTGGGGTCCCTTTTTATAAGGGCCCTAATGCTGCTGCTGAGGTCTAGAAAAAGATCTCTTGTTCTTGCCCTTGTTCCCGCTCTGTCCTACCTTGGCCTTCCCTTCCTTATCCTTCTGGAACGTAGTAGTCTCAATCTCCTGTGAAGTGGCGGCCTCAGCTACCTCCCTAACTGAATAGAACCTCCTCGAGACGAGGTACCGACGGAGATTAGGGCGAAGCCCTGCTAAGAACATCTGAGCCTGACGCTCTCCTGACTACCACATACCCGTGAAATGTAGCAACTACATGAACCTGCTCTCATAATCTGCAACTGTCATGTCCCCTTGAGTCAACCGGGACAACTCAAGCTCCTTCCCAGTCCGTGTTACAGAAGAAATATACTGCCCATCAAAGAAGTATATAAAGTCCTCCCATGTGAGGGTCATCCTCTGCTCTAGAGTAAACTAAAGTCGGTACCATCTCCCGGCATCTCCCTTCAGGCTGTAGGATGCCAATCTCTGCTTCTGAACTGAATCCACACTGAGTATGTTAAGAATATTTCCCACATCCTCCTTCCACTTATGGGCTGCAAGAGGATCTGCTGACCCCTGAAACTCTGGTACCCTCATCTTCTGGTACCTCTCTATCATACGGAGCCAAGCCTCCTGCTCTGTGGCTCTATCTGGGACCGCTAGAGGAATGGCTACCGGCGTGATCTCTGGAGATCTCTCTCTGACAGGAATGGCGGGTATCCCCTACTGCTCAGCTACCGGTGGTGGTAGTGTCCGTGGTATATGAGTCGTCACCAACTCCTCAATGGCTGTCATCCTGGTAATGAGAGGAGACATAATATCCACCAAGTACTAAGGAGCCTACTGCGGCTCGGATGGTACCTGCTGTGACTCGGGTGGTGCCTGTCGTGGATCGGTTTGTGCTGACTGCTGCTCAAGTGGAGCCTGCAGTGACTCTGCCTGTTCAGCTCTTCGTGTACGAGGTCTACCACGTCCTGCCATCTCTCTCTCTGATGATAAGAAAGATAAAAGTTTGTGAGTCAAAAATATATGTCTATAACTAGTGTATCACAATACAAATCTTTCACAACGCATAGTATTCACGCAAATACTTTAAATGTATACAAAATAGTTGTCATAAAAAAAATATTCTCAAATTTTGAGATATACACATATATCGTCCTCACTCATACTAGGAAATCCTTTCGGACTCTATACATGAATCCTAAGAAACTCTATCCTAGCTCCACGACTCGACACAGGATGATCCTAAGGATACTGGAACTAGAGCTCTGATACCAACTGTGACGCCCCTGGGTTCACACAAGGCTGCAGTCCAAGGTAAAACCAAGAATGTCAAACCTGCCATGCACCACACCGTGCAATAACATGTTTCACCATCATAATTAACATCTCTCTAGTAGAGTCAACAACAGGTGTAGGTACAAAAGCAAGTAAAAGATAATGCAAGTGATAACTGATGAAATGATAACAACCACATAGATATCTCATCATCCAACATACAGAAATACATAGTTAATGGCTGAAGTAGATAAACTGGAGTTCTCAACAAGTCTCAAATATAAAATGTCGAAGTAAGGAAATAAGTCATACAGCCTTTACAACATCTAGAAAATAGTTCTCAAATGTCTAACAACAACTACAGTGGAGCCCCAAAAAATAATACATAGCTAGAATGGAAAGCTGAACACTAAAGTGTGTCGCCATCAACCTGCGACTCTCTGGGCTCCTGGCTCGTGACCTGAAAGGGGGGGGGGGGGGGACAACGAGCGTCAAAGCGCTAGCGAGCAACATCACAACCAACCCCAAGGTGTAGGGCTTGTTGTATAAGAAAATACAGTTATCACAAAACATATATATATAATCAATCGTCCTAAGAATAAGGGGTTTTAGTACTTAGGGAATTTTAACACGAGCATAGGTACGTCGAGCGAAATAATCCAAACAAGGAAACCCTCATGTATATACCTTGTATCTCAAATTGAAAATCCCTAAGTACCAAACCCGGAGTCTAATACATGAACAATAAGGAAAAGACAACAATCCCATCTCTACCAATAAACACAGTTATATCAAAGTTACACAGTTAAAATAAGTGTCATGCACAGCCTAGGTAGCTATCATGTCCAACTATATCAATATGTCGTGCTCAAAACCCAAATGTGTAAAATGCTCAAGGTTTAGCAAAAATGTCTAACACATGGACTAAAGGTAATGCATGTACAACACAAGGACTGAATAAAATGTAGGTCCAACACATGGACTGAGATGATAAGTATCCAACACATGGATTAATGATCATGTATGCTCAACACATGGACTATGAACGAAGAGGCGTACTTATTACCAGTATATGAGGAAAGATATACATATCCCAATCTTGCACGTGTTTAAATGTGCGGTCTAAAATTTGTGTCACGAGTCAACCCACATGTACAGATAAATCATTAACATGGTGAACTAGTGTCAGGTCATCGAGGCGACCCCGAAAAACAACTCAAACAGATCAAGAATCTGTAAAGCATCTCATCAGTCGACTGATGTGTCGACTGATGACGTCAGTCGACTCATATGTCGACCGATAAGCTCAGGCAGCACAGCCTCAGCTCACCAGTCGACCGATCTGTCGACTGCGGAGCTAAGAAAACAAAATCAACCCGTCAGTCGATTGATCAGTCGACTGATGACTGAAATTTCAGCCCGTCGGTCGACTGATCACTCGACCGATGGACTGCAGAAACTCTGCACAGGTTGTTATTCACCCGAAAATTTCTCTAAACGCATCCCCATCAATCCCAAGCATGAAAATACTAATTTTAACATATATGTACCAAACTAAAATGAAAGATCTACATGTAAACATTTATCAAAAACCTTAAACACATAAAAACATGTTCGATACGTTTTAAAATCAATAAATCATTAATTAACTCTTGTCAAATGTTTTCAGATCTAGATCCCTTTAATAAAACATTGTTGATCTTTTTATAAACTAAGAAGCTCAATACTTCACATCATATACCATAAAGATTTATACTTTGTACTAAAAATATGTTTTAGGCTCAATAAAAACTTATTAAACTCAATAAATTTTTGTAAAACAAAAGGGACAGAGTTGGGCGAGATGTTACTCGCCTCTGGGTGATGAACAACTCCTGGATCTGAGAGAGAGTGGTTCTCCTTCGCTGCAATGTGAAGATTTTGACGAAAATCCTTCAAGTTCTCCCCCAAATCACCAAGAACAAAACTAGGGTTTGAGATAGGGGAGAGGGGGCTAGGGTTTTCTCAGATCTGAAGATAAGAGGGGTGATTTCGGGTGAAGGAGAATATATATGAATAGCTAAACCCGACCCAACCGAACCAAAACAAAACAGATCCGAAACCTGAAAAACTAGAAATCAGCGGATCAGTCGACTGATACAGTCAGTCGACTGATCGGCCGACTGATCGGCCGACTGATCTGGCAAATTCTAGTTTTTGTGCATGTTTTACTTATTTGCAAAACCATCGCATAAAACTCTACACCCATACTCTCATATCATCTCAAATAACTTGTTTTCATGTACATCAATGACCTCAAGCTATTTATCATAAAAGAATTATTTATTACTAATAATTCACATATAAACATTATAAAAATTACAGGGTTCTACACAACAGCTGTACCATTATACTATAGCTACCTACGTACCCTCTGACTGGGATCAAGCTAACCGTAGTTCTACATATGGCCTCCAAAGGTCCTCAACAACGAAGAATGTTCAACAGTTCCAAACAATGACCAAAATTTACCCCAGTGACAACTTTGGTCAACATATCCGCCGAATTGTCTTTTGTGTGGATTTTCTCCAATCTAACGTCTCCATCATCCAAGACGTCTCGAACAAAGTGGAAACTAACATCAATGTGCTTTGTTCGGGCATGATACACCTGGTTCTTTGATAAATAGATAGCTGACATGCTATCATAATTCACCTTTATGGTCTCCTGTGCAATCCGCAAGTCATCCAACAACCCCTTCAATCACAAAGTCTCCTTCATAGCTTCAGTCAATGCCATGTACTCTGCCTCCGTAGTGGAGAGAGTCACTGTAAACTGAAGTGTGTATCTCCAACACACCGGTGCTCCTGCTAGTGTAAACACATATCCAGTAGTAGACCGACGCTTATCAAGATCCTAACAAGTTCAAAAGAGTTAGTCTTTTTTTATAAGACTTTTCTTACATGAATAAAAAAAATAAAAATATAACTCTCTAGAAACACACGCAAAGGACGTTTAGGGGTTGTTTGTTTTGTTTTCTGTAGGCTGTCTAAAATTTACAATAAGATAGCTGACTCCCCATCAAATACTGATGCTGAAAGTTATAATCTGACGACTTCCAGAGAGTTATAATTTAGAGAATTCCAGGTAGATCGATGAAGGTTACAATCAGACGATCTTCACGACAACAACATGGCTGAAATTACATTAGCAACTATTAGAGATGCTGATGAGCAGTGTAATGATTTTAGAAAAGCAGGAAGATCTAGAGAGCTGTGGGCAAATATTCGTCATGCTGAGAAGCACACGATCAAGCTATCTTAGTGAAGATTGTGACCTGCAGTTGATAGAGTGTTATTGAGATGCCTCAATTATCACAAATGGCTTGAATAGGACCTTCTTGATTGGTCATTGGTGTCATCATATATAAAGACAGAGAAGACATTCACAGCTCACAATCACTGTCCAACGCAGCTCGTCAACCGCTGCTCAACGCAGCTCCATCGCTACCGAACGCAGCTCGTCAACCGCTGCTCAACGCAGCTGCATCGCTGCCGAACGTAGCTCATCAGCCGCTGCCCAACGCAGCTCCATCGCTGCCGAACGCAGCTCATCAGCCGTTGCCCAACGCAGCTCCATCGCTGCCGAACGCAGCTCATCAGCCGCTGCCCAACGCAGCTCTATCGCTGCACAACGCAGCTCGTCACAGCAGTTCTGACTCGTTCAAACCTGATTGTAACAACTTCGAAGCTGTTTTCTACCCACGATACATGGAGTGGTTTATGTAGGTTGTTACACCTGATTAATGGGGTAACTAATCCCCCACTTAGGCGCGGATTATGGGGGCGGTTATACCCCTAATCCCCCTATAAATATCAATAAACTCAACAGAGTTAAGGATCGGATCTTGGAAGGCTTAGATCGGATCTTTAAGAGAGAATCTAAGGAGTGGAGTTTAAGGATCAGTTCTTTATACAGTCTGGAGAATCAACATCCATTGAGGAATCCAGATATTACATATTTGGCTAATTAACCGAATCCTTTTCGGTTCAAACAACTCTTGTGATCAGAGTTCGTTACTCGTTCTGAGCTACAATACTCGACAAGAGTTATCAGTTACACAAGGTCAGTTGTTCCAGCAAGTTGAGATGTTCGGATCGTCAACGAGAAGCAAATTCGACGCGAGCACTCGAAGGAAGCATCTCATCGCCACCGTAAAGAACCCAGTTTTAAACAAAGGAGAAAATCAAATTTATTTTCTTCTCTTTTGTACCCCAGAATTCAAATTGTAATCGAGAGTTGAGAGAGTTGTAAACATTCTTTTTCTAAGCAGTTAGAGAGAATAAATCAAATACAAATCTTTCGTTATTTTCTTGTTATTACAAAATTTCCAACAAACAAAAGATGACGACTCTGCTGGGGACTAGCTTTACCGACGAAGAAGTGGTGGTGCAATCTGATGCTCACCTCGCTGGAACGACCGTTGAGACCCTTGTAGTTGAATTTGATCAAGCCAAGTATGAGGAAGCTCTTGCCTCTGGATCGTTGAGCCCCAAAGTCAGGTGCAACACCCAGAAAGCCTCTAAAGAGATCCAGCTCGCTGCAGAGAAGCCGAAGAAAGCCCTCTCCTTCGGCCAAAGCCTCAAACTCGCTCTGCAAGTTGAAGATTCTATACCCGCGTCAAAACAATGCGTGGTGGGTAGCAAAAGACCACTGGTAGAAGAAAATTCAACCACTGTCAACAATGACACGGCTAAGGTCCTGAAGCAAGCCAAGAAGAACGCAGCTCGAAGACGGAGGAGATCCATCCAACGAGCGCATCTTCGAGAAAACCGATCCTCGGTTCAAGGCAAAGATTGCGTTTCCGAAACCTCGCCCAAAGGTTGCGTTCCTATGCCAGAACGCATGCTTCGCGGCAATGAGCCCAATTACGAGCCGCGAGTAATACAACTTAAACGCGACCCTCAGTGGTGCGTTGTCCCTCCGAAACACAATACCATTAAGAACGTACCAGATGAGTGCGTCCAGATAAAACAAGGCCCCAAGAGGTCTGTTTCTAAACGCAGGCTCAAGCCTGAGGTTCCCAAACCACAACGCTCTTTCGTTTCAACTTCAGGACGCAATGTGGTCCGAGAGGGACAACATGGGTTGGAGATTCACGTGCAGCAAGAACCAGTCTCACCCAATCAAGGACAGGGGGTTGTATCCCCGTCAGATAATTCTTGAATTTCTGATTTGTGAGAATTACTTTCTAGAAAGAACCCAACACAACAATCAGCTCACTCATGTTATTGTGAGAAGATCATTTCAACAGTCCTCTCCGAATGTTAATGTTGTGCGCCTGAGCCTCGCAGATCTGTATTCGATAGACTGGTG
>BQKN01064246.1:314571-348876 GCA_022839385.1 Asparagus kiusianus
CATGCAAAAGAAACGATGAAAAAACCCAAAACAGTAACACTTTTATTCAAAAGGAAAACCCAGCAACCTAAAATAAAAGTTGTTCCTACCAAAAGAGCGATACAAAGATAGACTCGTCAATTCATCAAATTGAATGAAGCAATCTGAGACTTAATATCAGAAAGCTTCTCTTCATGATTTGTTCGCACCAGCATCTCAGCCCGCTTCCGAAGCTCGTCCTCACTAGACAGCATGGTAGTCACCTCCTTCTTGGCCTCCTCTAGAGCACCGGCTTTGGCACGGTAATTCACCAGGGAGGCAGCGCTTTTGAGATTGAGCTCAGTGACAATAGCTTCTTCTCGTTTGAATTGAGCCTTCATCCTAGTTAACTCCACTTCAGCGGCGGCGATCTTCTCTCGCAAAGTTTCCAAGGAAGTATTCGAAAGGGTCAGCTCAGCTTGTTTCTGAGCACGTAGCTGTTGCAGTTGTTCCACCTCAACCTCCTCCTCAGCTATATGATGTCGAGCGGCTTCATACTTATTGAGTTCTTCAGCCCGAATGTCCTCAAAAGTAGATGCAATCTGCGCTTGGATATCAGCGCGACCCAAAGCCTCTAAGAATCTGATTTGTCCCTCTAGACGTAAGATGGCTTCGGAGCAACGCTGAACAACATCGATGTCGCCTACGAGCTTGAGGTTGTTCAAACTATTTGTGAGCATAGGTTTGTAGGTATCAAAAATATCTCGTCCGGCAAGCACAACCTCAATTATTTTATTGGTAAGCCCTCCCAAGTAGTCGAGGGAAATCTTAACAAAATCTGGTACGTCTGTCGGGCTCGAAATAGCAATGGGAGACGGTGCAGAAATCTCTGAAGACGCGAAACCAAGTAAAAGACCAGCAGGTGATTTTAGTGTAGTGGCCTGAGAAGGAACACCAATATCCAGTTGAGATGGACTTGATTGCACAGCTATCAATTCCCCCGCTGTAGATGATCTCGGCACGTCTACAACTTCGGTAGAGGCTAAAGAAATTGTCAACAAAGTCGTCGGCGGGAGAGTCGTCGTTGGGGGCTCTGAGTGAGAGGGCTCTGACACCTGAGCCGGTGGTAGCGCAAGCAGTTGTGTCGAAGGAGGAGTAACAGTACTTGCCTCATGTACCATAGGATCTGTACGGGAAAGTTATTTCAGTATACAATAAAAATTGGTCGTGAATCAGAGCAAACAATACTTACCCGCGAGAGGCAAAGGGACGTATGGCGAAGCCTTGTCTGAAGAAGAGGGTGGTCGAATATCCCACTCCTCGAGATCATCATTATCTTCACTTGAATTGCCATCATTCTCATCACTCCCACTTCGGTCGCCGCCACCACCGTGTCGTCCGCACCGTCGCTATGATCTGTAGGCTCCTCTTCAGTCACAGGAGCGAATGTTGGTGGATCTTCAGAGAGAGCAGGTTTCGATATGATGCCAGTGGTAGGGCTAGCCTGTGCATCTACTGCAGATGGTAATAGCACAGAAGCAGAAGGAGACTTGTCTACCGCCGAGTCCTCTTGACTAGCCATCGTAGGCTCCGGGACCGGAGGTCTATCTTCTTCAACAGCATGGGTAGTAGAGGCAGTATCACGAAGCGTGTCTTCAGGGACAACTTCCATACCTCCAGCAAATGATTCATCGCCACGTTCGTCTTCATGCAGCGAATGAGCGGAAGAGGCAGGACCTTCTAAAGCAGGACCAACGTTGGGAAGACCAGGCTGAGGCGAGAGTTGCATAGCAGCCGACTCTTGCTCTTCCTCTTCAGCATGCCATGCTTTCTGAGCATCTAACATAAGCTTAGAAACAGGGGGTTCAAGTGATAACTTCCGACGAGTTCGTTTGTCGTATTTGGCCGCTTCAGCCGCATCCATTGCTCTCTTTCCAAGAGCACTTTTACTCCGAGTCAGAACTCTTGAAGGCTCCACCGCATGAGTATCCGGCAACCTGACCTCTTCCTGAACTCCTTCAGGTGGCTGTTGCTGTTCGGTTTCTGGTGATTGTTGCCGCTCATCCTCCATGATCGCCTTTTCATATGTCAAGTATTCGTTAGCCCCCCGGGCACGGAACCGTTTAGCACTCCTCTTGGCAGCATACCATTTACGGATGGCCCTCAAACAAGAGGTGTTCATGTTGTAAGCCGGAACCTGGGAGGCAGCTTGGTACCACGTGCAGAAACTCAAAGAGGTACGAATGTTCGGCATCTTATGCGGTAGTCGAAACTTCGTGCCGGTGCATCCTGCTACTGAGTAATACCAGGCTCTCGCTCCTTCATATACGTTTCCTGTATACGCAAGGGCAGGGTTTGGATTCCCGACGTAGAGTTGATCATAGCCAAATTGCCGAGAAAAGCGATAAGGCTGATAGGGTTCAATAAAGCATTTTCTCCCTTACCGAAAAATGAGATAACCTAGGCGGATATTTATGAGCCACCAAAAAGCACCTCTACTAAGTGTGGTAAAAGCGTTCCGTCCGGGGGTGTCTTGATGGAGTTCTCCATACGCACTACCTTCAAAAGCGGGGAACTTGCAAGCAATCTCGTAATTATGCTCCCGTCGGAATATTTCACGGAACTTAACTTGGTACCAGCCGACCCATTCAGCAGTTTCTAATTGTTGAACAAGAGGCGCTGAGGGGTCATCAGATTCAGGAGTCGACATTATCGAAGGACAGTGCAAAACGAACCAAGATACCAAGTAAATATATGACATCGGTACTCGAGGGGTCGGAGTTTGGATAACAGTCTTCCCATCTGAGTCCAATTTCTTAACGGCAATGAACTCAGAAGATAATTCCCGCAAGCCGCTCTGCAAGTAGCACACCATGGCTGAAAGGAGGTTCAAGGGCCGCCCATGAGCTAGAAGTACAGTAGGGTACAATACCTCTACCATAATAGCATCCACCGGCCTGGTGGGTACTACGCATCTCTTTAACCAAAGAGTAAGAAAACCTACGAACAGAGCCATGTCGGAAATTGGGACTTCTGCTTGATAATGGAAGCTCTCAAATGTGGTAAATGCTGGGAAGACGTCCTCTTTCACTTCACAGGTATAGTGAGAGGTCGCATCATTGATGCTTTTAGTGATTTCTTCGAGAGTACTGGCGGCTAAACGGGTCACCTCTGCCTCCTTATTCCCCACATTTCGGAAAAGATATTCAGCCCATTGGCCCTGTTTCACGCCGCCGGCTCTTTTCCCGGTAGTTTGTGCACATATCTGAAAATGACACATTAGTTCCCAGTAAGTGTTATAGAGGTCGGGAGCAGTATTTTTCAAATTCTCCAGCTCCCTGCTTCCAGGAACAAACTCCTCATAAGGCAATTCTCCGAAAGACAAGCCGGAAATCTCAAACATTTCGTGAAGAGCAAAGCCTAATTCACCAACTGGGGTGAAAAAGGTGACGGTGTGAGGATTGTAGAACTCCAACATAGCGAAGAGCCCACTGTAATTGGGAGTAATTCCATATTGAGTAGCCGTTATCGGAACCCGCAACTCAGAGATTCTTAAAGATTCTTCTAGCTCCTATAGAACAAAATTTATCATCCGGGCCCACCAATCCGACTCACTGGAATGAACCCATGTGGGAGCCCTGAAATCTTGAGCAGGGAACTCTCCCTGGACCGAGATAAATTTCCTAATGAAAACCACCGCCAACTTAGCGGACTCTCCGACGGGATGTTCTTTTTTGAATGAGCCTGGCTTTAAAGCCATAAAATTATTAAAACCAGCAGAATGAGTGCCCCGATAAGTGATGTGCCCAGTAGCAACACCTCATTGGTCCTGAACAAGTTCCCAATTCATCGACCGTGGGATGGATGCACACTGATAGTAAGAGATTGGCCACATCCGCTCTAAATTGGGGAGGAAAAGACGACGGTCGTTGACAACCCTCAACCATTTGTAATTCCCCTCGGACATCCGTTTGGGATCCATTTTGACAGAATCCCCAAAGAGGAAGGGTGGTTTCTTTAAGATCTCGCGCTCTGCAGTTTCAAACTTAGCATCCGTAACCAAAGACCTGAGAGTCTCAGGGAAGGTTTGGGTAATAAGCTTCGCTCGTTCTTGGTTTGTGTCCTGAAAAACTAAGCACTCAAAGCGAAAACTAAAGACTGCATTTTTCTCCACGCCTCCCGCATGACCAAAATAATGCTTGAAAGAAAGGGGCTCGTTGGAATAGCACGTTGCAGATAGGAAAAATCAGTCAATTGGGTGGAAGGGTCTAATACAAGAATGCAAAATCAAGACCTGCGTTCGGATCTTTAAACACAGGGTCTCAACCCGCATCCAAATTCCTTTTGAACGCAAGATCAAGACCTGCGTCCAGATTCTCAAACGCAGGATTTCAACCCGCATCCAAATTCCTTTTGAACGCAAGGTCAAGACTTGCGTCCAAATCTTCAAACGCAGGGTTTTAACCCGCATCCAAGTTTTTAAACGCAAGGTCTGAACCTGCGTTGAAATTTTATGAACGATGGAGTTAACCATATGTTTTCTCAAATGGGATAAACACTGAGGATCATCCCCCGAGTTTAATGGTGGGGTACAGACCACCGATCAAGGGTCGAAGATGAGCGATTGGTCAAAATAACCTATGTTGGTTCAATCTTACCGCTAGCTGAAGAGATTGGAAGCTGCGATGCAGCAGTTCGAACATCACCGGAAGTTTTAGCCGGAAGAGAACCTTGAGCCGGAGCAGCCTTCGGTTTAGAAGCGGTTTTCTTCTTGAGACCCATTCTAACGGCGATGAAGAAGGTGTAGGATGGATTGACGAAAGACCTGGGGTGAATCTTTTCTCCCGTTGAAATGGCGGAGAAGATGAACAGGAGCTCTGTTTGGAAAAGGGGAAAAGCCGAATGACCTTTTGGATTTGACCTCACTGGTCTATTTATATACAGCTGTAGCTGTCAGATCGGCGCGGGATTTTAGGCAAAAATCCCACCCGAAGCGAGATTTTCGTAATTTTAAAAAGGGGGTTACAACTCCCGAATGCACCCTTTTCACTCAGATGATTTGGACGCACGATTTAAGCATGTGTTCTGACAATCATCCTCAGCCTGGCATGCAGCTACTCTTCTCAGAGTACACAATATTTCAACCAAAAGGCTATCCTCTTGATTAAGCTGGAGATAAGGCCCCGTAGCTCCTTCGATCTCTGATAATAAATTTGTCTTAAGCCAGGGAATGCCAAATCTCCCTGGGGATGATGAACTTAGATAAACAAACTCCAAGTCATCGATGGCGAATTAAACAAGAACGTTGATGCTCTACCCAATCTGCAATGAGGTGCATTTAGTCAACAAGTTTTTGGAATCCAAAGTGTTTCGAAAATTCGTCCCAGTCAACCGCGAACTTTCAAAAACTTTGGAGGGGGTTCTGTAGGCTGTCTAAAATTTACAATAAGATAGCTGACTCCCCATCAAACACTGATGCTGAAAGTTACAATCTGACGACTTCCAGAGAGTTATAATTTAGAGAATTCCAGGTAGATCGATGAAGGTTACAATCAGACGATCTTCACGACAACAACATGGCTGAAATTACATTAGCAACTATTGGAGATGCTGATGAGCAGTGTAATGATTTTAGAAAAGCAGGAAGATCTAGAGAGCTGTGGGCAAATATTCGTCATGCTGAGAAGCACACGATCAAGCTATCTTAGTAAAGATTGTGACCTGCAGTTGATAGAGTGTTATTGAGATGCCTCAATTATCACAAATGGCTTGAATAGGACCTTCTTGATTGGTCATTGGTGTCATCCATATATAAAGACAGAGAAGACATTCACAGCTCACAATCACTGCCTAACGCAGCTCCATCGCTGCTGAACGCAGCTCGTCAACCGCTGCTCAACGCAGCTCCATCGCTGCCGAACGCAGCTCATCAGCCGTTGCCCAACACAGCTCCATCGCTACCGAACACAGCTCATCAGCCGCTGCCCAACGCTGCTCCATCGCTGCCGAACGCAGCTCATCAGCCGCTGCCCAACGCAGCTCCATCGCTGCCGAACGCAGCTCATCAGTTGCTGCCCAACGTAGCTCTATCGCTGCACAACGCAGCTCGTCACAGCAGTTCTGACTCGTTCAAATATGATCGTAACAACTTCGAAGCTGTTTTCTACCCACGATACATGGAGTGGTTTACGTGGGTTGTTACACCCGATTAATGGGGTAACTAATCCCCCACTTAGGCGCGGATTATGGGGGCGGTTATACCCCTAATCCCCCTATAAATATCAACAAACTCAACAGAGTTAAGGATCGGATCTTAGAAGGCTTAGATCGGATCTTTAAGAGAGAATCTAAGGAGTGGAGTTTGAGGATCAGTTCTTTATACAGTCTGGAGAATCAACATCCATTGAGGAATCTAGATATTACATATTTGGCTAATTAACCGAATCCTTTTCGGTTCAAACAACTCTTGTTATCAGAGTTCGTTACTCGTTCTGAGCTACAATACTCGACAAGAGTTATCAGTTACACAAGGTCAGTTGTTCCAGCAAGTTGAGACGTTCGGATCGTTAACGAGAAGCAAATTCGACGCGAGCACTCGAAGGAAGCATCTCATCGCCACCGTGAAGAACCCAGTTTTAAACAAAGGAGAAAATCAAATTTATTTTCTTCTCTTTTGTACCCCGGAATTCAAATTGTAATCGAGAGTTAAGAAGTTGTAAACATTCTTTTTCTAAGCAGTTAGAGAGAATAAATCAAATACAATTCTTTCGTTATTTTCTTGTTATTACAAAATTTCCAACAAACATTTTCCCCAGAATCCAAAACCCACTTTCCTTCACTTTTTCACTTTCCCTCACTTTTCAAAACCCACTTTCCTTCACTTTCTCCATTTTCCTCCAACAATATTGTGACAACTCATCCCATCACATCCCATTTCATACTTTTAAAAATAAACAAAACACAAGAAATGAGACACATCAATCATGTAGAACCCCAAAATTTTTATAATGTTTATATGTGAATTATTAGTAATAAATAATTCATTTATGATAAATAGCTTGAGGTCATTGATGTACATGAAAACAAGTTATATAAGATGATATGAGAGTATGGGTGTAGAGTTTTGTGTGATGGTTTTGCAAATAAGCAAAACATGCACGAAAAACTAGAATTTGCCAGATCAGTCGACCGATCAGTCGACTGATACGCTGATTTCTAGTTTTTCAGGTTTCGAGTCTATTTTGTTTTGGTTCGGGTTTGGGTCGGGTTTAGCTGTTCATATATATTCTCCTTCACCCGAAATCACCCCTCTCATCTTCAGATCTGAGAAAACCCTAGCCCCCTCTCCCCTATCTCAAACCCTAGTTTTGTTCTTGGTGATTTGGGGAAGAACTTGGAGGATTTTCGTCAAAATCTTCACGTTGTAGCGAAGGGGGACCGCTCTCTCTTAGATCCATGAATTGTTCATCACCCCAGAGGCGAGTAACATCTCGCTCAACCTTATCCTATTTTCCTAAACGTTTTCAAAGGGTTTTTATGAGTTCTGATGAGCCAAAAATGTAATTTTTGTACAAAGGATTGATTTTTAAAGCATATAGTGGGAAAATATGTGATTTCAGAATGTTAGAAAAACTCACCAACATTTTGTGAATTGAAGATCTAGATCTGAAATGTTTTTATAAGAGATTTAACACGAGTTTTGTTTTAAAAATGTTTTAAAACATGGATGCACATGATTATGGTTTTGTTTATGTAATTACATGAAATTTTCATTTCAGTTTAGTTCATACATGTTAATATCAGTATCTTTATGCTTGGGATTGATGGGGATGATTTTAGATAGATTGTATGGTAGAAATCAACCTGCACAGAGTTTCCGCAGTCAATCGGTCGACTGATCAGTCGACCGACAGGTCGAATTTTTCAGCATCAGTCGACTGATCAGTCGACTGACGGGTTGATTGTGTTTTCTCAGCTTCGCAGTCGACATATAGGTCGACTGGTGAGCCGAGGCTGTGCTGCCTGAGCTTATCGGTCGACATATGAGTCGACTGACGTCATCAGTCGACACATCAGTCGACTGATGAGATGTTTTACAGATTCTTGATCTGTTTGAGTTGCTTTTTAGGGTCGCCTCGATGATCTGACACTAGTTAACCATGTTAATGATTCATCTGTACATGTGGGTTGACTTTTGACACAAGTTTAGACATGTACACCGAGATGCGTGCGAGTTTAGATTATGTATATCTTTCCGCATATATTTTTCTCTGTTGCACATTCCTTGTGTTGGACTATAATCCATAGAAGTTCTCGTGTTGGACTATAATCCATTTCAGTCCTCGTGTTGGACTATAATCCATTTCAGTCCTCGTGTTGGACATTCTCCACTTATTCCATGTGTTTGGAAACCACGTTATCTAGTTCCTGTATCAGACATATTTCTTAACTCTGTATATGACTTTCTCACAGGAGTTTATGACATGACACTTATGTAGATTATGACATGATATTCATGTAAGTAATAACATGATATTCATGTAAGCTATGACATGGCACTGTACTTATGCTCTGAGATTAGTTGTATTTCTTTAATTATTGTTCCTGTACTAGAACCTCGGGTTTGGTGTTTAGGGATTTACAATTTGAGATACAAGGTATATACATGAGGGTTTCCTTGTTTGGATTATTTCGCTCGACGTACCTATTCCCGTGTTGTAAATTTCTAAATACTAAAATCCTCTTTAGTAAGATCAATGATTTTAGATCTATTATGTATTATCTATATTTTCTTATACAACGAGTCATGTTCCCTTAGGGTTGGTTGTGATGTTTCTCGCTAGCACTTTGATGCTCGTTGTCCCTCCCCCTTTCAGGTAACGAGCTAGGAGCCCGGAGAGTCGCAGGTTGATGGCGATGCATTTTAGCTTCAGCTGTCTACTTATTTATATTTTCTTTTGGAGTTCCACAGTTGACTTTTGTTTAGACATTTGAGAGTTTTATTCTAGAAGTTGTAAAGGCTGTGTGCCTTATTTTCTCTTGTCAAATATTTGTATTTGAGACTTGTTGAGTATTCCAGTTATCTATTCAGATATTGACTATGTATTTCTGTATGTTGGATGATGAGATATCTATGTGGTTGTTATTATTTCATCAGTTATCACTTGTATTATCTTTTACTTGTTTTTTTACCTACACCTGTTGTTGACTCTACTAGAGAGATGTTAATTTTGATGGTGAAACATGTTATTGCACGGTGTGGTGCATAACAGGTTTTACATTCTTGGTTTCACCTTGGACTGCAGCCTTGTGTGAACCCAGGGGCGTCACAAATCAACTCATCTAACTCACTTTCCCCCACTTTTCTTCATTTTCTATCATCTTTAAAAATTACTCACATCATCCAATAATATGGTGACAACTCATCACATCTCATTAAAATTTCCTTCCATCACTTTTCTCCAAAAAAACAAGGAAATTGATTTTCCTAAGTATGTGTCACATCATCCAATAATATAATGACAACTCATCTCATCTCATTTATTTTTCCCCACTTTTAAGAATGAACCAAACACAAGAAAAGAACCTAAACAAGGAAAGTGGAGGAAAACATCAAAAATTACTCACATCAACCAATAATATGGTGACAACTCATTTTCTCTCCCACTTTTGTTTATAGCTTTGACGAACCAAACCTCTGAAAGTGGAGAAAAATATCAAAATTCACCTTCTTTTCCCCCACTTTCCCCTACTTTCAGTCTTTTTTTTGCGAAACAAACACGCCCTTATCACCCGTTACTTGCGTGGAATCTTTGCCTGTGTCGAGAATGCATTAGTCCGTCGACCACCGCGGATCAGATCCGATTAACAGAATTAAAATTCAATGCTCTTTTTTCACAAAGAAAACAATCGTAAAAGTGATAATCTCGACCAGCGAGATCACGACTCTTCTTGAGATCAAAACCATGTTTGATCCAGAGGAAAGAGAAAACGGGCCTCAGATCCTTCAAATAGCTCCCTCTTTATGCTAAAGTTCGTCAGATCTGTTAGCCCTCCTTTGAAATTCATGGATCACTCTTCAATTTGATAGCATCTCGCCTAGATTTTAGATCCTTTGTGTATAGGGCCCTAGGCTTTTATTTATAGGCTTCGGTTGTAGTGTTTTCAGATAAGAATTAATGATTTGATGTTATTCTCAGTCAATAACTACTTAACCACATTTAGGGTTAGCTTCAAGTTGGGGAGGCTCTGGAACAAAAGAATCCCGAGAAAACTCTCGGAAAACACGTTTTTAGCATTTTTGGGCGTGAGCCACACAACAGTGGCTCGGATCTGTGTGAGCCACCACATGGTGGCTCAGCCTTAGCTGAGCCACTAGCCTTCGCCGAGTCATTTCAATGTGACCCGGCCGCTAGGGGCTTTTTCGGTTTGTTCATGTTCTGTCGTTTTACGTATTTTGTCGTTCTGCTAACTCGTACGCTTCATCAATTCACTTCATATATTTCGTTAACTTGAAGGTGTCTGATGAGCACGCGGGCCACTTAGAGGTGGTCGGTGAGTGCGTGGGCCACTTGGAGGTGGCTGGTGAGCACGCAGTCCTTTGCTTTGCTATTCCGGTGGCTTGTTGCTACGTCATCATCGGTTCGCCACTTTGTTGTTTCGACGGCTCGTCGCCACATTGTTTGACGGTTCGTCGCTCGACGGCTCATCATCTCAAGCTGTGTTCGGGACCTATAGTCAATTTTTGACGCCTACAGTCTTTAATTCGCATAACTTCCTTCATGCGAAGGGTGAAGAGGCATTGCTTCAAGTAGGACTTATTCGTTAGAAATTTTGTCATGTACAAGCTCTCCAACTTGAGCCACAAATTGATGGCAGTATGGCACTATGCGCCTTCAATTTTAGCTCTTCTTTCTCATCATCGAGCATGGATTCCGGTAACTTGTCCTTTCCGGACAGGACTTTGAATAATTCTTGTTATACTAGGAGAGCCCTCATTTTGCTCTCCACAAACTGAAGCTGTTTCCCCTATCAAATTTTTTTACTTTGTATTTTATAGCAAACATCTTGAGGCCCACTAGAACAGTAACTGTACTTAATGTATAGTAATAGTACTTGTGAATAGTACCGTACATGTAAACAGTGCCCAGTTCCTTTAAAGGGTGAACGATAATTTAAACTTATTTTCTGATGTGGAGGATTAGTGGTAGCCACAGAGTATATGATAAGCAGATACATGCATCCTAAGTCAGGCTCTGATACCAGTTTATTCTAGCAGGGGCTCCACCAACATAGAAGATGTCTATACAATATGGATAATAACATAGTACTATGTAATCACAATAGAGATAGAGAACAACACATAAGAATTTAACGTGGTTCATTTCGTATGACCTATGTCCACGGGCGAGAATAGCAGAGAACTTTACTAATTATAAAAGAGAATATTATAAAAGAAGATCACTCTCTAACCACACCAAAGAATCACACAAAGAGATTAACTCTTTCTATCTCTCTTCCTCTCTCTCTTCTCTCTAACTCTTCTCTGTGTCTGATGCTTCTCACCCTTCACCACTCATCTATTTATAACTTTCCAATATTAATATAAAATTGTAAATGATTGGTGTGATAGAGAGTTAGGTTAGGGAATAGTGGGCTAGAGTCTGGGGAGGTAGGTTGGCCTTGGCTTCATATGCTAAGTCAAATAATAACATTTTTCCATGTTCTCTCGTGCCTTTGATTGCAAACACATGTTTTAAGTTTTATTTTGTTCTCAATGCTATTTTAGCACCAGACAGGTGATCATTTAAATTTACCATCTCAGATCTGGAGCTACCGTGAGCGTCTGCGAGGTGTAGGAAGTCCTTGAGGATCCAACCCATCAATTAAGATCCGAATCATCCACAATGGAGGGAGTATTGGTTTTGAGGGAGATTGAGGATGTGGGGAGGTGTGGAGGAGCTCGAGACGAGCTAGGCCATCGCAGATTGATGCTGATGATTTCGATTTGGATGATGAGATCCAATTTGTAACGGATCGATGCTCCTCTTGGAGTTGGGAGATGATAGGGTTGGAGCGGCAGGGGGTTGATTGATCGAAAGTGGGAAGAGGGTCAGGTTTTCAGGAGGTGGGGAGACCCGGGGAATGAAATTGAGCAGTGAAATCCAACAACCATCGCTGGGCCTTTTTTTTTTGGAAAGAAATGATATGATATTTGATGGTTCTGAGTTTGAAGATGAGGGAGAGGTCCAGGGCTTTTAAAGGAGAGTGACTGTCATTTTGGAAATTACTGGTGCACGAGCGGGTGGGTATATAGGAGAAGGTGGAGGCTGGATCCATGAATAAAGTTTTAAGCGTTGATGAAGTTGTTAGCAAGTGGAGTTTTTTTATTGGATTCGGATCTTCTTTTATGATGAAATTAAACAATGTAGAGACTATTTCCATGTTTACACGCTGTAGGCATCAAAAATTGCCTACGGGCTCTCGCACGTAGCTCGAAGCAGAGAGAAGATGATGAACATCACTATCCGAGTCACAGAAGCTTAATTGATATTGGTAAGTGCATGAAGTAAGTTGACGAACCGTGTGAAGCAACGAAACTGCAGAATAACGAAGATACGAACTGATCGGGAGCTACGCTTCGCTTATGAAAGACTAAGCACCCCTCATGTCCCATCTACTCCACATGTGATTCAACTATGGGAGCATGTAGATCTCCTCGTCGGCTTTCCTTCACATTTTGAATCGTACAATTCCGAGTTCGAACGACGAAGATACGGTAGAAACAGATGGGGCGCGCCTGAATGGTGCCCGGGCCTTGGCGGAGACACTACGAGTGTCTCGGCCGAGATCGAGACACTCTTAAGTGTCTTGGCCAAGGCCGAGACACCCAAGGTGTCTCGTCTATGGCTGAGACACCCTAAGTGTTGTTAGGACTCATGTATATGAGCCTACTTTTGAATCTTGTTTTGATGATTTTGCAAACAATTTATAATATGCTTTTTAGTATTTGCTTGTTATTTCAGGTTGAGTAACTCAAACGTTTCATTTATGTAGAAGCTTATTCAACTCAGTCAGATCCAAGATTTAGCTTCTCATGCATATCATCTTGGTACAACTAGCATAGGACTTTATGTTGTGTGAATATATCTCAAGCTCAATATCCATATAACACACACATTTGTTTTTAATGTGATTCTGTCAATATACTGAGATATTAGTGTATAGACTTAATTTTAGCTATATACAGTTTTTGTTAAGTCTACAAATTCATTAAAAATGACTCATATCCTTGTTTATCTCAGTTGTTCAAAACTAAGAAAATTTTACACTTATGTTACATGTTTTAGCAAAACTATGAGATTTTACAAACAGTGAATCACATTTGGAAAATTCCTTTTGAAAAATACTCATATATATGTTTATAAACTATTCTCCAAATTTTACATTTTTTGGAATTTATTTGATATTTTTTAACTTGGTCCAAAGTTTAGCTTTCCTGTATTTTTTCTGTTCTGTGCATGTTTAGTCGACTCATAAGTCGACTTATGAGTCGACTTACGAAGTGTAGCAGAATTGCCATTTTTATCTGCTGAGTTGACTCATATAAGTCGACTCATGAGTCGACTCATAAGTCGACTTATCAGAGAGCCATTGCACAGTAACGGCTAGTTTTCTGTTTTATGTGCTTAGGGCTTTTTAGTCTTTTTCCTTGGGCTTTAGCTAAGGTATTGAGATGCTATATATAGCCATATGTTCTGAACTCTTTGCATCAACTAAGAAGTTTTCTTAATCAAGTTTTGAAAGAGTTTAATTTGTGTTTAAGAGGTGCTTAAGCCTTGTTTGGTTTGAAAAAGAGTTTGCACTACAAAGAGGAGCTTGCATCATTTGTTGAGGAGTTCATCCTCAATATCCAATCATCCTCTCTTTGTAGAAAAGTTTTCCTAACTCAACTTTCTAGCATCTATTTCTTGTTAATCTTATTGCTAGTTCCCATTGAGTTAGATTTTACTTAAACTCATTTATCACACACTCATTTTGAGCTTGGTTATATTTTATATAATATATTGTTGGGTAGTGGTGTGTGACTTAGTGAGTGCTAGCTTAATTGAGTTCTTGTCATTTGTAGAGAACAACCATTATTATATTTGTGCTTATCGTGAGATCACTTGTAATACACTTGTACACCAAGAGGAGTGTGTGGTGAGGACGGAGTCGATACCGAGAGGAGTGTCGTCGGTGGCCTAGTGAGAGGTGATAATTGTAGGCGTCAAAAATTACCTATAGGTCCCTGCACACGACTCGAGACAGAGAGAAGATGATGAACGTCTCTATCCGAGTCACAGAAGCTTAATCGACATTGACAAGCACATGAAGTGAGTCAACGAACCATGCGAAGCAACGGAACTTCGGAATAACAAGAACAAAAGCTGATCGGGAACCCCGTGTCGTTTACGAAAGGCAAAACACCCCTCGTGTCTCATTTATTCCATGCATGATTCAATCATCGGAGCTTATAGATCTCCTTGCCGGCTTTCCAACGTACTTTGAATCACTCAAATCTGAATTTGGATGAAGAAGTTACGGTGGAAATGGACAAGCGCGCAAAAATGACTGTCTCAGCCTAAGCTAAGACACCCCGAGGTGTCTCGGCCTAAACGAGACACCCCAAGGTGTCTCGGCCTCGCTGAGATGGCCAGGGGTGTCTTAGACCCTAAAAATCTAATTTTTTTGGTTGTTACGCGGTTTTAACCGTCTGGATTCCCCGGAGCTTATAAATACAGCCCAGGGCCCTCATTTTTTAGGATCTGGAATTTTGGAGAATTGGCGAAGCCCTGTCGGACTGAAGATTGATCGAATTCTTCAGCACAGGAGAGAAAGGTTCTTCAGATCTACATCGCCCGTGTCCGTTCCTTAGGATTATCCCGTTGCAGTAATCTTAAGAAGAACAATTATCTCACCATTGTCGAGATAAATGTTTCTGCTTCTATATTCCTTCGTGAATCGACGAAGTTTTGGATCTGATCTAATTGTCAGGTAGTCCACGGATATTGACGTCCCCGTCACCAGCCAAAAACTCACGTAAACAAGAGACGATGAACGGATCTTGTGTTATTTTCGAGAGAGAGTTGTAATTCCTTTATTTCTTTCTTTTGTTGATTATTTGAATTATTTATAAACGACTAAAGTTATAATGAATTCAGTAATAAAGGTAACTTTCAGCGAAAACAAATTGGTGATCATAGTGGGAGCCAACAGCCTCGCTGCCGAGGCTGTCGTGACGCAACCGGCAATCAAGATCCGGGTGAATGAAGAGATCGAATATGAATTCGATCAGCAAAAGTTTGAAGAGTACCTCTCTTCCTCCTCCTCCAGATCCGCCTCTCCGAGCAGGCGCAGGAAGGCCTCTTCTTCCAGAAACACTCGTGGGACTTCAGGCTTGAAGATCGAAGATCCCCTCGCTGCCGCTGCACTCACACCCCGAGACGCCCCTGTGACGTCCAACGAGGTCGAAGCTGCAGATCCGGACCTCTCCTCCGTCGTGAAGATAACTGCTAAAGGCACTCTAACTTTTTCGAAGAGGGCGCGCCAAAGATGGCGTCAACGCCTTGCGCGTCAACTGGCTAAGGCTTTGGAGCCAATGGACAGGATCTGCTATGATGTGGATCTGAAATCTAGGCAGCGCCAAGAACAACAATGGCAAACAACCAACCCCTCCTCCAAGACGAAAACAAACGAATGGGTTCGCGTCAAGAGGACCCACTCCACCCTTGAAGAGCGAATCAAGAAGCGTCGCGTATTGCTCGCGCATACCCGAGTCCTTATGCAAAAAGCGAAAGAGATACAGAAAGAAGAGACAGTTAATAAGTCGCCCAAGCACAAACAGGTGTGGGTGCCGAAGGCAAAGTCAGCGTCTAAGGAAAAAATAAACGAAGTTACAGCCTGGCGCTCGTTAACTTTAGATCCCATTTCTCCTATCCCCGCACCTCCGACGGAGCTGTGTGGTAGCGTGGATCTCACGAAATCTAGAGTTCCTTTGAAAGATTGCCTTGGTCCTCTACCTGAAGACCGAGGTAAAGCACTTGTGAGGGAGCAATTGGAACCATTGAAAGGTTCCCAGACAATAATTCAGACTGGGGGTCGTACTACTCCCTCCAAGAATAATAAAGGAAAGGCCCCTCTTACCGACTACATTGGATTGCGAGTTGAAGTTCAAGAGCCCGTTAGAGTTTCACACTCACAAAAGCGTAAATCTGAACGAGTGACTCTTAGGGATGCCAATAAAGCGTCGTATCTCCAGAGGGAAACATATTTGTTCGATAATGATGTTATACCTGGGAGGTTGTGCCAACACCCTATGGGTTGCTCCAGTCATCAAACTGACGAGTTGTACTATAGGGCTGGGGGTATGAATAAGTCCCGAAAAAGAAATATTCAAGACGCGGATTCTCACTATCCGTGTGCTAAATAATCAAGGCAGTATTATCAGAATGCTGCTGTTCTAAAGCCCCACGAAGAGTTTCGATATTTGAGAGAATCTCCACCAGAACATCCAAGGCCAAACCAAGGCATTTCCGTAGGAGGAAACCTGTCCTCCGAGACAATGAATTTCCATAAATGTCCATCAATATGACCGGGAGAGGGAAGTCAACGCGACACTTCAGCCCGAATCGGTTTGTTGTAGTATCCCGACGTATGACCCGATTGCGATCGGGAACCATCAGACAAAAGAATTACCAAAGAATACAAAAGGGACTTCCTTCAGAAGAGGAAAAATCAGATGTTTGCTCAGATGCTTGCTCATCGATGGCTTCCGATGATACCGAATCCAGTACGGGACAATCCTACGAATCATTCATGATTAGCGCCAAACAGATGGCTAAGATACTTGAGGACGCTTTGACCAAGCAGAAAGAAAATTTCAAATTTGAAATGGAAATGGCTATGTAGCAAATAAGAGAAATGCATGACCAGCAAATCGTGACACTGACAACTCATCAAGGAGAATCTAGCCGTCGCAATAATCCTAACTAAGGTGATAATGAGCGGGAAGTGAATGAGAACGCCAACATGACCATCCCTCCCATTGACAATAATACCAAGGTTGGTCCTTCGGATGATAACAATACGAAGGAAGACCATGTTGTTTCTCCCTAAAATCAACTGAAGAAAGATACAGGCGAAGATAAGAAAATGAGGGATTTGGAGAGCAAAATCAATGCGTTGATGAGTGCTCAGGAAGTAATAAGGTCCGGAATACCATGTCCATACCCAAGGGAGTGGGAATCAATTCCATACCCGGCGAAGTTCAATTTGATCAATTTTACGCCGTTTGACGGAAAGGGTTCCCCTACCCAGTACTTAATATATTTTAAGTCTCACTTAGGAATAATCTCCGAGAATGAACCTCTAATGGTGCGGTCATTCGTTAGCACTCTTCGCGGAGCAGCCTTCGATTGGTATCGCCGTCTTAAGCCGAGGAGTATCAGCAGTTGGGATGACATGGAGGACATGTTTCTAACAAACTTCTTCTACGACGATACCGATATTTCAATTGGTACACTATTTGACGAAAAACAGAAAAACGGAGAGTCGGTCGAAAACTTCGTTAAAAGATTCCGAAACAAAGCGATGAACTGCAGAGATTTGGTCAGTGAAGACTTCATCCTTGAGACTTGTCACAATAATCTTTCATCGGACATCCTCGAAGCTATGGGAATGGCACCACTAAAGACCTGGAAAGATTTGAAAGTGCGAGGAGAACGAGCCGAACGATTCCTTAAAAGGAAGAAGACTGAAAGGGTCCGACGGCAAATAATACTCCACAACAGAATTTTGTTCCAAAGGGTAAAGGGAAAGTGCAAGTGAATGCAGTAGATGTGAACCAAACATTCGAAGTGCAATCGCAACCACAACAGTAGCAACAAAAGGCGCCTCAACAGTCACGGTAGCAACAACAGCCTTAGAAACAGAAGACTTTAGAACCAAAATTTCTGAAGGTCTATTCATTCAAAGAAGATGAAGTTCCCTGTATTTTCAAATACCTTATAGAGAATAACAATATCAAGTTGCATCCGATCCAAGACCGAAAAGTTAATGACCCAAAGTACTGCGCGTTCCATAGAGCGGTGCATCATCCTACCAAGGCATGCTACACCCTCAAGGATAAGATCCAAGCTTTAATCGACATCGGGGTCATCACTATGAAGCAACCTAAGGAGAAGAAGGTGGGTGCGAATGCAGTGATGATTAGTTTCAGATCCGTTCCTTTGAACTGGTTTCGACCTGAGCCTGTGATAAACGTGGCAGTAAAGACCGTCAACGATGATCCTCACAAGCAATGCCATAAAGGACTTGTGCCACACACAGCCCCAAATGGTGAGATTCTTTGGGTTCACCCCGATCTGATTGGAGATGAACAATGGACCGGATCCTCTTCCAAGAAAAAGTCAAAAGGAAAAGGAAAATCCTGTTACGAAGCCTCTGCTATTCCAAGAGAAGATGATGAAAGAATTCCTGCTTTCCCACTCTCTGAAGATGAACGAGAAGTTTTTGCAACCCGGAACGGAAATGAGTATCACTTCAAGTACCCGGATGCTTCCGAGCAATTAGCTAAGCTGGGGGTAACCAAAACCGTTCCCTCTAAAACATTAGCATAAATGGGAGTTGTCACAACTCCCCCAACACCCGTAGTTGCGGAAAAGACCCAACAAAAACAAAAAAGGAAAGAACCCTTATACCAAGAGTGTCAGAACCCGAAGCAGTCTCGATTCAATCATCCGAATGGGAGAGACAAACCAGGAAATTCAAGCTCTCCACCCCTGTTCGATATTATGACACAGTTAGCTAATGTACCAGCTAGAATAACCCTATATGAGCTGCTGCGTCTTTCAAAGGACACAAGGGAAGCGTTACAAGAAGCCTTGGCCAATTCAGAAGTTTTCCTGACTCGGATCAAGCCGTCTCCTGAAGAACCAGAGCCTCTAGTCCAACACTGCAATCTCGCGACGCACCATTTTTCCTGCATTTACGTCACCAAAGAAGACATGCAGAAAAAGAATTCAAAGCATGACCGACCCCTGTATTTACCGGGCACATTGGCTCCAGCATCGTCAACCGGATCCAAGTTGATCCGGGTTCCGCTGTCAACATCATGCCACTCCGATTGATGTATAATCTCGGAATACCAGCTAGTAAGCTAGCTTCCATAGGCACTACGATCTACGAATTTAATACCAATAGGTCCAGACCATTAGGTAAAATTTGAGTGAAGTGTCAGATCAGAGATTTGAGGTCAGAAGTCACATGTTACGTGATCGACGCGGAGACCTCCTATAACCTACTATTGGGTCGACCCTGGATCCACGATAATGTTATAGTCCCATCAACTCTTCATCAGTGTCTCAATATGTGGATACTAATAACGAAGTCAAGACCGTGGTCGCGGATAAGCAACCGTTTAAGGGGTTAGAAAACTATTTTACCGACTCCCTTCTCTACGGTGCCGAATCTGATACTGAACCATCGGCCCAAGGAACGGACAGCGGGGACGAAGCTGATACAGAAGCTGGGTTTGTTTATGATGGTGGTTTTGTACTTCATGACATTGTACCCATTGTAATCAATCTTGATGATGAAGAATCATCGGAAAGTAGTTGTAACTGGCAACTTGCCGAAGAAATATCAATAAATAATGATTTAGAGTACTCGTTGTGTCTCGATGATGTTATGAAAGAGTTATATAACGACCCTAATTTGTATGTACCACTTCAATCATCTTGCATGACGAAGAAGCACGTTCAAGATCCATTCGGAACAACATTCGTCATTCCCGCAAAGGCAGGGGGTGAAAAGGAAGTTGTTTACGGTAGAGGAAAAAAATCTTCAATACCAGACCACTTTTTAGAAGAAGAAAAAGATGATGATAAATCTACCCCTCATCTATTTAGATATAACACAAAAGCACGTAATCTCATGGAGAAGTACGGATATGACTTCACGCTCGGAGAAGGTCTCTGTTTTGGTTGAGGTCTGCGAGTTTCGCCTCGAATGGCCTATGTACCAAAAGAAAAACCCGATGACTATTATCGCCACAGAAGAGGTTTAGGCTATGTCTCCTCATCAGACAATGAGTGTTGCTGGCAAGCCACTGATAAAATTGCTAACAAGGGCAAAGATGGATATTCTTCCAACTCTTCAGCCTGGGACTCCAATGCCAGCCTCGGAGAAATGTTCAAAAAGCTAATGTCGAACAGGGCTACGGTTGATCTTGTGACAATAGAGGAAGACGATCAAATGCCAACTTAGGAAGATCCCTGGGTTCATCACCTAAATATGTAGTACAGTGATAGGTTTGAACAAAGAGAACCTCCTACCGAAGATCAAGTGGTCTAGGTGAATATGGGTAACGAGGATAATCCGAAGCCAATATTCATTAGCGACAGCCTCCCACCGGATGAAAAAGAAGAGTTAATCTCTCTTATTAGGGAATACATCGATGTGTTCGCCTGGAATTATGAAGATATGCCAGGACTCGATCCGAATGTAGTAGTGCATCGTCTCAATATTAAGTCGGATGTCAAACCTGTCAAACAACAACAAAGACGGTTTCGTCCACAGATGATGGAAGCAATCGAGTCCGAAGTTAAAAAGCTTATTGACTCGAGCTTCGTTAGGGAAGAGCAACATCCCGAGTGGCTTGCCAATATCATCCCAGTCCTTAAGAAGAATGGGAAGATCAGAATTTGTATAGACTTCAGAGACCTGAACACTGTATGTCCAAAAGACGATTTTCCTCTTCCCATCACAGATGTTATTATTGACAATACGTGCGGATTCGAAAGAATGTCTTTCATGGATGGATTTTCCGGTTATAATCAAATAAAAATGCATCCAGATGATGAGAAGCATACCGCATTTAGGACACCCCTTGGTGTTTTCTACTATACGGTTATGCCCTCTGGTTTAAAGAACGCGGGTGCTACATATCAGAGGGCCATGTCAAAGATTTTCCAAGAGCATCTCCAGAAGACTGTTGAATGCTATGTGGATGATCTCATCGTGAAAAGTCATGACAAAAATGATCACATCAAAGACTTAAAGACAATGTTCGATCTGATGCGGACTCATCAACTGAAGATGAATCCTACCAAATCTTTTCTCGTAATGTCCAACGGAAAATTCCTTAGATTCGTCATCACAACTAGAGGTATTCACATTGACCCTGATAAAGTAAAGGCGATTAACGAGTTGCAACCCCCGAGAAACATCAAAGAGCACAGAGGGTTGCAAGGACGGTTAGCTTATATCCTTCGGTTCATCTCGAATCTTTTGGGGAAATGTCAACCATTTTCCAGGCTAAAAAAAAGGGCGTATCATTCGTATGGGACGACGCTTGTCAAAAATCATTCGAAAGCATTAAAGAATATCTCTCAAAACCTCCTGTACTCGTTGCACCGAAATCGGGCAAACCATTCTTGATTTATGTCAAGGCGACGAGCCATTCATTAAGTGCACTACTTGCACAATATGACGATAACGGTCACGAACAGGCAGTATATTACTTAAGCCGGACCTTGGTAGGTGCCGAATCCCGGTATCCAATGATTGAGAGGGAATGTCTCGCTTGGTGTTCACAATTCAGAAGATGTAGCATTACTTGGTTGGACAGACTATTTATGTTATCTCCAAGGTTAACCCAGTCCAAGTGTTCATGACATAGCCGGCTTTCATGAACTGGTGATTAGCAAAATGGGCCTTGCTCTTATCCCAATATGACATGCACTTTAAATAGCAGAAGTCGATAAAAAGACAGGCTATTTGTGATCTCCTGGATGCTAACCCAACTACGGATACCGTCGAGGTATATGACGACCTGCCAGATGAAACCCACGAGGTCAACGCAACTTCGTACCAACAAGTGTGGCGCTTGTACTTCGATGGCGTTTCTCAAGCAGCTAATGTAGCGAGTGCTCCTGGATGTTCTAAGATTTCTTCTGGAGTTGGAGTTGTCTTAGTTTCCCTAGAAAAACATGTGATGCCTCGAGCTTACTCGCTAACCGAGCCATGGTCGAATAACGTAGCCGAGTATAATGCGCTACTTATTAGACTCAGCTTTGCTAAAGAGCTGGGGGTCGAATACCTGGAAGCTTTCGGTGACTCTCAACTAATAGTTTAACAAGTTCAGTGAGAGTATGAGCTCGGAAATCAAGATTTGATACCATATCATAAAGTGGCCGTTGAAATGGCAGAATCATTTGAGGGGCAGAATCATTTGAGGGATTCTTCATCGAACACATTCCACGGTTACAGAACGCATACGCAGATGCGCTGGCAGCGTTAGCCGTGTCCCGGGTGCAGCCTCCCGAAACAGAACAGTTCGTTACGGTGAGAATTCACCAACTCTTTGTGCCAATCTACGATGAAGATGACAAGGAAGAGGATATTAAAGATGTATATTCAACTCAAGTTGAGTTCGAACCCCGAGATTAGCATTTTCCTATCATGGATTATTTCCTGCACGGAATCTTACCAGAAGGTGTGAAGGAAAATGATTCAATCCGACGAAGAGCACTGAGATTCTACTATAATACGGAGAGTCGAACGCTGTATCGCAGGAGGTACGATGGTTTGCTATTACGTTGCTTATCGACTAAAGAAGTTGAAGAAGTCCTTAAGGAAACACACAAAGGGGTTTGTGGTGCACACCAACCCGGCCCTAAACTTTATGACCGCATCAGAAGAATAGGATATTTTTGGCCCACCATGATGAATGACGCAGTCGCGTATGCCCGAAAGTGTCATGCGTGTCAAATACACGCGAATTATATGCACCAACCTCCAGAGCATCTGCATCCTTCGATTACATCATGGCCATTTGAGACTTGGGGAATGGATATTGTCGGTCCTATAAATCCCCTGTCAGTCAAAGGTGACCGACTCATCCTAGCGATTACTGGCTACTTCTCCAAATGGGCTGAAGCGATTCCTCTCAGAGAAGTTAAGACAAGCAACGTCATTGCATTCATCAAACACCATATTATCTACCAGTGTGGTATCCCAAGACGAATCATACATGACAACGGTCCTTAATTTGTCAGTAACGCCTTCATCAGGTTTTGTGAGAAGTTCAAAAATTCAACACGTTTCGTCAACAGCTTATAACCCCACAGCAAACGGATTAGCTAAAGCCTTTAACAAGACTATCATCAAGCTTTTATCAAAACTCATGAAACTAACAAATGATATTGGGATGATAAACTCGACAAAGCACTATGGGCTTACCGCACTACAGTTCGTACGCCTACTGGCGCAACCCTGTACTCTTTGGTGTATGGGTGTGAAGCCGTCCTTCCATTGAAAATTCAAATTCTATCTCTTCGAATCGTTCTTGAAACCCAGATGACGAACGAAGAACAATATCAGAAACGCCTTGGAGAACCCGAGATGCTCGACGAAAATCGTTTAGAAGCTCAACAGCACATTGAGTTCTACCAAGCCAGAATTTCCCGAGCTTTTGATAAAAAGGTTCGGCAACGGAGTTTTAAAGAAGGAGATTTAGTCTTAACTGAAAGACGGCCCATGATCCTTAACTCCAAAAAGAAAGGTAAATTTGAATCCAAATGGGAGGGACCATTCGTAGTAGAGACAGTCTACTCGAGTGGCGCATATCGCCTGGTTACCAAGGAAGGCGATCGACTTATGATGCCGATAAACGATAAATTCTTGAAAAAATACCACCCTTAGTATATTCAGGATAATCAATGTATCGGGAAGTTCCCAGAAGAATGCTGCATGTGGTATTCTTAGGGATAACCCAATTGCTATGAAAATAATGAATAAGAAATACACACTTGGACTTTGAATGTATTCAAAGTTAAAGCGTGTTTATTATTGATGAATGGGATTCGATCATCTTGACAGATCAATCTTTCCTCACAAAATCCTCCACTGATCAAGTCAATTGACGGTGGGTCCACCAAAATTTCTATCCGCCGATTCATGACAATTTTCAAAGTTTGACGTGTTAAGTCCTGATCACTTAAACATCAAAATCTTCCATCGAGTGATAGTACAAGTCGGCATTCTCATCGCTATATGTATTCCACTCATCTTGCTTCAGGTCAGACCTATAAAAGTAAGGGCCAAAGCCAGATTCTCCTCTCGATTCCTTCCATGAACGAGATGTCCACTTTTAATTTGAGCAATCAAACCTATAAAAGTTAGGATTGTCTCCAAAATCACTTAATCAAACTAGCAGATAGTTAGGACTAAGATCGAGTCATCCCTTTTGATAAACGAAAGACTTCCATCTTTTCATTTTCAACCAAACCTATAAAAGTTAGGGTTGAAATTGGAATTTTCCCTCAATAAATGAGGAACTCCTTTTTTTGGATCAGGCAATCAATCCTATAAAAGTTAGGGTTGCTTGAATCTTTCCGATTCTAGGAATGGAGATCCCACTCCTAGTTTTATCTTTTCGGATTCTGGGGGTGGAGATCCCACCTCGAGTTTCCTTTTCAACTAGAATTAGAATATAAAATTCTTCTTCTTCAGTGCCGGGAGATAGAATATAAAATTCTTCCTCTTCCATTTTTGGGTTTGTCTTTACCCTGAGAAAATACACAATTCTTAATTTCCAATCCGCGCACTTTGTGCACGGGGAATTTTATCTCGACTCCTAAATAGAGATAAGCCTATACCTAACACGCGTTGTCGGTTTAGTCTTTCACCGAGTGAAAAAAGACACCAGAATACGAGTCTGGGGACTTTTATCCCGAATCCTAAGTAGGGATGAATCAGTTCCTAACACGCGTTGTCAGGTGCCACATTCCCATAAGAAATGGTGAAGTCTATGCATTCAAAATTATAGCACAAAGTCTAGGAGAACTAACTCTCTTAGCACAACATTACATGTGAAACGGGTTTTAATAATTTACATGATAGCCCGATTCAAACGGTAATCGGTAAAGGAACATCAAACCCGTTAAAGGCTGGGGGTTTACCAAAAATCCTAAGTCAGCGCCTAATATGCGTTGCTGGGTGCCTTTTTCCCATAAGAAATGGTGAAGTTTATGTATTCAAAGTCATAGCATCAAGTCTAAGTATACTAATACTCTTAGCACAACGTTACATGCGGAACGGACTTATATAACCCGTATGCTAGCCCGATTCAAATGGTAATCGGTAAAGGCACATCAAACCCGTTGATGGCTGAGGATTTGCCAAAAATTCTATAAATATTGTGTCCATTAGGTTCACAATCAATAAAGAAACATCATGATAAAAGATGAGTGTATTAAATCAAATATTGGGTCTCTACTAACAAATCAAGTCAAAGCATACAATAATGAGCTCATCGACCCGAATGCAGTCGGCGATTAAGAATATGAAATTCTAACTTAGAAAGCCTATCTGCATAACTCTGCTCAAGCTCAGCCTGCAGATCAGCTCGGACACATTCTTCAGAATTGCTCAAGATCTTCGTGGATTTACTTTTCAGCTTTATCAATCTCTCCTGCGTAGATCCTAGTCTCTCAAGTATCTGTCCGCGAGAGTTCTCTAATCTAGCCAACTCCTCTGCAATGATAGCACCAGACTCCTCGACATACTTCAGGGCCTTCTTCAACCTGTCTGCTTCCTCACGGTTGGAGTCTAAAGGAATGAGTAACTTGGCTCTATCCGTATCCTTTCTTGCAAGATTAGCCATCAGCTGTACGATAGAATTCTCATGTGACTGAAGCTCGCTGCCAATGGAATATTTCAAGTCACGCCACTATGTCAGTCTACGCTCCAACTGAGAAGATATGAAAGAAGGAGCTCCATTAGCCTTTAGCTCCTCTAATTCTCGGAGTTCAGACTCCAGAACAACAAAGTCAGCTGCGAAAGAATCAGCTAACTCCGGATGTCCCTCCTCTCTGATCATCGTCATGTGGCGAGAAAGGAAACGTCTGAACTGATCAAAACATATCCTTGATGAAGAAGTTTCTCGATCATGCCATCAAAAAAGATGACGAAAGAACCGAGATCTATTCGGAAAATGTCTTTGCTGGGATCGGGATCGGCCAAAAGGGCGAGGACGCGCTCGTATGGAGATGGTTGAGATCCTACAAGTAATCATGTGGAAGAGTAAGAGACTCTCGAGCATAATGGAAAATTTAAAGCGAATTGCAAGCATACCAATACCAATAGAGGTCCCCACAGATTGAGGTCCTACGATTGGCTCCGTCAGTTTAATCTCAGTAGGCTCGGAGATAAAGGTAGGTGTGATCGTTGGTAAATCCGTAATGTCTCTCGGCTGTGGAGGAGAGACACCACCGTTAGGCAAACTAGCAGTGCTAGAAACCGTAGTCGTATCAGTCGTAACGGCTGGTCCTATGATTATACTTCTTTATTAGTCAAGAAGAATTTCAGACAAATAAGGAGGATTACGATGTCGGAAATTAGATGCATACCTATAGGTCCATCACCCTCAGGTACACTAGAGATGCCAGGAATCATAACTGTATCAGTCCCAGTGGTTGGTCCTATGATTTTAGTTCTTTATTAGTCAGATGAAAACTTTGACAAAATGAAGAGAATTTAAATGTCAAAAAATTACATGTATACCTGCAGATGAACCACCCTCGAAGGATGGTCCTGCAGCCCCTCTGTTGGCCTGCTCCGCCAACATATCAACTAATAATCTAGTGTCAGATCCTGAGAAACTCGGTGCTGAGACGTACACATGTTCGCTGAATTCCCCAAAACCAATATCATGGAAGGTCTCGTCCTTGACTGGTCTCTCTAGCACAACACCTGCGTGAGAATTTAAGTGATGGATATAAAAAAAGAAGAAACAGGAAAGAGAAAAGAACTCAGATTTACCCGCGTAGTGGTTGAAGATTCTTTTGCCCCGGTATCCGTGCCTGGATTCTTCAATTTGTCTAAAAGAGAAAGAAGCGCGGAAAGTTATTAAAGGAGGAATAAATCCTAAATTCCCTAACTCCTTTAATTGCGCTCGGATAGTGTATTATCGGAGTTAGATATACCTGAGCATAGAACTGTCGGCTCAACGCTATCAACTTGCTCAGCATCTCTGCTTGTTTCGACATTCGTAGGTTCATCATGAATGGCATCGCACATCTGCTGTACGAAGCTATCCAAATGGCTAGGATCTGAGAATACAGAGTCTCGTGGAAGTTCATCTTTGTCATGGTTTCCTGAAACACAGAACATGATTAGATTCAATGAATCCAAAAGAGAATCATCTTAAAGTAATAAGACAATAGATCATTACCCTCTTCTCCGCCAGTGGCGCCCCCTAACTCTGCTCCGTAGGCGCGCTGACCAGTATGTGATTTATGAGCAATCTTCTTTCATTTTGGAATACGAACTCTTACAGAACCAACAGGCCGTTCATGCATGAACTTAGTACGCATCTCAACCTGTGCGGAAGCTTTGCCACTGGGCTGTGACCTCGCATAGCGAGAAGCGAGCGGCTCATGCTCATCAACCATTCTACCTGGGGTGATAAGAGTAATCTTGTTAGGATAAGTGAATAAGACTTTTCGCTTTGGCTTTTGAAAAGCTAGTTGAGATCTAGAAAGGGTATAACGTTGATGCCAACGAGAGAAGGCCAGATCCATTAATTCTGAAAAGAAAGGGTCTGACAAACCTGCATTAGGTTCTTCCCTGTCGGTATCTATGTCCACATATTCTTCCTCAAAAGTCTCATCCTCATCGTCAGTAGGAAGGAGCTCTTGAGCATCCTCCATCATGTCTGTGCTCGAATATGAGGGTTTGATAGGCTTTTTCCCTTGCTTCTTTGAAAGCTCGGCCTTACGAGCAGCCTTGATAGTGATTTGAACCAAATGCTCAGCCTCCAACTCTGAAAGATTCCTCACGCCTAGAAACTCATTGGCACAAAGGAGCCACTTGCAGCTGAAAAAAGTAAGCAATGGCTTGCGCTTAGATGAAGGAAGAGTAAAGTAGGCTCCAGTACAGCACACCATAGTCCAAAGCCATGCTCGAATGCTGTCAATAAGACCCTCCTCAGTCCTCAAACCCCGGCTCGGGTTCCTAACATATAGTTGGTCGTAACCGAACTGGCGAGCGAAGCGGCACGGAAGATAAGGCTATATGTGGCAACGATTCTTCACCAGAAGGATAAGATATCCAACGCAGATGTTCACCAACCAACGGAAGCAACCAGCGTCAAGAGAAGTTCGACCAGTCCTGGGTTTCTCCTCATCAATCAACACATCGCCATAACGGTCTGAGAAGCGAGGAAAACACTTGAAGAAATCCAAACTCTTACGAACTTGAAGCTCTCGCTGTACATCAGTGAATGTCTTTCCAAACCATTTACTCCTTTCCAACAGCTGCACAAAAGGGACGGAGGCATCAACAGTACTAGGTGCCGACATCAAATCAGGACGATGAAGGACGAGCCACGCCATCAGGTATGTATACGAAAGCTCGACCTTTATAGAAATAAGCTCGGTCGACGGTTCAGAATCCACATGTGTAAAACCATCGACCAAATACCTAAGCCTATAATGAATGCCAGCAACCATCGCCGGAAGCAGAGAAAGCTCCCTCCCGTAAGCTAATTGAAATGCAGGGAAGAGTACCTCAATAGGTAAGGCGTCAGAAAACTGATATGGAACGACGTACTTCTTTAACCAGATAGCAAGATAGCCCGCTAACAGAGTCTTGGGCCGAATAGACTTCTGAGCATGACAAAGGAATGTCCGAAATTTGGTCTTTGCAGAAAAAATTCCCTCAGCACTGGCAATAGTGTAGGAGCAAGCTTCGGCCTTCTCCATTAACTCATTAACGCAGAAGGTGTCGAAATATCTAACTCACGAACAGTCTCGCTTAGATCACCCTCCAAATACTGGAATAGATAAACAGCAAACTGCTTCAAGCTGATCTGTTTCTTCCTCTTTGCCTGAGGTGTTACTTTGATTAGAGATGTATAATAATGACACGTGAGACCCTAAAGTGTGCCGTACATGTCGGGAGAGTCCTTCTTCAAACACTCTAATTGCACGTTCGAGGGAAAGTACTCTTGGTACGGACAATCCCGCATTAGAAGACCAGAAACTTTGTGCATCTCATGCAAAGAAAATCCCAACTGTCCACTGCAAGTTTGAAAGGTATTACTATCGGGGATATATATTTCCAATAATGCTAGGAAGTGGTGACAGCTGATCGGGAATCCATATGTGGTGGCTCGTATAGGCGCATATAACCCACTACCTCCCAGATCGCTCTCCCAACGTCCCAAGACGTAACTAGTCATACGTGTCCACTACCCCTTGGGTTGTGAGTAAGCCTAACCAAAACATCTGAAATCTGGTGGAGGTAACTTCCTCCCAAGCTTGGCCAAACGATTCCTCACAGTAGGAGCAGCTGCTGACACCTCGTCTGAGGGTGCGGTGTTAAGACCCAGAATCCCTGGTCGAAGACCGCGAATATAATTATTCCCATCGGAACCTGGGGTCTTATGGTTGGAGATAAATCCGCAATGAACTCGGTCACAATCATCTGTAAGATTCCAGGACATCTGTCGCTGTACAGCCTGCATCTCCAAATGAGCAAAGGAATGCTGGCGGGGAATGGAAGGAATGTAAAGAAGAGCTCCTTCATCATTATTCAACCAGTGTTCATCAGCAAGAGTCAACCTAGCCGGATCCTCAACATGATCTCCAAACAAATAACCAGGCCTCTCTAAAGCCTGAGTGGAAATAGAGTCTGTAGTAAAAGAGGCATCAGTAATCAACTGCCGTAATGAACGACGTACACCATCTCGTATCAAACGACAGGATTCATCGGAACGGCTCCTATCAAACTGAGGAGTCGGACCAATGGCCTGCCCATCAGCAACAGAAGTAAAAATCTCCCCACTGCAACCACTAGTAGCATGAGGGGGAAGACTGTCCGCGGGGAATTCAACTGTGACAAAACAATGGTAGAATCAGAAAATTATCCATGAATTACACAATGATCAAATTCATCTCACAAGATGGCAAGATAGGATCATTCATTGAGCAATTGGCGAGACGATTTTGAATGTCCTACACTGGAAGAGCGGTATGAATCATCACGTAAGCAACGTGGTAATGTACCCTGACCTACACAGTGTAATATAACACGAAATCGCCCCAATATGCTGGAAGACTTGAATTGACCAAGCAAAACAAATCTCCTGAAACCTCGATTCCCGCAAAGGAGGATGTCGGTTCTTCCTGAATGACCCGTGAAGGGGCCAAACGAGGGCATGACAGAACTACAAATCTCCTAAAACCTCGATACCCATGAAGGAGGATGTCGGTTCTTCCCGAATGACCCGCGAAGGGGTCAAACGGGGATACAGAAAACACAAATGCTCACCCCCGAAAGAGAATGCCGTGGGAGAGAATGCTACGGTAGTCTCCCTCTCGCTATGTTGTGAAGAGGAGTGACTCCTATGAAATCAAGGTCGGCATGGAGACATGGATAACCTGCAACAAAAATCAACGGATCAGGTATATCATAAATCCGGGTGTCCGAAAATTAAAAGGGAAATTAAGAACTTTAACTAAAGTCCAATAAAAAGAATAGGATTTTATAGTTGAAGTCTAATTAAACGTATGAGTTTTGTGCATGCAAACAATGGGCTCAAATTTCAGTATAAACCCTCACGATGAATTTTGGTGATATACCCAAAATACCCATAATGTTCGAGGCTAAATTCTAGTCATGGACGCATTCGAATTTGGGCCATGATCATCGTGTTTGTTCACCTAACATCCCCGATATCTCACAATCTTGGCTAATTTTATGAATAAACCCTTTTATAAAATTTGGCCAATTTTGCAAATAAACCCCTCCATAAATTTTGGTCTAGTTTGCACATACGCTTCTCAAATTTTTGGTCATGGGTTTGTGGTCTAAACTCTTGAATTTTAAGCCCTAACATTTCAGCCCTTTTGCAAATAAACCCCTCTACAATACTCGGTTGCTTTTTGCAATTAAACCCCTCAACAATGTTGATTCTTTTACATGAAAACACCCCTCAAAGTTCGGCCAAATAAGTGTGAAATTTCAGTCCACTTTTGCACAAAAGTCCTCAAATTTCAGTCCACTTTTGCACAAAAGCCCCTCAAATTTCGACCATATTGCATTTTTACATAAAACCCCCCAAATCTTGGTCCATACACACAATCCATCATCAAGATCCTATCCTTTTCACAAAACCTAACTCATGAAAGAAAAAAGCTATAATCTTTGCATATAAATTCATGGCATACCCTCATTATAAACATAAAGTTGCAATCTTTCTTTAAAAAGGAGAGAGTTTTGAGGAGAGCTTACCCAAATCAAGAAGCTTTCCTTGAGCTTGAAGATGAAGAAAAACCCTAGCTTTGAGGGGAGATAAAATTCGACCAAGGGAGAGAGGAAGAAGAGGAAGTTTAGGGGGGAAAGGACTCTCTTTTGAAAATTTTGAAAGAGGGGGAAAAGTACACAAGAAACAAGCAAAACAAAAAAAACGGTGGGGGGGGGGGGAAGAGGGCATGTGTCTCGGCCAAGGCCAAGACACCCGCCAAGGCCAAGACACCCACGGGTGTCTTGGCCCAATTTAAGCCCCCGGATATTTTTTTCAAGCCCAAATTTCGCCCATTTTTGTCGGTTATTGGATATTTTGATAAACATCAATACTAATCGGCACCGGGCGATCCAAAATCCTAGGTCAACGCTGGTTAACGCGCAACCCTAGTTCAACACAGTCAACGCGTTGTGATGAAAGTTCAACATCAAGCAATCCAAAACCCTAGGTCAACGCCGGTCAACGTGCAACCCAAGGTCAACGCGTAACCCTAGGTCAACGCCGGTCAACGCGTAACCCTAGGTCAATGCCAGTCAACGCGTTGCGATGAAAAGCCAACGTCAAACATTCTAAAACCCCAGGTCAACGCTAGTCAACGCACAACCCTAGGTCAACGCGTAACCCTAGGTCAACGCCGGTCAACGCGTAACCCTAGGGCAATATTAGTCAACATGTTGCGATGAAAAGTCAACATCGGCGATCCGAAACCCTAGGTCAACGCCAGTCAATGCGTAATCCTAGGTCAATGCCAGGCAACGCGTTGCGATGAAAAGTCAACGTCAGGCGGTCTAAAACCCTAGGTCAACGCCGGCCAACACATAACCCTAGGTCAACGCTAGTCAACGCGTTGTGATGAAAAGTCAACGTAAGACGATCCGAAACCCTAGGTCAATGTCGGTCAATGCGTAACCCTAGGTCAACGTCAGTCAACGCGTTGCGATGAAAAGCTAACGTCATGCAGTCCGAAACCCTAGGTCAACACCGGTCAATGCGTAACCCTAGGTCTATGCCAGTCAACGCGTTGTGATGAAAAGTCAACATTCGATGATTTAAACACATGAGTCAACATTGGTCAACGTGTTGTGACAAAAAGTCAACGTACGGCAATCTGAAACCCTAATTCAACACGATATGACGGAGATAGTCAGTTCTAAGTCAACTCAATGATAAGAGCTAAAATTAACTCACCCGCTTAGATTTGAGACTTTAGTGACGGCCAGACGATAAACGCAGCGCCGGGAAAACCTCAGTGGTCCGATAAAATACTGGATAGACTGAAAGTCAAAGGAGTCAAGAATCGAAGCTAACTACAGGTCCTTTTACACTGACTGAAAGTTGGACCGATCATATCCAAAGTATTCCAGTCTCCTCTACAAAAAATGAGGCTGAAACACTTTAGAGGGGGTATCTGTAAGCGTCAAAAATTATCAATAGGTCCCCGCACACGGCTCAAGATAAAGTGAAGACGATGAGTATCGCTATCTGAGTTACAGAAGCTTAATCGATATTGACAAGCACATGAAATGAGTCAACGAACCATGCGAAGCAACGGAACTTCGGAATAATAAGAACGAAAGCTGATCGGGAACCCCGCGTCGTTTACGAAAGGCGAGTCACCCCTCATGTCTCATTTATTCCACACAAGATTCAATCATTGGAGCTTATAGATCTCCTCACCGGCTTTCCAACGCACTTTGAATCACTCAAATCTAAACTCGGATGAAGAAGTTACGGTGAAAATAGACAAGCGCACAAAACGGACTGTCTCAGCCTAAGCTAAGACACCCCGAGGTGTCTCGGCCTAAACGAGACACCCCAAGGGTGTCTCGGCCTCGCTAAGATGCCCAGGGGTGTATTTGACCCTAAAAATCTGATTTTTTTGTTGTTACACGGTTTTAACCGTCTGGATTCCCCTGAGCCTATAAATACAGGAGAGAAAGGTTCTTCAGATCTACATCGCCCGTGTCCGTTCCTTAGGATTATCCCGTTACGGTAATCTTAAGAAGAGTAATTATCTCGCCATTGTCGAGATAAGCACTTCTGCTTCTAGATTCCTTCATGAATCGATGAAGTTTTGGATCTGATCTAATTGTCAGGTAGTCCATGGATATTGACGTCCCCGTCACCGGCCAAAAACCCACGCAAGCAAGAGACGACGAACGGATATTGTGTTATTTTTGAGAGAGAGTTGTAATTCCTTTATTTCTTTTTTTTGTTAATTATTTGAATTCTTTGTAAACGACTAAAGTTATAATGAATTCAGTAATAAAGGCAACTTTCAGCGAAAACAATAATTCCGAGCACTTGAGGGAGTCGATACGTGAGGACCAACACTTGAGGTTGTGTATGTACATTGCGAGATTTTGTGAGAGTTGTCGGTTAACTTGATAACCGAGTGTGTAGAGAAGTTCTGACTTCCAAACCGGGTGTGTCGTGATAGTGGAGATCTCCTCAGGTTGAGGAGCGGAGACGTAGGTCATGGGGACCGAACTCCGTGATCATATCTTGTGTTTGTGTTGGCTTTGTGTATCTCTATTTTATGCTTGTGTTTTTACATTCTTGCTTGTTTATCTCTTATATATTTTTTGCAAGAATAATTTGTTAATAAGTTTTTAAATTAGCATAAAATTGAATTAGATTAGCTTAAAACCCTAATCACCCCTCCCTCTAGGGTCTAACAAGTGTCTTGGCCGTGGCCTAGACACTGAGGGTGTCTACAGGCCCAGGAAGGCCGTTTTGAGCTGTATTGAGCCGTTTTCAACTGTTAACTACCTAGATTTATTTCAACTGATCTAATATTATCCAAGAACATGATTGTTTCCGGTAAAAGTTGCTGTTTTCATTGATGTTCTCTTTTTTTGAGATCTGTTACAACTTTGAGCGTCACAACAGAGTTTAAATGAAAACAAAAGATTACAACTTAAACGAAAATAAACACGAGAGCCCGGTTTGGTACGGTCTCGCTTGCGTGGGTTGTTGGCCTGTGACGGGGA